>CP092089.1:25875125-25982625 GCA_029203775.1 Neoneuromus ignobilis
TACACTATCTTCATTGGAGATCAGACATTGTTGCTTTTTATTATTTCTTAAATTCTGGGATAAATGCCGGTAAATTGTTAAATGTAAAATACACAAATATATATATATATATTCTAACAATGTTATTTCATGTCATATTTAAAATTTTAATAAAACTCATTTTAATTTAACAACACTTAAATAGAGAGTGAAATAACAATTTCTCATCAGATATTTACTATTCATATTTTCAAATCTGAAGTACTTTTATTATTATAATTTTCTTTTATATATGAAAAATATACACTTGAAAGTTTAATAATTTAAATGTAAATTTAATATACAATTCAAAAGTGTTCATAGAACCGCTTTAGTTAAATTAATTTCTTAATATTTCAATAACATTTTAGTATATTCCTCGTCTCCAAAATATTTAATTTTTTAAAATTATTATAAATGGAAATCTGGTTGAAACATTGATTTTATTTTGTGTATATAAAATCACGTTAATGTTGTGTATTTATACTAATTATTATGGTATTTAAATCTTAAATTCAAAATGATACATTTTTTGACTAAAATATTTTGTTTAAATCAAAAAACAATTATTATGGTAATTTACATCTTCCTAAATCATTATCACATTTTTAGAGTATATTGCGATTGCTTATATATATATATATATATATATATATATATATATATATATATATATATATATATATATATATTAGGGGACCGGAAAGTAATGTCGTTTTTATACATTAAATTCAAACAGATAACTTTTTACTAAGTTTTTATTTTTAATCAATAATGTAATCACCCTCGTTATCAACAACCTTTTGCCATCTAGTGTACAAATTTTCAATGCCGGATCGATAAAAATCAATTGGTTTTTGAGCAAAATATCTGGAGATGGTATTTTGGACATCATTCGAATTTTCAAATTTTTTGCCACTTAGAAAATGTTGTAGCAATCGGAATAAATGGAAATCCGATGGCGCAAAATCAGGCGAGTATGGTGGGTGAGGCAATACTCCCATCCCAATCCATTAATTTTTTTCAGGGTTCGTCTTACGCAGTGCGGTCTTACATTATCGTGTTGCAGAATAACGCCTTTTCTGTTGACAATCGCTGTGAACTTTTCAATTAAAGATTGATTTACTCGATCTAATTGTTCACAGTAAAGGTCTGCATTCACAATTTGTCCAGGTTTCAGCACTTCAAAATGAACAACCACGCAAATACTCCACCAAACACACAAAAGCGCCTTTTTGGGGTGTAAACCTGGCTTAGCTGTACTTCGTGGCGATTCATTCGGAGAGAGCCACTGCCTTTTGCGTTTAGGATTATCATAGAGGATCCATTTTTCATCTCCAGTGATCAAGCGATCAAAAAACGCTTCTGTATTGTGCCGCTGAAGCAATAAGTTGCATGTGGTGGATCGGTTAGCTTTGTTTTCTTCGGACAGATTATGCAGGACCCAAACACCTGCTCTGCTTACTTTACCAATCTGCTGCAAATGTTCTTGGATGGTCGACCAAGGTTGGTTAAGAGTGTTTGACAGTTCCTCGATTGTCTGACACGGATTTGCTTCCACTTCCGCCCTTAACATGTCATTGTCTAAAGTTGTTGGTCTTCCTGATCGGTACGAGTCGGAAAGATCTAAATTACCGGATTTGAACTTAGAAAACCATCTTTGGCATTTACGAACGTCTAATGCGTTTGGATAAACATCGCAAATGTTTTTGGTAGCAACCGTTGCATTACTACCCTTGTGAAACTCAAAAAGCATACAATGCCGGATATGTACCTCTTCTGGTATTTGGCTGGCCATTTCACCATAAATTGCAAAAAAAAAATAAGATTTTATTATTTACGAGTAAACAAGTCACTCTAACCTTAAAATGTCTTTGGTACGACTTTGAAGTACACAATGAGCTGATAAATGACTAACGAATGTCGATATGCGCAGAAACGACATTACTTTCCGGTCCCCTTAATATATATATATATATATATATATATATATATATATATATATATATATATATATATATATATATATATATATATATATATATATATATATATATATATATATATATATATATATATATATATATATATATATATATATATATATATATATATATATATATATATATATATATATATATATATATATATATATATATATATATATATATATATATATATATATATATATACACAATATGTATAGGATGATTTAAATGAGACTGAAAGATAGTAAATAATATTAAAAAATAAATGTATGTTTAAACTGTTCAGTTTCATTCAGGCTACCATATATTAAGTGAAAAAACAACTGTAATTTTTAATTCTTAAAATATGAAAGGGAGTAAATATTGAAGAAAACAGTTACAGTCATTTAAAATACTAATAATTTTTGTACATTTTAGAAAATAAAAATGTATGTATTAATGAAAGAGAAAATTTTGATTAAAAGTGCGAAAATTTCATATTTGATGTTTTCAGTCAAATTATTTATCTAGTAAATATACACTTAATGAAATGGAGAAATTATTATCTATATTAATTTAATATAAAGATTGTTGCTTTTAATTTGAAAAAATCATTATTAATTTTTAATGGTTGCTTTTTTATATGGCTATTTTTAAAAATATTAATAATGTGTTTTTATTTGCAAACTTATGTGAGAAATGTAGATTATTTTTTATAAAATAAGAAAAAATTAATTTTTGAAAAATGTTTCGATAATAAAATATTCTAAATAATTTTGTGAGCTAATTTTAACTTCAATGTATTTCTAACATTGAAGTACGTAAAGTAAAATTTATATAAATATATAAAAAAAACTTAAAATTTTCAAAAGAAGAAAAATCGCATAAATCTGTTTATAGAAATGAAAGTAAAATAAATTTAGTTTGTAGGAAATGACAGGTAATTTGTATATTTCTTATAATATAACGGACTTAAAGAATTATTATCCTTTTTAATAGCCACACTTCGTATATTACTCATGTGTTGAATGGAAATTATTCATATAGAGATAAGAGTAAAAAAAGTACACATTCTATTGTAATGTTTAAAATATGTTTTAATTTTTACTAAAATGATTATTTTATTTTTATGTATTTTTATAAAAATGTTTTCTGAAAATATTATTTTTTGCTTTCATTAATTATAGTTATTAATAATGTGCTGTAAAATATTTATATTTTTCAACGATAACTTTTGAAATATTAAATTCGTATATAATATTAACGAATCGAATATTTGTATTATCGTCATTAAATATATTAAAATAGTGAAAAATCGCGTTCTTATTATTTTCGTGTGCTCTGTCATATTTATATTTTTTGTCAATGATTTCTTTTTCTTTTAGTTTATTGTTTTCGTTATTGAATGTTTGATATTTTATTTGCAACTTTATTCAAGTTTCGAGAACAATAGCTTTTTCTATATCTATAACAGATCAGGAAAAGATAAAAAGGAATATATTTTAATATATTTATGATTTATGTACACATGCAGTACGTCGATAGCGTCACAAACTTTGTCGGAAAATGTCATGTTTCCGGCATTGAGCCACGGACATTCTATTTATTCATACGACCGTCACGTCCGAGGTGTACGCTTTCAAAGATATTTCTATTTCACCAGTTACGTGTTCGAGACCAGCCTACGATAAAAGCATCGCGTGAAAATAACAAAGAGAGAAAGTGAACCCATATGAGCGAGACAGCAAATAATACAGTGTTTCGTGTAGGAGTCATAGTAGAAACGGTGTCGTTTCAGAATGAATGCAGACACGAATGGTCGTTTTTAATAAAAGCAGCATTTGAAGAAATTGCTTATGTGTCCATTCGATAAGCTTTCGTGTTCGTGCTACCATTATTCTGATTGTGGTAGTGTTTCTCTTCTGATTGTTTGTCCGGTCGTAAGATACGTTCGAAGTGTTTCATTAAATTTTTATAGGGCACCGTTTCCGTTTACTTTCAGACGATGAATTGAGTTTTATGTTTTATGATGGATTTGTAATTGATTGATATTTTTTTAACACTTGTCACTTAGTACTTTTTTAAATACGAATTATGTGCATGTGTGTGTGTGTGTACATGCATTTGTGTGTATATATATATATATATATATATATATATATGTATTTATATTATATAAATTCTTTTTTCCATATTTAATTTTTGTACATTTAATTAACATTCAGTTACCATTAATAATAAGAGCTGATTTTATATATGTGTTTCATATTCATTATATGTAAATACAAAAACTGTATATGTATATATTGGGTTGTAAAATAAGTAATTGAGGTTTTCACTAATAAATATTTAAGGATATCATGAAATGTATCTAATCTTATTCTAAATTACGAATTCGTTATGAAATTTGATAGATGACAGTTCAAGTTTGATTTCGAAAGAAAATTTACCTGATCTGATGAAAAATTGTTTATTTGGCATCGAATTGAAAATAGAAAATCGAAACGAACATTATCGTCATATTTTGCTTTAATATTCCCATAAAGGAAAAAACGCAACGAACGTTCATAAAAAGTTATGTGCTGTATATGTGGTGATGTGTTAAAAGAAAGGCAGTGTCAGAATTATTTTGTTAAATTTTGTTCTGGTGATTTTTCACTTAAAGATGAACATCGTTTTGGTCATCCAATTGAAGTTGATGATAACAAAATCAAATCATTAATTGAAGTAAATCGTCGTATTACGACTCGAGAGATTGCAGATAAACTAAACATATCATATACTAGCGTTGAATATCATTTCGTATTACATGATTACGTTAATAAGCTTGATGTTTGGGTATCATATAGATTTAAAGAAATTGATCTCAACAAGAGTATAAATGTCTTTGATTTATTCATGAAACGAAACGAAAATGATCTATTTTTGAAATGATTGATAATAGGCGATGCAAAATGGATTGCTTACAACAACTTTTAGCGTGAAAGAGCATGGTTGTATCATAGTAAACCAGTTCAAAGTACATCAAAAGAAAATTTTGTTATCAATTTGATGGGATTATAAAGGAATTGTGTTTTTGAACTGCTTTCAAGAAACCAAACGATCAGTTCGGATATTGTTAAAAAATATTCATTTTACAATAAATATTTTTGAAAAAAGATTTTATATTTATTTCTTCTTGATCATCAAAGTATTATGTTCGATAAAATTATTTTTTTCTCATTATATTTTAATAATTTTTTGCAATTGTAAATGTATATTTCTGAAATTACGTAAGTCTACAAAAATTAATAAAAATAAGTAAAATCCCTACATGTATAGTGTTTTATAAAATAATCTCGCAAATTTTAAAAATGAAAAAGATACTTTGTAATGCATTTTCTGCGGTACCTAGGAGAAAATATTAAAAAATTCCGCAACTTCTCTTGGTTGTCCTACGGCAACATTCCGTTTACTGAAATAAAAATCAGATTGTGAATAAAGTATAAATATTTTAGAAGTATATTCCAGTAAGAGATATTGTCAAGACTGGATTTATATTCTTTACAGTTTGTGTAAAGTATTGAAGGATAATATTTAAATATTTGTAACATTTAAAAAATGTTTATAACGATCATATTTTATAATGAATTTATATATTATATCGAAATACAAATAAGACTTTTTAATATTTTTTTCAATTTTCATTATATTTGGAAAAAATTTAGAACTTTTTATATATGTATAAACTGTTATATAAAGTGAAATAAAATATAAATGGGTATTAATATTCGGATTAAGAGCTTTAGCTAAAATAATTAAACTGGTTCGTTATTTATACAAACAAAAAATAATTCAAAAATATAATATAATTTATATCTATAAAAAGATTTGTTTAGTTAAAGGCTTATGACATATCAGTAACGGATAGGATTTAAAATAATAAAAACTAGTTTATATCAATCGACCGATATTTGCACTTTAGTTTTAAATATTTTTGAAATATTTTCAGCTTTATTTTAGTTGAAATATTGTATATATATATATATATATATATATATATATATATATACACACACACACTTATCTCTCGATTTACATGGTACTTTTTTACACTATTTCACTTCTACGTGGTTTTCAAAATAACGGATTTAATAAAAACTGATAAAAGAACATTTTGGTTGCATACATATTTCTAGTCATTTTTTAATTCAGTTCACTCGGTAATACTGCCGCACATATTTCTAATCATTTTTTAGTTCCATTCTTTTGCTAACACTGGTATCAAATCTAAAAAATGGGGATTCCACATTTTGAATGCACAATAAAACTATCTATTCATGTGAATTAGTGCAGTAAATTTTTAGCAGCAGATTTACAACATGAAAATGTGCAAGTTGAATTTGTTCCCAAAAATACGACTTCTTTATTGCAACCGTTAGATCAAGGGATAATTTTTACTTTTAAGCCACAGTACATCAAGTGAACCTACAGGTATATTTTAGAACAAATGGAAAATTATGAATCTCTTACAGTTATGGATGCTTAAAAAAAATTAATATTTTTAAATTATGTTAAGCATATTGGAGTGTCATATACCGAGAGATTAAGCAATTAACGCTTAATTTCTGCTGGAAAAAGGTATGGTCAGATGTAGTTAAAGATTACTATTGGAGCCTGAATATTCTCAGATAACTGAGTTGGCGCTTAAAATGGGAAAATAAGGTTTCGAGGACTTAGCTGAGGTAGATATTGTAGATCTAATGGCGGACGAAGAACTAGATGAGGATGATTGAGTAAACATGGTTAATGAAACAAATGATCGTGACAATGATCCTGATGAAGAGGAGTCTGAACCAGTTGCGTTCATAGCAAAAGTCATCCGCGTAGGACTTGAATTAGGGAGAAAATTGGGTAATCATTTTCTATAAAATGATCCGAATGTTGAACGAGCTCTCCGATTCCAGCGAGATATTAATAAATGCTTAACTCAATATGAGGAGTTTATAAAGATTTAACCAAAAATCAAACAAAATTGTTAATTACAGATTTCATTACCAAGTGTCGTAGAAAAGATTAATAGTCTATGATGACAGTAATTAAACTTTTGGTTAAATTTTTTAAGGATCTTATATTTCTTGTTTCCATAAAATAAATTACATATAATGGACTGTAATTTTTATGTTTTTCAAGGTATCTTCCTTTTATTTTAAGTCGAAATAAGTGACTGAAATATGCACATTTTAGTTTGTTTTCGATTTATATGGTTTTGCGTATAAAAATCCACGATTTTGATTTACACGGTTTTCTGAGGAACCGATCTTCCGTGTAAATCGGGGGATAGGTGTGTGTATGTATGTATATATATATATATATATATATATATATATATATATATATATATGTAATTATAAAATGATTAAAAATACACACGAAAGAAATAAATTATTGAAAGATAAAATAAATAGTTCAAAATAAGTTTAATATATCGATTGTTTTCTTTCACCTCGTGATTGTCATTCTGAGTGTGTGTGAGCGTTTACAAACTCAAAATCATTTGCATTATAAATGCGTGTACGACTACTTGCCAAAGAACACGCTCGATATTTAGACGTGTGAATCCGTATACACACACACACACACACACACATGCACACATACACACACTCACACATACATATATATATGTACTTTGCACAAACACAGCCAAACAATTCCCTCGTATTTAAATTTATTTTCATGCAATGACACACAGACGTTCATGTTATTTAACTTATCCGTTTCCACGTTTATTCATGTCACATGCTCACGTCTCGTCAGCACCACCACATCCCTTACTCATCCTTTTAGATTTATTTGTTTTTCGTTTCGCCACAGTGGTTTTTCGTAATTATTATTGTCGTCAAAGATAAAAAAAATCGCGTTTATGATGACAAATATAACAAATTGTAATTTTCGTTGATGTATTTCTATATGTTAATGTACATTTGAAATTATTTTGAATAACTTTTTAATCACTTCTTTTTTTTAAAAAAAATATTCATATACTTGGTTTTCTGGAAATTAAATAGTATTTTAAAATTTACTTTATAAAATAAAGTAACTTATTTTATACAGTACATATAAATCAATATATATATATATATATATATATATATATATATATATATATATATATATATATTGATTTATATTTATATATATAAGAATTAATATGAAATTTAGTTATAAAATGTTTTAGAAATATAAATTATTTTATATTTCAATTTTAAGAGCAAAGATACTGTATAACTAAAAATACGAAAAATTATATACAATTGAAAACCAATTACTTGAATTGTATATTAGATTAAAACAATGTTTTAAATATTAAATAATAAACTAAAAATAAATTTAATTTAAAGTTGAATTTATATTTGTTACATATGTATAAAATAAATTTTTTATTAACTTTGTTTGTGTATTTGATACAGTCAAAATTAACTGGTTTAATTGAATTTATATTTTATATACTGTATTAATTGTATGATAGAGAATTCAAAAATCAGTAAGACATTTATGGTATAAAAATATATCAAAAATTTGTTTAAAAAAGTATTCAATATATTTTATGACAGATTAAATGTGACAAAGCTGATTTATTTCCATAAAATCTTTTTAAAACATGACCTAAGTTTGAGAAGGCATTAAAGTATAGAAATGAAATACTGTGAGTAATATCATAAAAGAGAATCTCACTCTAAACGTATGCAGATGTATCAATTTGTTTTGATACTCTGGCAAATTCATTTTAACACAAATGAATCATTCACGTCAACATCACAACATTTTATAAAAGCGATCAATAATCACTTATTTGTTCATTTTATTTGTTGATGTGTATTTTAATAATAATTTCATCACCTTCAGAGCATTACGTTATAAAATTTAATCAGATTTTATAATGTAGAATTGTGATAAGTATTATATATATATATATATATATACACAAACACACACACACACTCACTCACACACACACCAGGAGACTTTGCTCTTTGCTAACTTTGTTCGTCAACCTCCGAACTTGATTCTGTTTAATAATGTAAAAAAGTTATAAAAAATAAAACCTTTAAAAATATATGTTAATGATTCTGTGTAAATGATGTTTATTATAAATTGGTAGTCTGATGTGCATTAAAATCTAATACTAGTTTAATTAATATTTGTTTTGTCCAAAAAACTGTCTGAAAAGTCTGCCTGAAAATCTATCATTTTTTCCATTTTTTGTCAATTTTAATATCATAAAATTTGTACTTCGGTAATTCTTGGAAAAGTTTGTAAACAAAATTTCTTTCTCTCTCTCTCTCTCTCTCTCTATATATATATATATACACGAGGATCGTTTGATAAGTATTGTAAATTTATTTATTGTTAAATTTAATTAATTACTTTAATTAAATTTTTCAATTTAGTTTTTCTTACATTTTTACCGTACTTATCAAACGACTCTCGTATATAAAGTTTGCGTGCATATAATTTACTTGTATACAATGTCTAATTTAATTATTCTGAAATTAATTATTTTACGATTTGATTGAACTTATGATTTTTATATAGAAAGATATTAATGTTCCACGGATTATGTAGTAAACAAGAGTAATTACATCTAAATGTGTATTATTTGATCCGAGTGTATACACATCAATGTAACAAAATAGAACTAAAAATTTTATGTATTGTACATGTAAATTTGAATTAGTTTTCAGTTATAATTTTTCATGTTTGTCGACAATGACAACTGATATACAAATTGTAGCTATTGATACCAGTTTAATTCTACTACCATATTTTAATAAAGGATTTATAAAAATAATTATTAGAGTAAAATCATTTGTAAACAAGTGTTATAATCAAATGATAAAAATTATAAGAAAAGAATACTTGTAATAAATGGAAAATGAATTATTAGTTACGAAATAACCGTAAAATTAAAAAAAATTGGGAAGTATTTGAAAAATCTTATTTGTAAATTTAACGTGTGATGGACAATTTTAAATCATCATAAACAATTGTTTCTAAACATCAGACACCTAAAAATACTAATGATTCGCAAAAGATATTTAAAATAAATTAAAAACAATTTGAAAATAATTGTATATAAAGTAAAAGCAAAAAAAACTCAGTTGGTAAAACTGTTTGTCGTGAAAAACGCCATTAAAAATACAAAATACCATGTTCGTTTATTTCAAAGAAAACTGCTCATTTCAAGTATTAATCGCAAAAAATGTTTGGAAGTCGTTAAAAACATATTGACAAATCTTATATTTTTTGTGATAATATTTTCTTTATAGATAAAAGCAAGTTTTGAATTTTTTGAGGATAGTGTAAAGAAAAACGGGCGAATAATAGAATAAAAAGAACTTACTTTAAATGATTAAACACACTAGTGAAGGTGTTATAAATTGGGGGAGTGTGGTATGGTAATTTCAGGGGTTGGAATATTGCTATTCATTGAATATACAATGAATAAATTTGAGTATTTAAATATTTTAAAAAGAATTTTATCCGAGAGTGTCATCAAATTATCACTTAAAATGATTACATTTTCCAGCAAGATAACGATTTTAAAAATTATGTACATACTCGTAAGTATAATATTCCTAAACAACTCTAAGTGCTTGCCTAGTTACTCGATCATAATCTTATATTGTAGAACATCTGAGAAGATTTGTCGAACGGCGAATTAGGAATATTGCATTACATTTAAAAATATGTTAAAGGAAAAGATTAGAGAAAATTTACACTTTGAAATCAATAAAATTGAAACAAAATTATGCAGAAGACATTATTTATTCAAAAAATATCTGGAAAATTAATATTTTATTTAATTTTTTAAAAAACTTTAAAAGTTTTTAATTACATTAATCATATCTCATTAGTTTAGGATTTTGTAATGCAATAAATTATTGTTTCTTTTAAAAATATTAAAATATAAAAACTATTTTATATTAATAGTTGAAAATAATAAAATATTATATTTATGAATATTAGATAATTAACAATAAATATGAATTTTCAACTTTAAAATTTTTTTCTCTAATTTTTTTAATACTGATATACACTTATTTATTAAATATATATATATATATATATATATATTTATAAAATATATATATATATATATATATATATATATATATATATATATAAATTTATAAAATCTATACTTTCAACATTTATCATTTTTGAATAAAAACGTAATATATTCCAAGAATAATGTAATAAATAATATAATATTTAAAACATAAAAGTTTAATGAATTTTAGTTTCATATATAATTGTAATAAATATATACTTTGGTCGTTTTTTGTTATCTACTTACATAATACTAAATATTATTTGTTTAAATAAAATTGAAATATATTTCATTAATTTGCTTTATTGAATTCGTAATAATTACATGTTACTAATTTATAATGCTTATATTTTTTTAAAAAAATAATTATAAGTAAACTTTACTAGTATTTATTTTTTATTCAAATATAAATTGTGTGAAATATTTTTAATATATAAAAATAATTTTAAAAATTTATTACTTTTAAACAATTTTCAGCACAACAAAATTTATAAAATAATTTAAATTATAGATAAAAATAATATTTAATTAAATATTAATATGAAAATCGAGGTTCATTATATTAAATATGGTTGTATTATTTTAAATTTGTTAATTACTTTTCTTTTACAATATAACATACATTAAATGATCATTGTTTTATTCATAAAGATAATGAATGAAAAATAAATGATAAATAAAATAATATTGGGATGAGAGAGGATCAATTACTGTTTCCTTCTTTATTTATGAAAAAAAAACATATTTTTTATTGTATACAATTATGTACACATTTAAGTTTATATATATATATATATATATATATATATATATATATATATATATATATAAGATATAGAAAAGAATGGTACATAATGCTTTTTGTAAAAGGCAACATAATTACATAAACATAAATACGGAACAAAATCCTTAACGAAAATCCTTTCGTCGAAAAAAAACAATCCCGCTCAACACCTTCTGTAATCCTACGGACAGACGTATTAAAAAGCGTCATGTGCCGAAAACAACAGCAACAAGGAAACACGAGTTCCCAAAATAACCACTCGAAACAACCCCCGTCATCCTTTAAATAAATACATTCCATCCATGCTCGAAACGACCGACCCGAAGTTCTGTTGTGGCGCGACACGTAAGCCGTCGCGGCAAAAAAAATACGAAACGTAGAAGAGGAACATTTTTCGACGTCGCCATTCGTCGACCGGATTTATTTGTCGTTATTACTTCCGACCGAGAGAGGACGACCAATACTAGTGTGGAGGGTAGGTCGAAAAGCTCTATATACCCTTTGGTAATGCCCTATACTACAGGTAGATACCGATACAATTGACTGGGGAATCCCGTGGGACACATATATTGTAGCTGTCGACGAGAAATGCCACAATCTCGCAGTACAGACCGACATTATTGTGCTTGGAATCAACACTTCAGCCACTGACGCCAACTAACATTGTTAGGCTCGCTATATCGGTTTTACGAAAATAAATCTGTCTAAACGTAAACGTACGAAAAGGTAAAATTTATTAATATTATTAAGTTCATTAATGACTCTTTTTTTGTTTGTATACAATTCGTGAAATAACATTGAAGAGGTCGATACATTTTAATTAAAAAACTATTATTTAAGTTTTTTAACAGCCAAAAAGCAGAAAATACAAAACCTATAGTAGTTTTTGTGCAAATTAATTTATAAACAAAATATATCACTATTATATAAATATATTACTAATGATACTTTTATACATTAGATTAAATAGTTTGAAATATGGAGATAGCGATTTTTGCAATATAGTAAAAAGATACATTATATTTACATCGAAATTATAATTATATTTTTTTATTAAATATTACTTTTAATTAAATAAATCCATATACAATATATTAGGTTGTGTATTATGAAATGTTCAATTTTTATTTTATTTCCGATATAATAATCGGAAATTTCATATTACATAACCTAATATATAGGTCATGTAAATGTGATTGCTAAATTTGTGTTTTAGATAAAAGAAATGTGTATAGTTTCTTTCGTTTCTTTCTAATAAAACAAATCTAGGCGACACATTTGGATGATCCTATATATAAATATATATATATATATATATATATATATATATATATATATACATACAATATATACGTAAAATAATAAAAATTGTTTAACTTTTTATCTTATACTATTATCTATCACACAAGGTATTAAATGCATTGGTATGAAAGAAAACAGTTTTAGTACACATTTTTAATATTTTTTATGAAATAAAAAAGGCTGAAATAACACTTTTATTTTGTTTCTTGCTTAGTAATGAGAAATAAATAATTTCTATGTACTTAAAAGAGTACTAAAAAGATTTGAACCAATTTTGATGAAATGAAATAATTTTTAAATAATTTGTTTCCAAAATGTCTTTTAAAAAATGATTGTCTTTTAAAGTATGATTGTTATATATATATATATATATATATATATATATATATATATATATATATATATACATACACCGGCCCCTCAATTTACGCTGGACTTTTTTTACGCGGCAAATTATACCTCTATTTACGCGGGACTTTTTTACGCGGTATTGATTTTTTTTGTGATTTCGGTTGATGGTCTAACTTAGATTTTATTCATTGTTTCTTGATTTCGATAGCTTTCCTGGAGGTAACCCCCGACGCCAGCTATGTGTCTTGTCATTTGTGGTTAATCTTCCTTTCTGGTGTTAGCCATGAAATACGCAACCTGGGAAAAAACGCGGTATTGATTAACGCGACATTTTGTACGCGGTCAGATAGATTTCATTTTATATAATTTTTCATGGAATTTATTGTATATCAGAATGACGCAAATTCTTACTTGAACATATAAAAGCACGATATAAATATATAAAAGTTGATTGTTTTGAATTACAGCAGTGATATTGACACCGAATAATATTTATCTACTTTTGTTTCCTAAAACGTCATTATTTTTTTGTTAAGGTATGTGAAATAAATATGTGTTTCTGCAACTTTAATAGCTTTTATTTCCAATATTTTTTCTATTTTTCTGACAGACTCAATTTATGCGATTTTCACTCGCGTAAAACAAATCCACGTGGAACGGATACTTCGCGTAAATTGAGGGACGTGTGTGTATATATATATATATATATATATATATATATATATATATATATATAACAAATGTTTTATTTAACATATTTTGGTTAAGAAATATTTGTTGAACAATAAAATAACTGTTGTTTTTGACACTGTGGTAAAATTATTTTTTTTAAAAAAGCGAATCACACACCTCCAACATAAAAGATTTTGTAAAAGTATTTAATAAGTACTCAGGTATAGTTTATTTTATTCGTTAATGCATATTTCGCTAGGCGTATTCTTATCTCCAGTGAGCTGTGTTATAAAACCTTGAAATAATTTTTTATTCCAAAAAGTTTAATTAAAAAAAAAATGTTAGATTTATAAATGGATTTTAAAATGTAGATTCTGAGGTAATAGCATAGTCATTGAAATGTGTATCAGCGAATAAAGAGAATAATAATAATTATATCGAAAATTTAATAAAACCTTTGCATATTGAGAATAAATTATACACTTGTAATAAAATGAAAATTGTATAAAACTTTATTTTATTTGTAATTGGAAGTAACTGTGTGCAGTTTCACAATATATAGTAGGGTATATAGAATTATAGTGTATATTCGATACTATTGTACATTATGGAGTTTATTTACTTATACAAAAAAATATTTATAATTGTAAAGATCTTTTATATGCACTGAATATAATAGCTGCCTAAGATTCTTAAATACATTTGAAAATATATTTAGATTTTTTTGATTAAAAATTAAATTTAATAAAAATGTTGATTTCTATTTCGTACACATTTTTATATGCTCTTCAAATTTAATGAACCTAATTAATTGAATAGTCGCATGTGTTAAAAATTTAATAACTTTTTTAATTGAATTCTAATCGAAATAAAAAAGTAAATTTAAAGTACACAGGAAATTAATCTGTACTGAATTTACAGACACACACACACACACACATAAATATATATATATATATATATATATATATATATATATATATATATATTAGGTCGAGTAATATGAAATGTTGGATTATTAAAAGATAAATAAAAATATTTTTTTTCAAATAAACATTTTATTAATCAAAATAAGTACCATTATCTTGTATATACTCTTGTCAACGCGTTTCCAACAAAAAAATATTTTTTTGAAAAAGTCACGGTCTTTACAAGACACAAGTCTGTAAAGGTCCTTTCAACCTCATTCATATCACGAAAGATCTTATTTCGAATGTAGTGTTCTAAACTGCGAAATAAGTGGTAATCTGTTGGTAAAAGATCAGGCGAGTATAAAGAATGCGGTAGGATCTCGTAGCCTAAGTCGTTCATTTTTTGCCAGGTTATTTGGACTACATGTGGTCTTGCATTATCATGAAGGAGGATGGGTCTATGTCTATTGGTTAATACAGGGTTCATTTGAAAAACTTTTCTATGCATTTCTTCAATTTAAAGAAAATATAACTGAGAAGTTCTTGTTTGTCTAGGCCTCAAGAGTGAATAATGAACGATACTCATTGCAGACAATCATACTGTCACTATAATCTTTTGGCCATGTAGAGATGGCTTCGGTGTGTGTACTGGATGTTCACCACGATTACCCCACTGTCCCGATCGCTTTTTGTTGTCGTACCTGATCCATTTTTCATCGTAGGTTACAATTCTTCTCAAAAAGAGTGTCCTATTGTTTTTCAAATAAAGCGAACTGCAAATTTCAAATCTTCGCTGCATTTGCTGATCATTCAAATCATATGAAATACATTTGTCGAGTTTTTTAACATTTCCTATGTTCTTAAGATTGTTACTGATAGTTTTGCAACACGCCACAAGTTTTTCTGTGAGGGAAGACAATGTTCAAGAGAAATCAGCTTCCACCATCGCTCGAAGAACGTCATCATCAACAAGAACAGTTGGTTTTCCATAAGGCTTATTCTTTAAGTCCATTTGTCCACAATGAAATTTTTCAAATCATCTTCACGGTTTGTTTATTAATGGTACTATCACCAAACACAGTATTGATATTGTAAACGGCATGTGCCACGCTAATACCAAATTTGAACTCGTACAGAAAAATAACCTTTAATTCCTTGGTGAACACCATTATATAAAAATTTCTGCAAAAGTTACAGTTATCCAAAAAATAAAAAAAAATAACTAACTTACTGAGAACTGTATGAACTTTAAATGAATATAAAAAACATATATATATATATATATATATATATATATATATATATATATATATATATATATACACACATACACATTCATATATACATATTTGATTTGCTGTATTTTGACGTCGTGACGTGTATCGAATCTATTTGAACGGAACGAGTGAACCGTAGTTTATTTGTTGCCTGTATCAGACCCACCTGTCAGCTCCCAGTGGTCTTTCTATTGAGCGGAGAATGAAATTGTAGTAGTTTTTGTTGGTTAGATTGTGTTTTAGATATGTCACATCAATATTTTCTTAATACGGATTATATTGATTCTGTCGATAAATGTCAAAAATACATATTATCCTGTATTAGTATTTGTATAGATTACACTCATACATAATAAATATTTGTATATCTTCGTGTTTAAATACAACTTGGAGCGTGTTTCTAGGATTTGTTACATACATTATATATGTACCTATATATATATATATATATATATATATATACACATACATACATACATATACAAGCTTTACATATATATCCCTACCTATATATTGTAATTTGTACAGACATACACGCCAAACATATTACGTTCATGTATAATACTCGTATGTAGGGGCATCTAAATGTGACGTCTAGATTTGTGTTTTATTAGAAAGAAAGAAAGGAAGCTATTCATATTTTTCCCTATACACATGTTTCCCTATATACATGTTTTTTTCTAATAAAATACAAATCTAGGCGTCATATTCGGATGACCATATATAATTTTAGTAAAAGATGTAAATGTGCTTATGTATATTCTGATTTGTTATATGTATATATATATATATATATATATATATATATATATTTATATATAAATATTTATAAACTATTCATTGTGAAGATGACAACTTCAATACACAATAACTGTATGTTAATATTTTTGTTTTATAAAATTCAATGATCGATATACTATATATGTAATTTTTTGATTTAATTGATATTACTTTAAATTTATTTACAATAGAATTTCAATTATACTTTAAATTAAATAAGTACTATTTTGAAAGTAAAACATACATTTTTGATATTGAGAATAGTTAGTTTAATTATAATTTTTATAGTAAATAATATATATATATATATATATATATATATATATATATATATATATATATATATATATATATATATATATATATATATATATATATATATATATATATATAAATGAAATAATTTGAGTTACAAATTATTAGTATAAAATATTATGATCCCTAATTCCGTTCTTTACCATTAAGAATTTTAGTACTTACAATACTAAAGTACTATATATACATTACATGTTAATTTAGTATTTAAATAATGACTCAGAATTAGTTAAAGAAAACACTAAGCTACAGAAATTATATTGCTAAAAACGTTTATAAATTAGCGAGAAATAAATAAAAATTAATATAAAGTATTTTAAACTAAAATATATAGTTTATTATAACAAACATAAAATATACTATAAATGTAATTTTATTAAAATTATTTAATAAAAAAGTAATAAATACAAAATTTAAAAATTATATCGTGTTTTTAAGATAGTTTATAAAAAAATTAATGTAGTTATCAGGAGTGAAATACAAATGTATATTTTCATTTTCTTTAAAGAAATTGTTTAATTTGTAATAATAAAATATGTAGCATTTGATAAACGGATATTTATTTACATATATTATATATTTTATCAATTTTAATAAATTTATATATACTTATTCACATATACATACTTACTTACATATATATATATATATATATATATATATATATATATATATATATATATAATGTATGTGTGTGTGCAAATGTATATCTGTATAAATTATTCGAATTAACATTTATGTAATGTTTTTCTTCGATGATTTTATTAAAAACATGAAATAAAATTATGTATTATTTTTATTTACAGGAAATCAATCAGAGGCAATAAGTTTTAATTAAACAATTATTTTATGGTAACAAAAAATAGTTTAATTATTAGATAACCCAAATGAGACTCAACAATTAAGACATATATTTACTTAATTACTGTTAGTTACTATTTTTCAGTTTCATTTAGTTCACCTATGCAATAAATAAATCAAATTAACATTTTTTTCTTTTTAAAAGTTTATAGGTAAGAATATATTTTTATTTCAATTTACACATAATTGAATTTTGTATCTTTTGTTTCACATTTTTATTAATTTTGTACATTGTATTCATTCTTCGAAATTTATTCGTAAAAAAATAATTTTTATATTATTGTACTCTTAAAAAATTGGTGTAAAAAAATTGATAACCTACATATATTATAAAGAGTGTCTACCTGCTGTGAAAATATATATGTATATATATATATATATATATATATATATATATATATATATACACATATACATATGTATAAATTTATACACGAATGTACATATTCCTCTAACATGACAGACGTAAATAATAAATTTTAATAATATAGGAAAATATTGCAACTATATAATTTGTTTCATGTATATTATATATATATATATATATATATATATATATATATATATATATATATATATATATATATATGTATTTCTGTGCGTGTATTTAATTTGTTTGAAGTTATTATATGCTATAATAATTATTATAATTGAAGTTACGATTATGTTCTATGTGTAGATTATTATAATAATCGACATTAATTTGTACGTATGGAAACACAGATACATGTTTTAATTGATTAAAGATAACGCAAAATGTTTGAAAATAAAGCCAAAGTACGTAATTTTCAATGTTACATATTAAAAAAAACAGTGAATATATTTGTAATGTAAATTCATAGATTTTAATGAAAAGTTCACTGTAATATACGATTTGAAATGTGACTAATTGTCCTTTGTTTGTCTTCTTTTGTGAACATCTGTTAATTTAGAACATTTCGTTGCGTGACATTTATAGTAATATTTCATATTATAAATAAATTTATATAATTATTAAATAATTATATATATATATATATATATATATATATATATATAATGTAGAAAATGTTTTTACAATAAAATAATGAAAAGGTGATGACAAACATTTCTATTATTATTAATTACTATCTGAATATTCTCTAACATATTGTTAATTTATTTATTTGAATATATTTTTGAAAATGTATGCATTTCTAAACTTTATGAAAATCTATTTACTAAAATATATTCAGAATAAATAGAATTAAAAATATGGAAAATAAAAAGTGAACAGAAATTAGTTAGGGTCATCTAAATGCGACGCCTAGATTTGTGTTTTATTAAAAAAACAACAAAAGAAACTACACACATGTTTCCCTATACACCACTCTATACACATGTTTCTTTTTAATAAAACACAAATCTAGACGTCAAATTTGAATGAACCTATATAGGTAAAGAAAAAAAAGTATAAATTATTTATATTAATATTTTTTTATAATTCGTTTTTAATATGAAATCATACGATTTATATACTCTGATAAATTTAATACAGATTATATTGAATATACTATTAGAATATTTACTATCCTAATAGACTTTGTTTTCACTAAATATTTAATGAACTATTTCCAAATGAAATATTATGTAGGATTGTTGCCAAGCCACTGTTTCAATCTAAATTATTCTTCACAAACTATCAATCTTTTCAATGAAATAATCTAATTAGATTGTAATATTATATATTGATCGACTGAAAAACATTATTTTACAAATATACTATCTGTAAAAGGTAAAATATTTAGGTATAATAAAAAGGAAACAATTTAATTTAAAAACCACCCTAAGAAATATTAAATATAATAAATTGAAAGAAGTACAATTTGTATATATATAATATTAAAAATATAGAAAAATTTACCTTATGATTATTATTGTGTTAAATATAAATATTTTTGTTACTATTGTCAATAATATTTCAAAAGTTTTTACTTCGTAAACTTTATGTAACGAACTACTAATATGTGTATGTATATTTATTCATAACATATTTTTTGATACTTTGTAAGTATATGACGACTAAAGAAGCTGGTAAATTTGCTAAGAGGTCATTGTGATGAATATTACTTTTCTTAACGTGTATATATATATATATATATATATATATATATATATATATATATATATATGAGATACCCAGAATATAAATACGTTCGTAATGTTGTATATAAAATTAAAATACGACCAGTTAAGGGTTAACAAGCATAAAATTCTCGTCGAGCCAATTCACGTAAACTCTCTCAAAATTCAACGGCACAACTTTAAATTGGCGAAATGTAAACACATGTTCCACACAAAATCCTTAAAATAATGCCGTTACTGCGAACAAGAGGAACGTTGCATTAAAACGAGCTATCGTACCAGCGAGACGCTTACTCACTACGCAAAATAGTGGTGTTGTTGTAGGAAAACAGGAACGGAGTTAAAACAGACATGGATTGGACTGAAATAGTCTACGTAATACTACAGTATTTTAACTCTCGCACGATCACGAAATGAAATATATTCTAAACAGGTTATCAAATTTTAATGCAAACAAACAACATACATCTATACATATTCAAATTATATGCACACACACATATAAACACAGATACACACACCCATCCAGACATATATATATATATATATATATATATATATATATATACATATAGGGTCATCCAAATGTGACGTTTGATTTGTGTTTTATTAAAAAGAAACTATACACATGTTTCTTTTTAATGAAACACAAATCTATGCGTCACATTTGGATAATTCGATATATATATAATATATATATATATATATATATATATATATATATATATATATACATATACATATATATACAGTCGAATTTTTGTTATGCAAAATGCTTATAATTTTTTTATATTTTATTATTTTTTTAATATCTAATTTAACAAAAATGAATTTTAACCCATAGATGTAGTTTATTTATTAAAAAATAGTATATATTTTTATAATCACTTAAAAGTATTAAAATTGAAAATAATAACGATTATGTATATATATTTGTATAGATTTAAGAGTTTGAAAGAAAAAATAATGTTTCTGAAAATTACAAAAACTATTTTCAAAATCTTACAAATCAAAAGATGCAAAAATACAAACAATTATTTATTGAAATTTATAAAAGAAATTTACTAAATAACTAATAAGTTATCTTTTTATATTAAAACTATTATTAATTTATAATTTAATAAATTATGTTATTTAAATTAGAAAATATAAGAACTGTAAATATATTTTAAACTTAATTTTCTTAATTAAGGAAATTAACTTAAGACAATACTGACTAAAAAAATAAAATTGTTTTTTTTGCCTTTGATAATAAATAAAAAAATAATCTGTACACAAGTATAATTTGTATTAAAAAATTAATAGCATACTAACTTTGTTTGAAGTACATTTGATTTAAAAAAATATTTATTCCAGTACAAAAATAATTTCAATGAAATATTTAAAAAACGAATAGACTAATTTAGAAATAATAAATTAATTTTTAAAATAATTTGAAATCATATAACTTTTTTTATTGATTCTTTTTAACATAAATCAAAATTAATTCGTTTTCAAATAATTAAAATTCTATAAATTAACTTTTATGTATTTTTTTAAAAACAGAATATTTCAGTGTCTATACTGTAGTTTTTAGAAAAAAAATTAGATTGTTTTTTGCAAGTAAACTGGTTTCAATTTTAATTACATCATTTAAGATAAAATAATAAATAAAGTAAAATAGTACTTAATATACAAAAAAGCATATTTGACCCTGTATTACAGGTGACCTAAATGAGACTGAAGGATAATAAAAAACAGTAAATGTATTTATAAACCTTTCAGTCTCATTTGAGTTATCCTATAAATGAGATTATAAATTTTAATTATTTTAAATATTTAAGGAAAAACCAATATTTTTACAAAAAAGTTCACAACTTAGTTTATGGAACTAATAAATACTAATAATTTTTAAATATGCATAATATTATACACACACACGCACACACACATATATATATATATATATATATATATATATATATATATATATATCACCGTCATCATCATTAGCATCTCTTAATCCATTGTTCAATGAAGGCCACCCCAAAATCTTCCTCTTCAACTGATCCAATATCTTTCTCTTAGAGTTAATTCCAATGAATTTCCTTATCTCTTTGTTCCATCTATTCACGAATTTCTTTTTGAGCCTTCTTATATATATATATATATATATATATATATATATAGAGAGAGAGAGAGAGGGATTTAATCAAAAATTTCTTTTTTCATCGGTGGTCTCTTCTTTTCGCTACATGATTCATTTCCATTTTAAATTTTTCACTTTTGCCACAACATTTGTAACTTTTGTTATATATATATATATAAATATATATATATATATATATATAATCATTATCATCATAAGTTTATTTATATCACTGCTAGATAAAGGTTTCTCCTAAAACTTTCCATTTTAACGGAATCAATGTTCCTCATGTCCATTCCGATGAATGTTTTTATGACTCAGTCTCTTCTATTCATTAGGCTCTTCCTGAGCCTTTTTTATATCTGTGTTCATAATAAATAATATTTTTATTCATTGGTAATAATCTCTTCTTGATGTGTATGTATATATATATATATATATATATATATATATATATATATATATATATATATATATATATGTATATATATATATATTTTATATATATATATATATATATATATATATATATATATTTTATATATATATATATGTATATATATATGTATATGTATTATATATATATATATATATATATATATATATATATATATATATATATATATATATATATATATATATATGTATATATATATATATATATATATATTAGGTAAAGTATCTCCCTTCCGCTTTTTTTTTTTATACATAGCCGCGAAATTCAAAAGAACAGAAGGCGGAAGGGAGATATTTGCCAACCTAATATATATATATATATATATATATATATATATATATATATATATATATATATACATGGTATAAAATTTTATAATTTTCCGTTTTATTAAATTTCAATGTGATATTTTATTGTATTTGCTTTGATATATGATACACATTAATTCTTTTTCGATTTGTTGTCGAAAATTAATTGTATGCTTATGTTAATAGCGTGCACTGAAGTTGTTTTGAATTTATTTCTTAATGAGCATAAATATATTTATATCTTTTAATTGTCTGAAATCTTTCCATATTTGTAATAAAACGTATTCTTATAATACGTTTAAGTAGAAATGTAAATCTTGTAAATGAATTTTCAAAATGTATTTATATTTTTAAGAAGATAAATTCATATTTATATAAATGAGTAATCGTGAGAGGTACTTATTAATTTGTGTTCTAATTAGCACAACTTTCTTAATTATTAATTATCTTTGTTTCTGAGATATTTTTTCTCTCAATTTATGAAAAGTCGCTATACTCTTGTTAAGTAAAAAATATTTCTATTGAAGTAATTATTTGTAATTTGTAATGTACATTTATTATTTTCCTAATAGAAAGCTGTTTATTTATTTCAAAAATTAAAATTTTTAGATTCGTTGTTGTAGTTGCTAACATAAAATTTTATTTTATGATATTTTTTTTGTATAGAATACTCATTATTTGTTATTTTTTAAATTGTTGTATTTCATATTATGTTCTACTTAAAACTATTGTAGTAGTAATTATTAAATTATTATTATTATGTAAATAGATAAATATTCAGTTAGATTATCTATTTATATTTTTATTAGATAAATTGAATTAAGCATTTAAAGTATTATTTTTCTTTTGAACGTTTGAAATTTTTGACGAAATACAGTTTGATATCACGTATTTTATGTCTATTACATTCAGACGTTTTGTAGTATTATCTTTCAATTTATTGAAATAAAACAGAAAAAAGAACAATAACATGAGAGAGAATAAAAATAATTTTTATATCAAACTAATTGTTGAAGTATCACTGAGTTTCTATACTGTGTACTTGTACAAGTCTTTTGTAACAATATTCGTGCACTTTAGTGCGTTATACGACGTGTAGTGTGAAAGACGAAGAGTATGTAGTGGTAGAACGAGAGTATAACAGAAACGTCAGGGACTTTCCTCCAGGCATTATGTGCTTGACTCCCTGGAGAATATCTCTGCGACACTAATGTATATACTTGCTTCGTTAAATTTAATATTATCTAAGTTACGCGCGAAATCTAACGGATGTGTACGAGCGTCGACGAACCGATGGAAATTAATTATGTTTTCTAAATCCGTCGAACGATGGATTAGTGTTGTTTTATTTGTTTCCGTCAATTCGACCATTCGTCACGCTGTTCTCCTTTTATATCTACTGATCTCTTTGATTTAAGATGCGAGACGTTAACATTTTAGATGAGAATTTTAACCGCATTATTATGGATTTAAGTTAGTCGTTGCGAGGAATACTGGAGAAAAATCTAGTGTTGAATTTTACATTATAGATCAACATTACATAAAATCTTTTTAATAAATCACTCACATTTGTAAAATTGTGGCCTTATTTATATAAAATTATTCTTTCAATTTATTTTAAATGTTTCTATTTAAAATTAATTGAAATTTTATTTATATCTACGAGGGTGGTCCCAGAAGTACCTGACCCAACAAAGAAAACACAAAAATTTTGGAAAAAAATATATTTATTTTTCAACATAATCTCCTTTCAGCTCTATACACTTTTCCCAGCGATGTTCAATAAGTTCGATACCCTTTTTATAATAAGAACTGTCTTGCTGCTCAAAATACCCATTAATTGCCGAAATCAATTCTTCATCGTTGGGAAATCTTTGACCACTGAGCCATTTTTTCAAGTTTGGGAACAGAAAATAATCCGATGGGGCTAAATCTGGCGAATAGGGTGCATGAGGTAGCAATTTAAACTTTAATTCATTAATTTTTGCCATTGCAATAACGGATTTGTGAACTGGTACATTGTCTTGATGAAACAACACTTTCTTCTTAGCCAAATGCGGCCATTTTTGCTTGATTTCTTCGCTCAAACGTTGAAATAAGTTCGCATAATACTCGCCGTTGATAGTTTTTCCTTTTTCAAGATAGTCAATGAAAATTATCCCACGCGCATTCCTAAAAACCGACGCCATGACCTTGCCTGCAGATGAAACAGTCTTCGCCTTCTTTGGAGCCGGTTCTCTTTATAGATGGTGTACTTTCTAATACAGCGATATTTTTCAAACAACTACCGTCATCTTTAGGTCAGGCCGGGTACTTATGGGACTATCCTCGTACATGTATATAAATATAAATTTATTATACATTTACTTGTACATAAATAACTAATAAATATATACATATGTCATAAGAGAGTAACACAAATACAAATTAAAATCTTTTTTTTATTAAAGAAATTAATTATAAAAGTAGAAACAATATTGATACATGTCTCTATTTATTTTGTTAAATCATTATTTTTGATATGATTAATTTCCTTTCAATTGGACGTTTTGTGATATCCTAAGGATATTTTATGGAATAAAACATTCTCACGTCATGTTTAAATATATTAGTTGCTGTATATTGATATACCATTTTTTTAATAATGAATTATATTGTACATTCTTAACAGAAATCTCATAAAGTAATTGTTTCGTATTATATGTAATTTTTTCTTTTTTCGTTTAAATTTATTTCTTTTTCATAAAATTCCTTATTTACAAAGTGAAATATACCTTATGTGTTCGTTTTAATTTTACGTTCTAGATAAATAATTACAATATAAAAAGAATTGTTTTATAAAATTTAAGAGAAAGAAGATTATATTTAAGTTAATTATCGGTATAAAATCAATGAATAGATTATATTTAATTTTCATAAAGAAATTCTTTATTTTAAATTGTATGTTTTTGCTAAAATATTTTTATTACAAGTCCAGAGTTTTAAATGAAATTCAAATGTAAATAAAATTATTAACAAAATATACTTTTAAGAGTAATTAATTTCATTAATTAATATAGTAACAATTATATATATATATATATATATATATATATAATATATATATATATATATATATATATATATATATATATATATATATATATATATATATATAATATATATATATATATATATACATATATTTATATATATTATAAATATATATTAAACATAAAAGACACATTTTTTATATTACATAAAATTAAAAATTATTTTAGCCATACTCATATATTAAAAACACAAAATTTATTTACTTGTTATTCAAATAAAAATATATATTGTAGTTGAAAAATTTAAATAAATTAAACATTTTATAAAATATAATTAACAATGAAATTTTATTATATTATTAACAATGAAATAAATTTAAATTATTCTTTACTTAAATAAACGAACATATAGTGTTTATTTGTTTGTTTTTTTTTGTATGGAAAAAAATCTAATCAAAACATAAAATTCTTTTCTAGAAAGCATTAAATTCGAATCCAATTTTTCCATCAGTCATACCTCATAATAAATTTTATGTTACATTTATATTGAAACCATTCATACTGTAAACAGGTGTATTGAAAAAAAAATACAAAATAAAATCAAAATATACACACAACGTTATAACGCAATGGTCAGTAAGCACTAAGCCACAAGGATTATCCGAAAATAATAAATTCTTATCAGCAATGTTCGTGCGATTCGTTCAAACTTCCACATTACAAGTCGTTCATATGTACGACATATATAAACGAATATATATATATATATATATATATATATATACATGTACATTAGTTGTATATGGATAAGTTTACTGGTGTTGTAAATATATAAGTGTAACAGAGTAAGGACTAGAGTCGATAGTAATAAATAAAGTCAAAGTATCTAGTCTTCGTAAAATAAGCTCGATAAATCCGGATAAGATTTTAAATTTTAAAACCATCATTCTCGCTCGGCTTACAATTCAGTACCGTAATATTTTTTTATTCATCTACATGCATATACATATTTATATATATATATATATATATATATATATATATATACGTGTGTGTTAAATTTAAAAAAATAGCATTATGACTAACTTCAGCAAAAAGAGTAATGAATAATGAAATTACAATTCTCAAAAAAATATATTTAAAAGGAATAGAAATGGAAATGAAAAAAGATGAAGTAAATATGTAAATAAAAATAACAAGTTGTTTTTGGAAGAAATACCTATATTATGAAATAAAACTCTCCTTTATATTTGAAAAGATATAACGTTTTTGATTGATGTATTAATTATTCTCATATATAATTATGATATTTAGGTCTTAAAGATAAAAATAATTAGTGATATGTACATTAAAAAACAGATAGGAACAAGAAGAGAAATAGACGGTTTTGAAAGGAACGTAAAATTACGTATTTTATTACAAGAGTGAAATATTTAAAATGGAAATTGATCAGTCATGTATCAGAAATGATAAAGACCGATACAATTGAAATTATCGATTTGGAACTTACAAATAACAGAGCCCAAGATGATACTTATGAATAAATAGGGTAGAGATATGAGAAAATTTGTAAGTGTAAAATGGAAAAAAATATTTCGGTAATACAAGTGAAAAGTTTTGAAATATGCTTTTATCCAAAAGTAAATAGAAAGAGGTCGATGATAAATATATACATATTATAAGGGATCATCCAAATGTGGCGTCTAGATTTGTGTTTTATTAAAAAGAAATAAAAAAAAACTATATATATGTTTTTTTATATACATGTTTTTTCTAGTAAAATACAAATCTAGGTATCACATTTAGATGATCATTTATATATATATATATATATATATATATATATATATATATATATATATATATATATATATATATATATATATATATATATATATATATATATATATATATATATATACATATATACATATATATATATATATATATATATATATATATATATATATATATATATATATATATAATATAATATATATATATAACCAAAGGAAATTTGGAGTTTACGTTTTTAATTTTAAAATATTTTTTAATTGTTTCTTTAAAAATATTATAAATTCAAATGTATTCATTTATTATATGTACGAAGGTCGTTTTATAAGTATGGTAAATTTATTTATTGTTTTAATAAATTAAATAATTCAATTAAATATTTAAATTTATTCTTTCTTACTTTTTTACCATACTTATCAAACGTTTATTTCCAAATAACTTAAAAATTTTAAAATATTTTTAAAAAAAATATGTAAATTATAATGCATTTGAAGAAAAAATATCGTTTATCGTATGTTCAAAAATATTTTTTTTCTTTTATAACAAATAATTAATATAATATCTTAAGTATATTTTATTTACAATATTATAATTTCATATTTTTACTAAACTGAAATTATATACCAATAATTATAATAAAGAAAATGTTTCTTTTAATCTATAATTCAATCAAAAAAATTTTACTATTTTAATTACATATATTATTGTTTGTTGTTTATTTTGATTTATACTAATGTCTAAGTTATCAACTAAAGCAGAGAAAAATGATTTTTTTTCAGAAAAATCAATTATTCTCTCCAATGTGACACTTATATATAAATATTTAAATTTTACTGATTTTGTCATATACAATGAAAATAAAAAAGTGGTTAATAATTGATTATTGAATATTTGTATGAAATTTTTCTATAGGTTTTGAGATGATGATTCATTTTTTAATTTTTTTTTATCCAAATTTGTATTTTTTTATATCATCTTTATGTTTATTAATATGAATAGAAGTAATTTTATTTTAATAAAACCGCATACAACTATTTATATGCTGCTGTATACAGTTAGAATATAAAATAATTATATAAAATTACGATTTTAAAAAGTATTAATTAATATGAATTATTTTTATAAAACACCATTTAACCCTTTCGCCACTAACGGAACCTATGTATCCCATAAAATTTTCTACTCACTAAAATATGTTTGTTATTACTATTGGGACAAATATGCCCAACTTAAACTACTGATGGGACATATATATCCGTAATTCAAATTTGAAATCTGAAAATAAAAATCAATTTTTTTACCCAAAAATAGATTACTTAAGTAACTCAAACAGAAGTTTTAAAACTAAAAATATTTAATCCATGGTGAAAGGGTTAAAGAAAATATTATTTTAAATATATATATATAATTTTGTTTTTTTTTATTTACATTTGTTGCGTTTTTTAAATTAATTTTTAAGTATATAATTGCTCTTCAATTTATCAGTATTTAAATATTTTAATTAATTGTTTGATTAAAAAACTTTACATAATTTCAAATTCAGTCTCGAACAAATATTATATTAGTTATTAAATATACAGTGTTCACTGTTTGGATACTCATTTTATCTTTTAATTGGAAAACTATCATGTTATATTATCATGATTTGTTTTTAAACGACTCACAGGTTTAGTTTGAGCACTGAAACATTATAAAATTTGTAAAAATAGATATATTACATTCATACACACACACACACACACACACACACACACATATATATATATATATATATATATTATATATTTATAGAATCATTATTTTACTGATTTAATTGCTATATATTTTTTAATTAATTTTAAATTTTGTTTCAGGATACTACTAGAAATCAATTTCTTCAGGTAAGTTTGAATTATTTTTTTTCAATGAGGTAACATTTAAAAAAATACATTATTTAAGGTGCTAAATATTTTTATTAATGTATATAGTTTTATTTATTGTCTTCATATAAGTTCGTATTCAAATTTTGACAATTAGGTGACTATGTAACTTAAATAATATTTATTTGTATAAATGTAAGAGAAAAAATTTGATTCAAAGCAGTGTTTTTCATACTTCATATTTATAAAATATTTTTTTATAATTAGTGTATCTTTGAAATATATTTGTATTGCGAAGAAATACTTTTTTATGTGTCTTTACTATTAACAAAAGTATCAAAATCTATTGTAATTCTTTTATTTAAATTAGTAGTATTAAAAATTCTATTTAGATAAAAAAAATTAATGATTATGAAAATATTTCTAAAGCTATAAAGTCAAATATGTATTCTTTCAATTTTTTATCATTCTAGATTTGTAATTTAGTTAAAACATTTTGTTATTTAAAATTGCGATGAGTGATTTTCTTTATAGAAAATATCTTTTGTTAAGCAATGATTTTGATCATATATTAAAGTAACTCAAATTAATGTATATTTTTATTAAATATATTTCCTTTTAATTCTGCCTTCGCCTTTAAAACGAAGCACGTTTAAGTATTTATAAAGTGTTGAATGATTTAGTAAACAAATTTATTTTTATTCGTCCTGTTGTTTATTTCTTTTTTATTACTTTTCGATTTATGAGTAGGAAATACGAAGCATTCTTAAAATCGACGATAAAGCTTACGTTTTGAACAAAAAAAAATGTATATTGGATTGGTTACGATGCAATATTGATATACAACGAACTAGGACCATTATCCGTGTTTAGGTGCCTCTAGTACCGCTTTATGTATTTAACATTATAATCCGTCCGGTCATCGTGAACGTATGGCAAACAACAAAAGCACGTAATGTGCGATCGCCGTTGAAGAGTTGACAGGCAACCGAATAGCTTTGACCATGACCGCCCGGTTTCTTTATTGCGGAACGCGCTCAACGCTTTTGTTAAATGGAACGAACGCACGCATATTGTTATATAATACTGACACGAGATGTCAGTGATTGTTTTGCCGGAAGCTGTGACGCGGGAAATTTGATTTAATTCCTTGTTGACAGGTGTTCTAGTATATTGCTTGCTGTGCGCGTGTGAGTTATAAAATATTATATATTAATGAATCTATGTGTATGTGTCTGTGTGTATGTATTTTATTTCGTTTATTTTCTATAATGGATTTGATTGCGTGAGTAGGTGTTCTGTAATGTTTTTTTCTTTTTTTTTCGGAGGCGTGTTTCTGTCATTAAGTTTGTTCGTTTCATTTATATATATATATATATATATATATATATATATATATATATATATATATATATATATACTAAACATTAGCATGTTAATGAAAGTTTCTTTAAAAATCGTAATACTTAATTGTTAGTATTTAATGTCAAGTTATATTTACTTTTTTAATTAACTTATAATGAAGAATTTTTATCAACAGTGAAATATTTATAATAGAATTAATATGCAATTACATTCGATGAATAATAAGGGAAATATTTTGATAATTATATATATATATATATATATATATATATATATATATATATATATATACTTTAGAATGTATATTTAAAGTTATTACAATAAAAAAATTTGCATACTAAATTATTAAAATGAGTTTTTTGATAAGAAGTTGTATGATACATAAAAATAAATATATAAATTAGTTACAAAATCGTTTTTAGAACTGTTTATTAATTATGTATGATTTGATTTCATAGATTTTTATTGTTTAAAAAAGTACGATTGGTGTTATTAATTTTATTATTAAAATATTAAAATTATTAAAATATTTATATATATATATATATATATATATATATATATAAGTGTATGTGTATTTATATCATTTCTGTATATTCCACTGGATAAAGGCTTTTCTGAAAACATACTATTTCCAGCTACCTGTCTTTCTCTTCCATTTCACACCAATAGATTTTCCCATATTTCTGTCTCATATAATCATTGGTCTTAGAATGAGTCTTTTTATATATTTGGGATTTCGATCAATAATTTCTGTCCATGGCTCGTCTTCTCTTTTTTTATATATCCGACCCATTTTCATTTCACTTTTCATCTTTATTGTAATGGCTGTAACTTTTCTGTTCTTGTAAATCTATGTATTTCTCCGAGTTTTCTGAAGTTGATAAATTATTTTGGTATTAAAGACCTATATTATTCCCATAAGTAAGTAAAGGTAAGATCTATTAATCAAAAACTGTTTTCTTCAAATGTAGAGCAATATTTGACTTCATAATATAAGATTTTTTTCAAACTAACAGGATCTCATTTTTAGTTTCCTATTCACTTCATTCATGATATTTTTTTGTGTTAGCGAGAGATTTTTTGTCCCAAAAATGTATAGTACTTGACTTATTCCATTTTGTATTAATTTTAATTTTATCTTCTTTGAATTTAGATATTGATTGAACATTATATTTGTCTTGTTATGGTATATACTATTATCAATTTTTTTGACTTTTTGTTTAATTATTCGAATTTTTTTAATTCATTTGAGCTTGATAAGAAAATATCAACGCCATTAATAAATCAGATATGACTAAGTATCATTTCTTTACTTTTATTCCTTTAGAAATTCAGGTTCATTAAATACACATACCCTCACCCAGTATATGTATATTATATATCAATATATATATATATATAGATATATATATATATATATATATATATATATAACTTCATTTTCGTATATAGCTTTTCTAAGGCTTTGGTTTATTTAACAATCTTGACTCAATAGCCCATTTTTGTTAGAGTTCTGTGACTGTTCTTTTTCATGAGATGGGTTATTAACCTCATGCCTAAATCTTAACTTAGGAGATTCTCTGACCAAAGATTAAACTCAATCTTCCGCATGACAGGCAGTGATGTATGCAACTATACCATACCCTGGCCTGCTGTATATATATATATATATATATATATATATATATATATATATATATATATATATAACTTGGCAAGTATCTCCCTTCCTAAGGCTTTGGTTTATTAACATAGCTTGAAATTCAATAGCCCATTTTTGTTAGAGTTATTTGCTGTTCTTAATATATATATATATATATATATATATATATATCTTATATATATTCTCTGACCAAAGATTAAACTATATATGACAGGCAAATATCATATACCACTGGTATATATATATATATATATATATATATATATATATATATATATTAACAATATAAATTATATAAGATAAATAAATATCATATAAGTTATATTTAAGATAATTTATATTTTGTTATAAATTTGAAAATTTTCAAAAATGTCTACTGTTTTATATTTTAATGTAGTCATAATATATATATATATATATATATATATATATATATATATATATATATATATATATATATAAAATATATATATATATATTGTAAAAAAGGATTACAATATGTACATTTATTTTTACCTTTAATATAAATGGCTGTTTTACACGTAGTTTTATTGTAATTCTATTCATAGTCGTTTGAATCCTGTGGTTTTGTATTTACGACTTTTAGTGTGTTAGAGTCGCATTTGTATTTTAGATTTCATTAATGTGATTTGATTGTATTTATTTTGGTTTATTTAAGTTATTTGGTTTTTACAATTTACATAAATTGTCAATATATATATAATGTATTAAGTAAATTTACAATTATTAATTGAAAAATAGATATATAAATTGTTTATTTATTTGTTGTTCTGGAACTGTGGTTGAGTCACTTTACACAAATGAATTTTAACCCAAACACCACAATAGTTTAAAGTGTTCAATAATCACTTATTGTTCACTTATTATTTATAAAATCGAAATGCATTAGCCGATATAATTATAGACTATATATATATATATATATATATATATATATATATATATATATATATATATATATATATATATATAAATAATAACTGAGCAATAAGTGATTATTGAACAGTTTAAACTATTGTGGTTTTGGGGTTAAAATTCATTTGTGTAATGTTTATTTATTGTTTTTATTTATGACTACTTCTTTATAATTTGAATGATTTATATAGACAATACTTGTCACGCTATTGATAATAACTAATATTTATTAACAAAATCTCGTCGATTTTCCGACGCCAAACTTGAAACGTGCATGTAATATCGTTCAATTGCATCATTCGCATCCATTATTAATTCTCATAAATAATTTGAACGTATTTCTTCAACGTAGCGTTAGTCGACCTTTTGCAACCACTACTACGTATCCACCACGTCAAACTACTACCATCATATAACGATATCCCGTAACTAACCTATCTCGGGAGCTATATCTGTGATTTGACATGAAAATAAATTGACTTTCTTACGTTTCACACATCTCTCAACGCACACGAATTCATATAATACATAGATAGATACTTACACATTCAACAGTAAGAGCGTGCCGACATTTTTCATAAGCGGGGCACTGAATTATGTTCAGCATTTGGTTTTCATTCACTAACTTTAAATTTAATTTCATGTCTTTACGAAAATAGTCTTAACTTGTTTATTTGTTGCTTTCGTGTAATTTTGTTCGTTTTAGTTTAGTGTAAATATTATAATAAATATATATTTGTGAAAATCAGGTTTATAAATATTTTTAATATCTGTTAAAGATAAAAAAATAGTAATTAATTTTTATTTTATACTTACATATATAATTTTGATTAATTTTTAGATTTTTGTAAATATTTATCATTTTTATATAGAAATAATAATATTAATGTTAACAATAAAAAAACTATTCACAATATATTTTTAACATTTATTTATATGAATGAATCAAGTTAATTCATTATTGTAAATTATAAAGAGATGAAAAATTTACAATTTAATATTTGAAATGCTATCTCAAAGGTTACATTTGTTTGAAATATTTTTCAATTATACTAGTTGTATCAAATATTTTAGAAATATCCAATCCAGTCAAAGATGACATGTCAATTTTTTCTTCTCTATTGGCCTTCGGCTGAATATTAAACAGAAAATATGAATGAGAAATAGTTCTGTTCCAAAAATGATTTTTAATATCGGTCTAATTTTTTCTAAATGAATTTATTTTTTAGGCCTTGTAATCAAAGAGTATTAGATTTTTATATATTTCCTTGATATATATATAGCTTTAAACTAATGCAAAAATATTTTTTAATTAATATAGGAGGGTCGTTTGATAAGTATGGTAAAAAAGTAAGAAAAATTTAATTAAATTAAACAATAAATAAATTTACCATACTTATCAAACGACCCTTGTATATTTAAATAGTTGAAGTAATAAATGTAATAATAAATGGCACACAATAAAGTAATATATTTAAAAATACATAAATAATTGTAATAATAAATATTAAAAAAAAATTATTTGTTTTTGCTAACGGATATATACATCATTCTATTTAAAAAATGGTGCTCCGGTATGATGTGAAAATTTCGTTTCTGAACTTTCTTGAAGTTTTCCGAGAATTACCAAAGTACAAATTTTATAAAATATATTATTGCTGTTCTGTATATTATTAAATATTCGATAAATAATTTATTACGAGTTGAATAAATACGAAAATGAATTGTTGATATATTAAGTAACTTTATTTTTATATAAATTATTCATAATTGAATTTGAATTTTCATATCATTTCTGGTGTAGTACTTTGTAATATTTTTTTTATAAATATATATATATATATATGTATGTATACATTAAAAAATAAATCAAGAAATTAAGAATCAATAAAAGATCACTCCAAGATTCACAACACTGAAATGAATTATTGATTGTAAGTAAATAATAGAAAAGTTTATTATACGAAAGTATGATAATATTTTTTTAATATCAAGTAATAAATTTTATTAATATACATGTAATTTAAAATGAATGTATTTAAATGAGAGAAAAAAAATTAAATTATAATTTTCATTTTTTAAGATTTAAAAATTAATATGAATTTTTCTAACATTAAATTGTCATAATACAAATTAAATGACAAAATAAATTTGTTGTGAATAAATAACAATTATATTATGTGTTAACTTTATATATAGATATATATATATATATATATATATATATATATTTTAATTATATAAAACTTGAAATCTAAAAAAATACGTTTTGATAAAAATTCAAAAGTAATTCATTTTTATATTTGCCTGAAAGAAAAAATAATGTTTTATATATTTTATGAGAGATATATTAAAGATAAATAATCAAACAAACATTAGGTTTATTTATAATATTATTATATGTAAATAGAATAAAATAAATATTTATTTTTGGAAAAAAGTAAACTATTCAGTAAAAATTTAATAAGTAATAAAATAACAATTTATTGGGTATGAAATATTGATTCTAGTGTGTGTGTGTACATATATATATATATATATATATATATATATATATATATATATATATATATATATATATATATATATATATATATATATATATACATTTAAAATATATTTTTATACTTATTATTGTTATTTTTATCAAGATATTTTCATAGTGTGTCATCTCTAATTTTTAACTATTTTATGATCGACTAAACCTTTTTAACCATTTTAATGATTCAATAAAAGTTCATAGAAATACGATTTTTGAGTGAATGTTTTGATAAAAAGAATAATATATTCAAAACACAATTGAAAGAAGGAAAATCAAAAATATAAATTTTAATAACATATATTTGTTTATATATATTTTAAAAAATAATAGTTTTCAGAAAGTTGTTTGCGTTGAAATTTATGTTTATAGCATTGTAAATATTAAGGCGAAAATTTTTGTTTACCACAGAGAAAGATTCATATAAATGAATCAGTCGGTCTAACACCACAATATTTTATAAAAACGTCAATAATCACTATTATTTATTTTATTCACTAATATATATATTTGTACAGCATGTATTTATCTTTAGAATGCTTCACTATAAAATCTCTTATTTGTATAAGATTTGTTTTATTTCTTTTAAATTTACCGCAGTACCCAAAGAACTAGTAGAATCTATATTATATAATTAATTTTTTTTTAATCTATATTATTTATATTTCATTCCTTTTTCTTAAATATATTTTTATAAATGAATAGATAAAAAATGTATATATATATATATATATATATATATATATATATATAGAGAGAGAGAGAGAGAGAGAGAGAGAATAAAGTTATCTCCTTGAAAATTATTTAATATTTGAAAATCAAAACATCTTATTTATTAATCATAATACAATAATAATTCTCTTCTGTATACGCAGATAAATTTTCACTTCAATACCACAAGATATTTATTTTGAAACTGTGTCGAATTCACTTCAGAAAGTAGATTCGCCGCAGTTCTAAAATAAATAGTGAAAATTCTCTTATTTAGGATAGAAAATACAGAGGAAAAAGTTTCAATAAGAAACGAGCTTTAATTTGTTATTATTTCCTTTTTCAATTTATCCTTAATCTTTAAGTTTGTATTTAAGTAAATAATAGTATTATTATTTACAAAAAGTACATTCCAACCATGAAAATAATAAAGAATGCTTAAATTGTTAACAAATAATGTTTTATTATATATTAATTTGTTATTTAAAATATTTACATTTTTTATTTAGGAAATGAATGAAAAACTTTTCTTTGAATAAAATTATATTATTAAGTAACCATTATAGTTTTAAATGATAATATATATATATATATATATATATATATATATATATATATATATATATATATATATATATATATATATATATATATATATATATATATATATATAATATAGTAGTTTTAAGAAAATTAATTTATTTACAAAATATCAGTGAAATAAAAATAAATAAACATGAGGTAATTAAGTTTTTACAATAAATAACAGTAAAATGAAACAAAATAAATTAAGTACAAGAAAAATTAGAAAAGTCAAAATGAAAGTTAAAGAACGAACGAAAATTCAGAAAGCCTATTTTTTATATTTTTAACGTAATATTATTTTCTGATTTTCGTTTATGTAATGTATCATTTTTATTTTGTTGCATTGATAGTATTTATTCAATTAACATATTATTTATAATAAATAGAAAATTATCAAGAAACCTACATTTTACGATTTTCATAATAGAATTTCCATAAATGATTTATTTGATATTATATATTTGTTTCCATATTCTTTATTAATTTTGTAGGTAATTTGTTATGCGTTAATATAAGAATAATTTCATTCCTCGATACAGATTAAATATTAAAATCATATTTTATTTCTCGTATGGCTATTATTAAACATTCGAATAAGATAAAAGGAAATAAAATGACATATGAGCTATTGTAATTATTCAACTTCATCAAATATTAAATTGTAATTGTACATAGTTTGGTTCATTATGTTACAGTTAATGACTAATCGATTGTAAAAACCCCTCTATAAGGTTTCTTCTAGTATCACAACTTACGGCCGTGACGAGTGAAATATATTTCCTAGATGTGATCATCACAAAATTCATTTTCGAATAGCAGACCATCTACTTGTTTTAGACAGAATGTTTTCGTTCAACCGCTCTAGAAAGTATATACATACTATATTTCGCTCACCTTTCATTTTTAATGAAATCTGCTGCCAAACTAAACATACACCGAAATGTATTTTTTGAAATATACACGCACGAATATATATATATATATAAAAATATATAAACTTCATTCATATATACCAAAAAGATAGATGTAAAAATAAATGTGGCCATCGAAAATAAATATTACAACACATATGCTTGATGTTTATTTGTAGAGAATGCTTAAATGTTGTTTGTTTATTTCGAAGTAAGAGAAAAATATATTAACGAACAGAGATTGTGAAAAATGTGAGAATGTATAGAATTTGTTCATTAGATCTGTAGTTTGTATCTTTTATTTTTTTTGTCTATTGTAGTTTAAAAATATCCCATTATATCTCTCTCTCTGTCTCTCTCTGTCTATATATATATATATATATATATATATATATATATATATATATATATATATATAAGTTTATGTTATAATATTGATATACGAGATGAATATTCGAGATGTGCCAATAAAATATTGAGAATAATTTTTCTTCATACGTGGTAATATCGTAATTTATTTACTTTTTGTAGCAAAAGATTTTCTTTTTATGTACATATATAGAGTTGAATGTCTTTACTCGCGTAGTTTATTGTATAGGTTTATATGTGCTGATCATTATTTTTGTATCGATGTACGAAAAATAGATAAAAATTTGGAGCAGAAGATTGTTATTAAAATTTTGATATATTGAATTTAGTAAAATGTAGATGAACATCTTTGATTAAAATTTAAAAAAAATACAGTAGCCAAATAAGTAGTTTTGATTAACAAAAATATTTTAAAGAGAGATGAATGTCATTTGATTAAAAATAATTTATTTATATCGATTATTTTATTATTTGATATTTTAATTTCAAGATTTTTATAATGATGTTAATTGAATTTAATCAAAATTTTCTATATTTTAGACCTTTAATTTTGACAATTTCCTAACTTTTTCTTTATTGAAACTAAAAGTTTTTAATTCAAAATCATTATACAATCGATAATATTATCTGTTTTCTAAATAATTTTTCATTTGACTTTTTTGTTCTTTCGAGTGAAAAGAATTACTAAGGAAATGATATTAATGTTGTATTTAATATCTAAAACAATTTGAGTGTGATTTGGAAGATTGATTGGAAAATTAATTTCAGAAATGATAAAAAAACAATTTTCGTGCTATTTAAATATATTTTTTTAAATATATATCAAAGTTCATTTTTCCAACCTCGACATTTTATATGAAAAAAAATTATTGATGCCAGATGATTAATAATTGTATTTTAAAAAAATATATATAAAAATGTTCATGATGAGTTTTATGAAATTTTAACATTTATAAGATATATTTTTTAAATAGAAATATATTTTATGTTTATTTTTTATAAGTAAAATCGTTTGTTATATTTTATATAAAAAACAGTTTTGTTCTTTCTACTATGTAAAATGAATGAATTTTCGATCTCAGTTATAAAAACTTGTTACTTATTTAATTTTATATAAAAGTAAAATTTGTTATCACAATTTAACTAAATTACTGTTTGTTTTGAAGTTGTGGCGAATTCACTTACACACAAATGAATTTTCATCCCCAATACCACAAGATATTAGATACTAATAGATTAATATCTGATATCTTGTGGTCTTGGGGGTGATAATTCATTTGTGTGAAATATAACTAAGTCGATTATTTAGTACACGTGAATATTTGCAATAGTACCACTGCATTATTTATAAAAGATAATAACAGAAACTTAATAATATTCAAGTATAATACAGTAAAAAAAATATTAAGTAGACAAGAAGATTATAATAGTTATTTTATACGGAGAGATATTATGACATATTTATTATATTCAAAAAGTTAATACTTAATGAGATTAAATGAAAATCATGTTCCCATATCTAAATTTATAATTTTAGAGTTAAATCAGTTCTTTAGAAAAATATTTAAAAATTATTATTTAAGAATATTCCCTCTCAGTTTCAATAACTTTAAACAGATGATTAGATTCAAATCGTAAATATTGGTTTGTAGAATAATGATACGTATTTTCAAAATGTAAATAAAAAATGTAAAATCTAAGCACTAGTAATAATAATTGTTTTCTTTAGTTATTAAATAATATGAAATAACGTAAAAAATGTATTTAAGTATATAAATAATCAGAAATGGGAAATTTTGGAAATATTAAATAAAAATAATGTAAAATCACTTAAATAATAACAGAAATCAGAAAAGTAAAATAAAATGATCATTTCTATTTTAGTATGCAATCAATAAAGTACAAAAAATAGTATATATATATATATATATATATATATATATATATATATATATATATATATATAAAATAAATTTTATTTTTCAATTAAAAATATTTGAATTTAACTTCGAAGACAAAAATAGCAAGGTATTATTTTGTTTATGTAAAAGAGATAACAAAAATGTATTTTTAAAACATCAGATCAATACCTTTTTTTATTAAATGCCATTTCTTAAGACTTTTTTTATAAAAGCAGTATTTTTTTAATAAATACTTCAATTTATGCAAACAACATTTATGTATGTATATAGTAACTAACCAATGGTGAGTTGTTTGTATCATCGTATCTCTTGAGAAAGAGTGTGTTCGATATTTAGTCAGAAATATTGAGTAGGCAGTGCTCTTTAACTAAGGTGAAGGCAACTCGTCTAAGGGATTATAAACTCCGAATAAAAAATCTTTACCAACCTGTCTAGTTAGCGTGTTGAGTATGACCTAATACTAATGAACAGTAACTTTCAATGAAGATTTCGTCCTGCATTAGTTTGATAAAAAAATATGATGATAGTGATATATATATATATATATATATATATATATATATATGTATATGTGTGTGTGTATGTACGTGTATTTATATATATATATATATATATATATATATATATATAATACGTCACAAAATAACCAGAATTTTCATTTTTCCTTTGAACCTTGATACGTCATTTAAGATCTAAAGAATAATATTTATGCATATTTATTTCCTCTAACAGTTGTTGAAATTTAATGAAAATATGACAAGTAGTTTCTGAAATACATTTGTTAAAGTGGTAGTACTATTTGTTACGGGAATAAAATAGAACAACGCTAGAATATCAAGTTTTGTTTTAAACTTAGTAAAGCTTTAACAGAAACACTAGAATTCATGTGTCAAGTTAGCAGTGATAATTGTCCAGCACATAAATTTACATCTGGTATGGACTCTTTTAAAGATGATAGAAAATACATCAATGACAATTCATGATTAAGAAGTTCTAAAAACTAGATCATAGGTGAACTGATTGAAAAAGTTCGTGAAATTATTGCAGTTGATTCGAATATGACATGTAGAATTCTTGCCAAATTGTTTAGTTTGTTCAAAGGATACAATTTATGAGATATTAACAAAAAATTTGAATAAAACAGAAAATTTCGCTTGGTCTATTCTATTATATATAATCTAACAAAACGTCAAATGAAAACATGTGTTAATCATTGCAAGGAAATCATTAAAACGGCAAAAAAATCCCAAAATCATGGATTATATTTAGAGATAAGACCTAATACTTCAAGTAAGACACGAAAACTAAACATCAGAGTGCATTATGGAAGTTTCTGGATGCACTGAAAATAAAAAATTGCTTTCGAAAGTCGTGAATGAAGAAAAAGTTTATTTATTTTTGAGATTCAATATGTATCATTCATTGCAAATTCATTCTGAGAGGTGAAAACGTTGCTATTGAATATTATTAAAGTGTTATAGAACGTTTGTGCTGGAGGATAGTAAGAATTAGGTCATAGTATCGAGAGTCGGGGGAACTTGGTATTGGTTAAAATATATCAAGTTACAAGACTGTTGATTTACACAAATGTTTCCCCAAAAAGATAAAAGTATGTGTCATTAACCACTTGTGCTGGAATGACGTGCTGTGCACGTCAACTGCTATCTGTACCAAATGCCGATATGACGTGCATAGCACGTCGTGTGATCTTTGTTAAGTATAACATTGGAGTTCAGTTCACAAATGTCACACTTTTGTTTTGAAGGCATACAAGTACGTTTTCATAGAACTTCATTAATTTTAAATATTTTCATTGAATAATAATCAAGTAATTCTAATACACAATATTTTTTTTATTATTAGAAAGAACTATTTTATCCAAGAATTATTTTATTCTGATGATAGTGCATCTGAAAATGTTGTACTGGATTTATATAGACCTTTAGTTGATTTTTAGATAACTTATAACCTCTTTTTAGATAACTGATATTCGTCACCAAAACTGTATCGAAAATTACATTTGCAAAAAATTAATACTATCGGAACAGTCAGATCTAATAGAAAGAATATGCCAAAAGATCTCGCAGCGACAAAATTAAAAAGATTTGAAGTTTTTTCAAGATCTTGTAATGGTATCTTAGCTGTAAAATGGAAGGACAAAAAAGATATATATTTGCTTTCTTCAAAACATTCCAAAACAGAAATGATTACAACAAAAAAGAAAAATGTAGAAATTATACTGACCAAAATGGAAACATTACAAAACTAATATAGTTTTAGATTATAATGATGGTATGGGTGGAGTAGTCCTGCAAAATAGTTACTTATTATATTTTCCTTTAATAAAAAAATTTGCAAAAAGTTATAGAAAAATATTCTTTTATCTAATGGATATAAAATTTTTTAATACTTCTATTCTATTCGGTGAAATAGCAAACGTACCAAAACCCAAGAAATACTCCTTTTCAAAAATTATTAATATTATTAATAAATTTGTTAATCAATTTAAGAATTTTACTATAATGTTATTGTGTGTGTGTATCTAAAATTTTATAAAAAAATGATTTCAAATATCAACTCGCTGCGAATTGCTTTGGACGTATTTGCCACACGTGCATGTTAATAAATTGCCAGCGCAACTGGTTAAACACCTCTCATATTTTCCAGATTTGTCATAGTGTCACTATTTTCTTTTTCAAAACAATGACAAGAGGGTTAAAAAGAATATTGTACGAGCTGTTAAAGCCCTACAAGTTTTCGTGACGAGAATCATCGAGGTCATACCAAAAACAGATTTATTAAAATCTATTCGTGTGTTGCTTTAGCGTGCCTAGCATTGTATTAATGCAAAATGAGTATATTTTGAATGAATGTTTAAATTTTTGGCAAAATATGATAGTAGTTTTTTTTTTATTCAGAAAGTTTAATTTATTTTCCGACATACTGTATATATATAATACCTAATAATAAATCAACTAACAGGTTAAAAAATTACGTAAAAGTCACAAACAATAAATAATTTATAATGTAAATATAAAATTGAAAATAATTTTAAGATAAATGTGACAATTTTATTAAATTTCTAGTTATATTTGTCTTGTTCTTCATATATGGAAACACGTTCAGTTTTAACGACTTCATTGTATATTGTATTATATATATATATATATATATATATATATATGGTTTTCCAATGAAGATGTCAGAAATTTAACAGCTGGTGGCAGCCATGTTTGATTTTTATTTTTAAGCTCATTTTAATACTTCAACTCAGTATAAATTATCATCTAAAGTTTAACACTTTAACAACTCTGAAAAATTGTAAAAAAATCAATAGACTTATTGAAACAAAAGTTTAATGAGTCCATTATTTCACGAAATGGATCCATCAATTGGCCACCACAATCATGTGATCTAACTTAATGGAATTATTTTCTGTGCGGTTATGTGAAATCATTGGTTTATGTTGATAAACCACAAACAACAGAATCATTAAAATAAACATTGAACGTGTAATTCATGAAATTGGATCACGATTATGTGAAAGAGTGACTAAAATTGAATTAAACGAATGCACTATGTTAAGTGAAGTCATATGAGTGAAATTGTATTTCATCATTAATGCCGTAAAATATAAATAACTAATTATTTAAATATTTTGTGTTTTATTTTAATTTAAACTTCTGAATCGCTTATTGGAAAACCATATATAAGTTTAATATATTAAAAGTATTGATTGAAAAAGAAAAATCAATAAAATGTAAAAAGCAATTAAAATAAAAACAATTCATTTGTTCTGTTTTCATTTAATTTTGATGGACATTTATTGTCAATTATTTTGATTAATATATATATATATATATATATATATATATATATATATATATATATATATGTATGTTTGTATATTTGTATGCAAATGATAAATGTATTAACGTACTCGGACAATTCCATAATCGATAAAAATAATCAAGAATAAACGCTACGAGAATCGATTAACATTACGTTATTATTCTAAAACCATTAAGTTATTATCGCTTCTGGCACTCTATATGATTATACAACGGTCAGTATCAAACGTGAGAACGTTATTTGTCACCGAATGTGCAAATGATGTATGGAAATATGCACGTTATCCACAATGAATCACTTGCCGTTGACGTGTTGGAAACGTTTGGAGACTCACACCGTCATTTCTATATTCGTATGCTCGATCGGTCTGTCTCCATCAGATGTTGATATTGTGGTGGTCCTACCGTGCCGTCCCAATATTAATTCCAATACCCATTTCTGTACATGTACCACATTGTTGGAACCAACACTACTGATTTCGTTTCAAACAGGCTTGATGTAATGTTCACGACACGATTTATTGTCGAATTTACTTCCCGATACGGGTGTATTGAATTGTATTGTCTACCTATCTATCTATATAAATATCTTGATATCGATCTATTTTCTGTTTATTAACCAATTTCTCGTAAATTATGAGTTTTCAATATTCTACACAAATGAACATATTTACATTCGTTCTCTAACATTTCCAATATAAAAGTGTATATATATATATACATATATATATATATATATATATATATATATATATATATACATATATATATATATATATATATATATATATACCCGGCCCTCCATTTACGCAGCACTTTTTTTACGCGAGTCTCTTTTTACGCGGTAAATTATAACACTATTTATGCGGTATTTTTTAGACACGATTTCAATTTACGCGATCACCAATCAATTTACGTGTAACGTCAAATAAAATTTACTATTGTTTTCTGAAATGTTATTCTTATTATTTTTTTTGTTAAGCTATATGAAATAAATATGTATTTCTAAAACTTATAGTAGCTTTTCTTCCTAATATTTTGTTTTCTTTTGTACTGATAGACTCTATCCATGCGATTTTCATTCGCGTAAAACGAATACACGTGGAACGGATACTCTGCGTAAATGGAGGGCCGGGTATATATATATATATATATATATATATATATATATATATATATATATATATATATATTGTAGATTAAATTGAAATGTTGATTTTAACATTTAAAAATAGAAAAGATTTAAAATATATTGTTATAACAATTAAAGTTAAAACTGATGGATAAACATAAATGAAAATATATAGATTTGTAATATCAATTCAAAGTGTATTAAAATGTGGTATGATCAAAGGAAAATTTATTTTGTCGATACCACAGATTTTATTCATTTTTATTGAATGAATATGGACACTCAAATTTAAAATCTTATTTAAGAAGATCAAAAGGTAGACGTCTAGACGTTACGACTTAAGTACAATATGAATGTTTGATAAGATATCACAATTTTCAATGTATATTTCTTAGAATTTTTTTTTAATATATAGGATTTTCCAATAAGCAGTTCAGAAGTTCAAATGGAAATAAAACACAAAGTATCTAATTGTTTTTTAAACATATTCTATGGTATTATTGATGTAAAACAATTTTATTCATATGACCACCACGACTTTTCTTGACATAGTGCATTCGTTTAGTCCAATTTTTACTTACTTTTTCACATAATTTCAATCCAATTTCATAAATTACATAATCAATATTTATTTTTAGTAAACACTGCTTCTGTTGTTTGTATTTAATCAGTATAAACCAATGATTTTGCTTAACCCCACAGAAAATAATCCAATGGAGTTGGATCAAATGATCTTGGTGGCCAATTGATGGGCCTATTTCGTAAAATAATGGACTTATTAAACTTTTGTTTCAATAAGTCTATTGAAGTTTTTACAATTTCTAAGCGTTGTTGAAATGTTAAACGTTCTATAATAACTTGCTAAACTATACTGAGTTAAAATATGAAAATGAACTTTAAAAAAAATCAAACATGACTGTCAAAGTTCTGACATTTTTATTGAATAACCCTATATACATAGCTTTGATATACAGTATTACAAATTCAGTATTACAAATTAATGTATGTGTATACACATGATGTGAAGATTTGAATACAAATTGACTAAAGTAATGATTCAAATTTTGACTAATGGTTTGTCATAACTAAGTTAGTTATCAATAACAAATTATTTTTCTTCATTAGTGAGATTTAGTTTGTTTTTAAAGATACTATTTTTAGACATGACTAAATATTAGTCATTAGGCCTGACTAATCATAAATCATTAGTCATTATTTGTTCTAAGTGAATAAGCCTAGAGACTATGAAATGTAAATATTATTATCATTAATTTTTACGTTTTAATCCTCGCGTGTATATTCTAAATCCTAAACTAATATTACACTTAGTTGAATTTTAGACTTTGTTATGATAATTTTACACTCTTTTTGTAGACCGTTGATTTGTTATTCATTACCTATTTGCAGAATTCTTTAGTCAAGATTTTTTTTAAATGAAACTTGCTAAAAATTCAAGAAATTAAATGGTTATTTAAGCTGTCTGATTAATACTTAAATATTAGTTAGACTAAAACGTAATTGTCTAATTCAATCATTTTATACAAATGACTGATTTAGTTATTAATTATTGAATAATGTTAGATTAATCGTTAATCACAGAATATTTGTAAATAAAACAAATCTTTAATCATTAGTCATTTTTATTGATTATGATTTAGTCATAATCATTAGTCATATTTTTTGATTGAATATTATTTAGTATTGAATTTGCACGTAAATGAAAAGAGGAAAATTTTTATTTTACTTAAATAATAATCAATTATTGGATATAAAATTAAAATAATATGTATTTTATAAATTAAAAAAATGTATAATTTATTTACACGAGTATAATAAATCTGGTAATCTTTTGTATTCATTGATATTTATTTCTGCATAATTAAAAAAACGCTTATTTATTTTATTTTTTAATACAATAATAAAGCTTGTTTATTTTAATTAATGCTTGTTTATTATATTTTTTTATCTCTAATCTTATTTTTAAATAAAAGTAGAGTAAAATACCAGAAATCCTTTTAGATTTAATAACGTGTATTATAAATTCAATTTCTTATATAAATATCCTTATATTTTTCAAATGTTATTTAAATAAAAATATTATTTAAATATTTTTTTATAAAAAAATTATACACATTTGAGATTACTTCTTTTTATGATATCAAAATGTTTTTAATAATTTAATTTATGTAAAATAAAAGTAGATTGTTAACACAGTCTAAAGAAATAATAATATAATGAAAATATAATACAAATTTATAAATTTATCAAAGTAATCAAAATTGCTTTAAGAGATGTTATCTTTGAAAGAAACGAAAGAATTTATGACAATGCATAAATAATAAAGTAATTATTATATAACTTGTTTATATACAGTTATTAATATATAAATAATTTTTGTAGAAATTTATATTTTATGACAGTGTATTAATATCAAAAATATGACTCTGTTCAAACATTCAACAATTATGTTGTACTCACTTTCATCTAATAAATGACGATAGTATTTTTCGAACGTAGATACAAATAATTTCTATTCACAGATAATCAATTAAAGTAAACAATGAAGATTTTTGGAACATTTTGATAATAAGTAATTGATATGAACAAGATGTTGGTTTATCTATTAAAATAATTTTATTACATTGGGGTATTTTCTATTTTTTATTGTTTTATAATAATAACGAAATTTTTTTCTATAAATAAAACATATTTTAATATTTATTATAACGAAGTTTTAATCAAGGTAATTTGAAAAATATTTAATCATTATATATATATTAGAGATATTTTTGATATAGAATTAATTAATATGAAATAATTAAATTGAAAAAAATGCTTTTAATAAAAACGATATTTGTAATTTCAGAAATATTTTTTATGTTAGGGACTGGATGGATTAAGTAAAAAAGGGTTGAAGTTTAATGCTAGTAATTATACAGAACAATTAAAAATTATTAAATATTATATAAAAGTTTTTTTACAATATAATTACATTAATTCAATGTATTAAATATAAAATAAATCTAAATTGTATTATTAAAATTATCGACTGAGAATTAACTGACAAATAATTTGGCATAAATTTTTATATCAACTTCATATTTTAATTTTATAGAGCACTACAATCTATCATGTACTATTAAATATTTGTAAACATTTTTTTATTTTTTAAAAAAAAATATCAAATGAATATAATAATTTAAAATTTCATTTTCTGTTTTTAAGAGGTATTCTGCCTGGGAGGATTTTAATCAGAGAATAACTTCTTTTTCTTTTTATAGCTAAAATAATCACGCGTTAAAAATTAAATTGGAAAATTACAAAAAAAAAAGTAAGAGAGAGTTCAATCTTTCACAAAGGTGCTCTGACATGGAATGCTTTTCATTTCAGTAAATTATAAATATTACCTTCTTCAGTTTTAAGGGTTTTAGAAATGAGAAGAGAAGTAAAATGTATTCGTGCAAAGATTGTTTAAAATTGAAACTCTTTCAACCGGACTTGTAATTTTAAACAGATGTATTATTATTATTATTATTGAAAATTACAGTTAGAAAGTTGGTTTTGAATTAATTATTAGATTAATATGAGATGAGAAAAAAATACTTATTTAATATAAATAAATTTGCCATATTTTCTCATAACTGAAAAAATAAAGGAAATTTAGTTACTTTCTTGTAATTTTTATATCAAAGATGACTGTTGAAACAGTTATATTGATTTTTTTTTAAAGATGTACTATGCAAGTATATATTTTATATACGGAATTATTTATCATGAAATATATTTAAAATAATCGTAGAATGAAGAAAGCCATATAGATATTTATTTTGTTAATATTCCTAATAAAAAACTAGAACTTAATTTTATATTTTAAAAATATATATTATAGTTACATATAAGAAGAATAAAAAATAAATTAAAAATGTAATTACTTACTTAAAATAATTATAATTTTGTTAGTAATTTATCCAATCAAATTTTCTTATGTGAATTACGAATATAATCATATTTACTAATAGTAATTCAATGAAATTACAAATTTGAATAAAATTGTTGCATGACAATTATTAATTTACAATAGAATATCGTATAAATACCGTCCCTTCAGTTCAGTTCATCTTGAAAATAAACTCCATGATTGTTGGTATTTAATCTTCCCTCCATTCAATCGTTCAACCATTCGTTCATAAAATAAATAGGAAATCGAAATGAAAAGAAATTGATTTAGAGTCATATCTCATGAAATGCACTTAAATTCTTATTATATCCAACAAAAGACTTATTATATAACAATGTAGTTTAAACATCCAATGAGTAACAATAGACCAACGATAAAAAGTGGATGTGTGTGTGTATGTGTCGTTATGACGACCATTTTAAGAAATAATAAACAATATGGCTGAAAATGAGTCAACTGAACGATCTTAAATAAAAATTGAATCTCAGAATAATTTCAAGCCTATATATATATATATATATATATATATATATATATATATATATATATATATATATATAAGTATACATATACATAAATTTAAGTACATGAACATTTTCTGTTCCCTTCATCTTAAAAAGTATATAACCGGATTGGCGAACTGCCTCTCATAATTGGCTATTTTGCGATATTCGGTATAACGTTATACTAAAAATATGTCTTTAATACTGTTTGAAATTTAAAATGGTATCATTTCCTTATAAATTGTATCTTTTTTTATAATTTACTATATTCATTATTGTTAGTTTATTTAATAAACACAAATTTAAATTTTAGAAATTGATTATTTTAAAATGAATATCACAAAAATCGTAGATTAATTAAAATGTCATTAATTTTTACTTGATTTAGTTAAAAATTTAATTTTTTTTTGAAAAACATGATTTATTAACTATTTTTTCGGTATTTTAGCAAATTCATGTAAACACAAATAATTCATTCGTTTCAATATGACTAGATTTTAAAAAAGTGTGCACTAATCACGTACTGTTTTCTTCATTTACTACCGTGCATATCGATGGCCATTTTTCAATGGGCATTCGTTAAATAAAATAAATAACGCATTATTTTATTTATTGTTAAAATTAATATAGATTAAACATATATATTTAAATTAAACATATATAGGGTTTTTCAATAACAATTTCAGAACTTTGATAGATGGTGGCAGCCATGTTTGAATTTTTTTAAAGCTCATTTTGATATTTCAACTTATTACAGTTTGGCAAATTATCATGGAACGTTTAACACTTCAACAACGTTTAGAATTTGTAAAAACTTTAATACACTTATTAAAACAAAAATTCAATAAGTTCATTATTTCACGCAATGGATCTCTCATTTGGCCACCAAGATTATATGATCTAACTTCATTGGATTATTTTTTGTGGGGTTATGTGAAATTATTGGTTTATGCTGATAAAACACAAACAAGATCATTAAAAATAAATATTAGATGTGTAATTCATGAAATTGGACAACAATTATGTAAAATAAAGATTAAAAATTGGACTAAACGAATGCACTGTCAAGCGAAATTGTGGTGGTCATATGAATAAGTAAATAATTGATTAAATACTTTTTGTTTTATTTTCATTTGAACTTCTGAAGCACTTATTAGAAAACCCTACATATATATATATATATATATATATATATATATATATATATATATATATATATATATAGTATGTAGGAATTAAAAAATGGTAAGAAAATAATTATTTAAATTTTTAATATAAACGTATTTTTTTCATATATTACAATTATAAAATTAATTCAAATAATTTATTATTATAAAATTCCATTTATATTCTATATTAGTTGAAGTGTAATTAATCTTCAAATAAATTATTATGACTCCTATTAATATGTTAAAAACATTTACATTGTTTGTAGAAAAAAATAATTCGTGAACCGTTCCAAAAAGTTGGTTGTCTCTAATTCCAGCAAATAATTGGTCTAGCTACAATATATAGAATGGTTGAATTTATAATTTAGAGAAGGAATTTAAACAATAAAAGTGGTAGCATTTGTTCTACTATTTCCAAACATGGAAATAGTACAGTAAATGCTTATGACAGAACCGGGCCGACTAATGAAATCGTTAAATAAATGTACGCTATAACAAAGATAAACGATCATATAATTTTTTACGTCGTTCGGAAGTTTTAAATCTAGCGAATAGTGTTCATTTATTCATCAGATAAATGGTGGCGATCTATCACACTCTGTGACTACTCCTATGAGTGTCTCTCTATAATTCACATGCCCATTTTAAATTTCGTCAAGTGTACTTAATTTTTTTTCTTGCTTTTATATTTTCAACATTGGTAGACGTCTTGACGAGGGCATCAATTTATTTTTGCGCCTCTTGAAGATGGAGCATTGTGCGCCTTACGATGACATGAAACTCTAATACCTAATTTTTAGTAATAAGATTCTATTTTTTCCCTTTTTTCCAAATAGGATTATCTCAGATTTAACTCCTTATATGGAAACGTGAAAGTACTTATGTGTAACAATAATATATTTATAAAGAAAATATATCGTTGCTTTTTTAGATATATATTTTTTAAAATATCCATGTGACTTTTAAACAGAACCAATTATTTTTAAATACATACACATACACACATATACACATATTATATATATATATATATGTATATGTGTGTGTGTGTGTTTGTAGTTGAAGATATTAGTAGATAAGTAAATATGAAGTATATAAAAACACGTATTTATTAAAAACGTATTTTCATAAAATAAATTGAAAAAGTAAATAAGTTTTTATAAAAATGAAAATAGAGATATATAGGTTTCAAAAATTTTTATATAAGAATATCAGTATTAAGTATATTAATATCACTTATACTTTTAGTAGTTAGTCAAAATAATTGATAAAAAAAATTATAAAAAACATTTTAAGAAAATAAAAATACGTGATTTTATTAGAGATAAAAAAATTAATAAAATAAATATATTTTTATACACTTATTATCATCTAAAAAAAATAATTTAAATATACATATTTTTTGTATGTCAAGAATCATTAAAATTACTTAATTTTATACTAAGCAACTAAATTGCTTATCAATAGATATAATAAAATTATTACCTTACCTGAAAAGCAACTTTTAAAATTTTTAATAAATATTATTAGAAATGTATACATATGTAACTTATTTCACTTTTTAAATATTTTGATATATTGCAACGCAAATTAAAATAAATAAATAATAGATTTAGATAAATTTATTCATTTTGGAAGATCGAAAAAAACAATCTTCATTTTTCATAAAAAAAAAACAGATTCTATGTGTAGAAATGACGTCTTTGTCTTAAAAACTGTGCTTAAATGGTTTGATAAGTTGTATAAAAGAAAAAAAAGTGGAATAAAACAATATATTCATAATTCAATACAAATATATTTACATATCAAAATTACAAATATATCTACATAAAAAACCATTTGAAAATAATTAATTTTTAATTTTATTTTATATTCAAAACATCATAGTTATTTAAATATAGATTATTAATTATTCTAACTGAAAATCTACAATCTAAATTATATAAATACATATATTAGCTTTTTTGTGATTTCAGATAACATTTGAATATTTATTTTTTAGTTGAATATATTTTATTAACATGCTTGTTTACAAATTTTTGATACAATAGTTCAAAAAGTAATTAAATTTAGTGTTAATCAAGAATTATTATTATTTATTATTGACACTATTTAATAAATTGTTGAATGTACGTCTACATCAGATTTTCCATTGCATTCCAAAGAATATTCTTATTTAACAAGATTTTTTCAATATATAAAATCAGTTTCTTACTTACTGCGTTCCCAATTTAAAGCGGATACATACATATATGAGCGTGCAATGTAATGTAAAATGGATTTTCTTCTCGTTCGGAATATACGTTAGAGCGTACAGTTGTATGAATGAATTGCTTGCTTCTGATCCGTCGACCAGTCTGTGCTGATTGAGTTCGTTGAGACATATAATAAATTGCAACTTAAACTCCCTATTCGCGTTCGTAGATAAGTTTAGACTTGTACACATGCTTTAGTGATGTTATGTTGCATGTTTTTGAAGTTCGCCAGAAAATCAGTATTAGTTAGAACGAGATGATATCCTAGTGAATAGTATAGTAATAAGGTGATGTAATAGTAAAGTATCGGTATGTGAATAGTGCATGTTACAATTTAGCAAAATGTTTGTATTTTGTAATCATCTTTATTTTTTTTCTCATTTTTATAAACTATATTTATTTATTACCATAAATAATTTAACATTTTTTTTAATCAAAACTCGAATTAATTTTATAAAATATGTTATTTATTAAACACTTTTTACACAATATTTGCTTTAAATAATTTTTTGAAAAAGCTAATTTTATATTAAAATAAAATCAAAAATAGTATTAAAAATGTTTGTTATTGTAAAATATTTATTATTTAATTTAACGTAGATTAATTTGTTTATTACAAAAAAATATCAGAAATTTCTTTATAGTAACGTATAAAGTTTATAAGTTAAAAATAACATTAAAAAATATTGTTTAAAAAAAAAAGAATTTCATTTTCTGCAAATCAATATAATTATTGAAGTAGCATGAGTATTATATTTCACATTACATATATTTTGTCTTTGAATTTACTTAATTTTTGTTCAAAAATATTATATGTGTTTGTTTTTTTAAATTTTCTATAATTAGTTTTTAAAGTGAATTTCAATAATTTATGAATTATAAATTTGTAGAATAATTTAATATTAAGTTAATAACTTTTTAATGAAAGCTTGAATTTGGTTTTTGTGGATCTCTGACTATATATTCTTTTGGCAAAAAATCAAGGTATTTAAAATAAATTTGTTTATCGAAAATGAATTAGAGTCATGCATAATCTTTTATAAAATTTCTTTAATTACTTTTGTTTATCTTCAATGGAAACTACATTACCATGACATGAAAAAGACAGAAAATTACAAATATTAAAAAATATGTAAGGATCAGTTATTAAATTTAATAACCATTTTAATATAATATTTATAAAACAATGCTTTTATAAAATTATTTAACAAAATTTATTGAAATCAAAAGAATATATTTGTAAAATTATGAAATTTTTATTTTAAAAAATGTACAGTGTATATATATATATATATATATATATATATGTGTGTGTGTGTGTGTGTGTGTGTGGATTAAAAAAAGAAAGTAAAAGAAATGATCTTGAAATAAACCATAGTAATACAACGATTATTTACAATGAATTTGCAGATCAAGAAAAAATGTAATTGTAGAGAAGAGAAATTAAAGAAGTTATGTTTATTTAAAACAGCTCATTAACACAAAAGGGATGATTATAGATGAAGTGAGTTAGAAAATAAAAATGGCATGATGTTAATTTGGAAAAATTTCTTAGATCATAAAGTTAAATATTGCTCTATGTAGAAAAAAGTTCTTGCTAAATGAATACTCTCTATTATCACTTGCGGTAGTGAAATCTTAAATGTTAAATAATTCAGTTACTCCAGATAAGATAACGAAGTATGAAAATATGTAAAAAATATAGTAATAATATGTTAAAGATAAGAATAGAAATAAGTGCATTTAAAAGATATGCTATAAGTATAGGTAACAAGACTGAAAAATTTAAAATGGAAATAGTTTGCTCAGAAAGCAAGAAAGGATCAATGGATAGCAATAATTATTTATTGGGAACTCAATAAAATTAAAAGATTTACACAGAGATCTGTGGATAGATAATATCATAAGAAAATTCGTCGATTTGAAAAAAAGGTTGAAGTATTAAATCACTGAAAGTGGACAATTTCAGGAAAGACCTTTATTTAATAGTAAATAGAAAAATATGCTTATGGTGATATATAATGATTTTTTTTTATACTGCCAAATTTAGTATTCAATATTAAGAAATATGTTATTATACGAATATGAAATATGAATTTATAAAATTAAATGTAAAGTCAACATATTAAAGAATATTTAGAAAAAAAGATTTACAATCAGAAAACTTTTTTTAAATTTAAAACAAAACAGAAAAGTAATTTTATATCATAATTTAATTATTTTAGAGAGAGAATAATAATCATAAATGTGATATGTGTGAATGTTTTCGTAAAATATGTTAGTTGAGAGATAAATTTGGAAAAAAAGATTTAAAAACGTCATGTGTTTTTTTTTTGGAAAAAACTAACTCATTATTAAAATTGCGTTGTTTTGCTTTTTTGTATAATCTAGACACGTAGAATAACATTTACTTCAGGTATAAAAATATTACATAAACAAAAAAAAATAAAACTAAACATACCGACCCAGTCACCGAGAACGTGTGCAGTATGAATACATGAAAGAAATTAACTCGGTGACATAACCTCAAAAAGTTGACGTTATCGCGTTTTGCACATCGTCCGCCATGTTTCTGCGTCATTATCGTCGGTAGCTGCGTTCAGTTAATAAAACGCTCGTGAATGTACACCTGGTTCATGTTGAATACTCCGGCACAATGAGCTAGAGCTAGTTAATGTAAATATGTGCAGAGATGTATACTGTAATCGCAATCCATATTTTATACTTCTTACGTAATTTGTGTTTGTGTACATTTTTCAACAAAATATGATAAGTTTATTATTATTAGGTTTGTGGATTTATGTGTACTTGTTTTATAGAGAATGAAAGACAAAACTCTTATATTAATCTGATCTACTGAATACGATATTCTCACGATGAAATTGACTCAGTTTTGGAATTTTAGTTAATCAAGAAAGTGTATATCCATAATTCCAAGAATTGTTTATGCATTGTTAGACTCATTATGTTCGGGCATATTAATTGAGTAACAAAATACACTCCTTGTTTCATTCTTTCACTGCATCTCAATATGTTTACTTTAATTTAAAATATAATTTAAACCCCTCAAAATGCTTTTGCAAAATATTGTAATATGTGCATATTTACCTCACGAATTTAAATTTTGTTCTAATGCTACTGATTTGTATCGCACTTAGAGAAGAAGCAAGTACGCCAAGAATGGCTTAAAAATAATGTGAAAAATAGCTTCAAGGGATGAATCACTATAAGACGAAGCTAGAATACCAAGCAGGCTATCAAATGTTAATATCGACGAATTACAGACAATAATTGAAACAAATTCGAATTTACGTATCAACAGCTTATTGGACGACTCAAAGTGGAATCATTTGCATAAAATAGGGAAGAGATGGAAATTAAGTAATGGTACTTTAACTCCTAACAAAAAGTTACAGCGTCTTAACATTTATGCATCTCTTGTTTTACGGTTAAAATTATAAAACTTTTTTAAATACATTTTGACCTGTGAGAAATAATGTATTATTTACTTCAGATATAAAAGTAGTTAGTGCTATCTATCATCAAATGATCCTTTGCTAAAAATATTTCAAGAAAAATTGACTTCATAAAATTCTTCTCTGTGTTTGGTAAACTTCAAGAGGAATTATTCATCGTGAGTATCTACAAGTTGGTTAAACCCTCACAGTGAAGAACTACAAAAAGTGCATAATGCATTACAATAAAAACAGTCAGTGTTGGCAAATCGTCAAAAAGTTTTATTTTTGTAAGATAGCGTTCGACCACATGTGACAATCGGTCACAATGACAAGAGAAAAGGTAATGAATTTAGGATGGGAAATTCTTCCTCATCCCACGTATTCATCAGACATGTCACCATCAGATTTTCTCTTATATTTATCTTTGAATAGCCATATGGCTGGTAAAGAATTTAATAATGATAAAGCGTAAAAATAAAAGTTTTTATTTGAAATATAAATTGCAAATTGTATAAAAATGAAATTTATAAATTATTTTTTCAAAATACTAGTTTAGTGTGAAGGTGAATAATTTGATAAATTAAATTATTTTCAATAAAAAATATAAGTGTTCTTATTTTAATCTCAAAAACGACAGAATTTTCTTGATTACCTCATATATAAATCATTTATTTGATGAAATTTTAAAGTTGATCATGAAATATCATCTCTTTTAATATATTTATAGTTTCATTAATACTCATCAATAATATAAAATATAAACTTTACAATAAATTTTATTTTATCAAATTTTGTTACATATATTTAATAAAAAATATTTTTTAAATCATTATCACAAGTGGTTTGACAAATTCTAGTCTTTAAAAAAAATTTTAATACATTTTTAAGAATTTCAAAAATGCATTTCCAATTGTATTATAGTGATGCATTTTTATCTGCATATATCTAATATTTTAGGTAGTTCTTTTAAAAAAAAATAGTCAAATATAAATTGGAGGAATATGATAGTACTTCAAATTAATAAAATTAGAATATTATTTTTTAAAAACACAGAAGTCTTTTCTGTTACATAGATTTCAAATCAATCGTGGTATAATAACCTACTCTATGTAGTAAATTGTAAAGAATAATTATTATTGAATATTTTTTTAATAAATTCTATATCATTTTTTAGCGTTTTTCATAATAACTAAGATATTTCTAGCTTGTTTTGAAAATATAATATATTCAATCATTTTTAATGATAAAGAAGAGTATTCAATCAATTTGAGTGATATTATAATAAGCTGTTAAATAAATCGTTTGTAATAATTCATAGTATGAAATACGAGAATAATGAACATTTATTTATTTTCAATTCAATGGAATTGAGATATTTTATCAATTATTATATATTTTTTTAATAAAAAGGACAATCAGATCAACAAGATAGTAAGGAAGAAATTTTAAATGAATTGTAATAATTTTTTTAAATTATATTATTTTGTGTAAAAATACTCATGAAATTAAACATATTTTATTAAGTAAAGTTAAAAAAAATTCGAGACGTAGTGAATGATTTCAATGAATGTTGTTACTTTGAATACAGTCGTGTGAATTTTCTTGTTAAAAGGATTTCCCTACCGGAAAATTTAACGTAGTATCTAAATTACTTTGCGAGGTCGTTATGTTTTTATTTTCCGGTGCGTGAAAATGCATTGCGAGAATGAAAAGTTATAATTTTTATATACATATAGGTATATAAATGCAGTGTTCAAATAGATATATGAATGCAGAATAAAGTTGTCCACAATATAAATTAGCTCTCTACTATCCTGCTTTTTCATTTCGATTGTATTTTTTTTCTCGTCTCGTACAGTTTTTTCTTTACTTTTATCCAATACTTTTTTTAATATATTCCGTTTCATTTTATACGCCTCACTGTAAAGTTTCTTTTTATAGCTACAATTCTTTTGTGTTAATTTTCTTAATGAGTTCTTGTATATTATATTTTTCTTTTCAGATTTTTAAGTAGTTTGTCTTTTAAAATATTTTGTTATTATGTAGGTTTTAATTTGTAGATTTTAATTATGAAAATTGTGTCTGGATTTCCATTTTATTATGCATTTAGGTTATTTTTTATTTTTTAATTTTTATAAATTATAGGGTATTTTTATTAGATATGAAATATATGTATATATATATATATATATATATATATATATATATAAATAATTAAAAGAGGGTTGGATAGTAAAACAAGTGATTAATCTACTTCTTAAAATATGTATTTAGAGAAGATTAAACAGGTAATTGCTTTCATTAAAAAAGTATCATATTAGAAGGTTGTAAATTTCTTTTCACTTAAATAATTCTTTTCATGTTTGAGTTCTGTTTTTCAAAGTTTGTCAGTTTCTTAAATATCATTTTAAAAACTTCAATCATTGTCTTGTTATAAATATTCTAAAAGAGATAGAGAGTAAAAATAGGATTCTTCTGGTTAATTTGTTATTTTTCCTGCCACTAAATCTGTTTCTAATTCAGTCAACTTATTATTTATTGTTATCCTCGGAATTTGATTCTAACATCTTCATCATGTCAGTCACTTAAGGTTTAATTCTATTCTGGTGCTTCTAGTTTTACAATTTCTTTTATCGTCGTTTTCCTAAGTATTAAAAACATTCAAATTATTTGCAAACTGTGGATAGTAGTTTTTCTACATGCTATTTAAATTTGTATCTACTACATTCCTTCATTTGTCGGAGATGTTTTGAGCTGAAGTATAAATAAATGTTGAATTTTTTGCGTACCTCAACTCACTTTAGTTGTAAAGTTTATTACAGTGAATGTTTTTAAACTAAGTATTTGTAAATGTAGAACTGTTTGTAAATACTTACGTATATGAATTTTTTATAAATTTTAGGGGAAAGAACCAACATAAGTATTAAACCTTAATATGTAATAATTTTATAATAAATCATAATTTTATTTATTACTTTTGAACCATATTTTTGGTACTTTTATTATCATATCAAGCAACGAAAATAAATAGTATTTTTGAAAATAAATAACATCGAAATTTAAATTAAAAGTTTGTATGGAATTTAAAATTTTATAAAATGTCAAATTGTCATGTAAAAAAAATATTTTGTTAATTTGCCAGTTTTGTACGTAATTGTTTAACGATTATTTATAGAAATAGCCAAATTTCTTTAAACATTTCAAATCTGATTTTTTGTGTTTTAATTAACTAAAACATTATTTTAATGTTTTTTTAGCTCTATGTGTGATTTTTATTACCGAAATAAAAAACTACAAAAATATAAAATAAAGAAATTAATTTCTAAAGTTACAAAAATAATATTCGAAGATAAATTATCATGAGAAAATTAAATATTTATATAAAATAATTATCAGTTTATTGTACATGTAAGTATTTGGGGTAAACATATAAATTTAATTACCACAATGCGATAATAAGGTAATAAACAAAATTATTAATATTGTTTTTTTCATTATTGAACATTATGTTTACTTAAATCGTGTATATAAGTAAACATAATGTTCCTATAACGTGTTTTTCTACATACAACACAAATAATCTTCTTCATTTATATCCGATTTCATTTCATAAATCCAACTACATAGTTTTCACATCACAATGATAAAAAAGCTCTCCATACGTTTTAATAAAAAGTTTGTTAAAGCTTTGTTTACAGTAATATGTTACAAAGTTTTTTTAGAATGTCGAGTACACTTCAATGAAAATTCACAATAGCATTGCTACGTCGTTGTTATTCTATTATGGAGTTATGTTTTTTTCGTAATACAAAACATGTTTTTGTATGCTGAAATGCTTTAAAAACACCGCGTTTGTTTAAACATTATTTATTTATTCGTTTATTATTTTTTGTTGTAATTGATTGACGTGCATAAAAAATTATTTAGTCATTTTAAATATGTTTGTATGTTTTTACTATGTTTTCTTTAAATAAGAAAAAATAACTTCGCTCAAAAATAAATATGAATTGCTTAAAATGATACAATTTTTTGTTTTTACTTTATTGTAAAAATATGGATTAAAAAAATTAATTTTATAAATTAAAAAATATTCAGTTTTAAAGATTATATATTTTATTAAATATAATATTATATATTCAACGAAAGAACATATTTATGAATACAAACATTTTATTGAATAATTTTTAATTAATATTTTAATGAGAACTTGAAGATAGAAAATTAAAATTATAAACTTACCAACATTACTTAGATAACTCTTGATAGTGTAATGAAATTACAAAATTAAATAAATATACACAAAATAGAAAAAATTAAGCTATTAATTGTTTTTTAAAAATTTACCTTTTTTATTTTCCTATATAAGTAACAAAATTAATTATATATTTTTTATTTTAATTACAATAATTTTTGTGCATTTTATACACATTTTAAATATTGAATTTAAGTGTCCTTACCTATTTATTAAGATCACGCCATTTTTAACGGAAATTTTGAAAATATTTGAATAATAATGAATAACTTTTGGGTTTAAAATATCAATGGATTATCATACCATACCTTAGAATACATAACAATTTAAAGATAAAAAATCACCTTTAATAAAAAAATTATTTTTAATTCAATTTAAAATAAATTACTAAAAAATCAATTTGTTATAAAAAAACAAGAAAGCCTTTAACTGTGTAATAAAATAATTATTGAAAAGATCTTATTATAGGATGTACTGAAATAATACTCAGTAATTAATATAAATACTTTTAAATTAGAAGAAAATTAATTATTATTAAAATGACAAAATAATTATTTACTATACATTTTATAAATATTATATTTATATATAATTGCTAGTTATTTAAGTAAAATATTTAAGAACCATCGTTTTTTTATGAAAACATTAACAGGTTGCTTTAACTATTACTGTTTTTATTATACAAGATTTTTTCGTTTTGTTAACGTTATTGAAAAAAGTGAAATTGACAAATATTGTGTTGATGTCTTTATAGATGGCGCATGATTTATAATTACAAAAATATATAGTTTTAATTCATATAAAATCCATTACTATAAAACCTATAATTCTCTATATATTTTCTAATAATACGAGTATATTCTAGTTATAGAAAATGGTCGAATAAAAAATGCTTGAAAAATAATACTAAATATCAAATCTACAATCTTAAAGTCGTAAAAACTGTTGGATAATAGTATCTTGTTAAATGTTTTAACATTAATTTTAAATTCATTTTAATTCAACTTATTAGTCAATATGTTTATTAACAAAACCGAAAAATAATTTTATTATTTTTTACATTTGTCTGGAAGCGTATAAAATAAGTATCTGTATTTATATAAAATAGTAATTACGATAATAGATATTAACGAAATAAATTAATATTTTTTTAAATTTGTTATATTATATTTAAATATTAGGGGGACCGGAAAGTAGTTTTTCTACATTAAATTCAAACAGATAAATTTTTACCAAGTTTTTATTTTTAATCAATAATGTAATCACCCTCGTTATCGACAACCTTTTGCCATCTAGTGTGCAAATTTTCAATGCCGGATCGATAAAAATCAATTGGTTTTTGAGCAAAATATCTGGAGATGGTATTTTGGACATCATCCGAATTTTCAAATTTTTTGCCACTTAGAAAATGTTGTAGCGATCGGAATGAATGGAAATCCGATGGCGCAAAATTAGGCGAGTATGGTGGGTGAGGCAATACCTCCCATCCCAATTCATTAATTTTTTCCAGGGTTCGTCTTGCACAGTGCGGTCTTCCATTATCGTATTGCAGAATAACACCTTTTCTGTTGACAATCGCTGGGCACTTTTCAGTTAAAGATTGATTTACTCGATCGAATGTTCACAGTAAAGGTCTGCATTCACGATTTGTTCAGGTTTCAGCACTTCGAAATGAACGACTCCGCGAATACTCCACCAAACCCACAAAAGCGCCTTTTTGAGGTGTAAACCTGGCTTAGCTGTACTTCGAGGCGATTCATTTGGAAAGAGCCACTGCCTTTTGCGTTTTGGATTATCGTAGAGGACCCATTTTTCATTTCCAGTGATCAAGCGATCAAAAAACGCTTCTGTATTGTGCCGCTGAAGCAATAAGTTGCATCTGATGGATCGGTTAGCTTTGTTTTCTTCGGACAGATTATGCGGAACCGAACACCTGCTCTGCTTACTTTACCAATCTGCTGCAAATGTTCTTGGATGGTCGACCAAGGTTGGTTAAGAGTGTTTGACAGTTTCTCGATTGTCTGACACGGATTTGCTTCCACTTCCGCCCTTAACATGTCATTGTCTAAACTTGTTGTTCTTCCTGATCGGTACGAGTCGGAAAAATCGAAATTACCGGATTTGAACTTAGAAAACCACCTTTGGCATTTACGAACGTCTAATGCGTTTGGATAAACATCGCAAATGTTTTTGGTAGCAACCATTGCGTTACTACCCTTGTGAAACTCAAAAAGCATACAATGCCGGATATGTACCTCTCCTGATATTTGGCTGGCCATTTCACCATAAATTGCAAAAAAATTTAAGATTTTATTATTTACGAGTAAACAAGTCACTCTAACTTTGAAATGTCTTTGGCACGACTTTGAAGTACGCAATGAGCTGATAAATGACTAACGAATATCGACATGCGCAGAAACGACATTACTTTCCGGTCCCCTAATAAATATAAATATTTAATTAACGATTTTTTGTGACTTGGAATAATAAAAAATATGATATTTTTACATTACACTTTATACACACACACACACACACACATATACATATATATATATATATATATATATATATATATAGATAGATAGATATGGTATTCACGAGGTTAGTACATACAAAAAAATGTCGAATTAAAAAAAATATTCATTTCAATAGGCATTTTTAATTTTTTCCTATGTGACTGTAAAGCAATTTAAATACATGTTTTTATTTAAGTTCATATATTTACACATATATTTATTAATAAAAATATTAGAAATTAGAATCAAATTAGTTATTAGGTGTACTCAAATTTCTTTATTCAGCATTCACCTTGAAAAAATAAAATAAACGAAAGAAAAATTAATTTTATAACTCATTGTATTTTTAATATATGTATACACATAAAAATGTGTGTGGGAGTTGTATAAAATTAAACCCGTAGTTTGCAGTATCATATTAAACATTTGTTATATATGGAATGAATTAAATAAAATCTTTTTTAAATTTGTCTGTCATTTCAAATTACTTAAATAAATGTCAACTAACGACTAAATAACATTATAGACACATATTGAATGTGAATGGATTCATTATCTTTTCATTATCATTTAACGAAATCAGACATTTATAAATTGATTCAAATCCGTTTCCCTAATTCGCAAAAACAATATCTGTACGACAACGGTGTGCTGTAAGTAGTGCCAACGTGCTGAATGAAAATTTCCACATACGCCATAACAAGTCAGGCACGTATGTTTATCCCATAAGGATGGCACCTGACGCCTAAAATCCATGCGATGTGTTTCGTCCGCGTTTGATCTCACTCTGCCACGTTTTTCTCCATTTGCACTCACTCTTGTATATTTTCGTTACGTAATGGGTTCAGACTCACCCATCATACGTCGGGAACATAAGCTATTCCGTCTCGCCCGGGCATCGTACATTTTTATTGTACGTGTTATATAACCTCAGATTTTGATGGTTTCTTCGATTTTTTTATGGCTCGCAATATTTTGAACAACTGTGCCTGTGGTCGATATTACTTCTATGCGTACTATTTTCTCACAGATCCTTTACATTATATATATACATATATATATATATATATATATATATACACGTGTGTGTGTATGAGTGTGTATGTATATATGTAATATATATTTGTATATATTTATAAATGGTATGATGTTTTTCCATAACTAACATTTTAATGACTTAAAAATTATATTAATTAAATATTTGATTTTATTTTTTTCAAATTTAATTAATGTTGGAAAATTAAAATATAGATCATTATTGATAACATAAACATATGTATTCCTAATTCATTTAAAAATCATTAGTCAAATTTATAATAATGTGATTCTAATTTTGAAAATAATAACGTTTTGAAAAATGAGAAGTATTTGATACGTCAACAGAAATACTGCAATTAAATTTACGTAATTTAAAATATAGATTGTAAAAAGGCTAAATGTTAATTCAAGAAAAGTGGGTTCACGTTCTCGTGAAATTGATAAGATCCAAAAAGAAGAGAAAAAATCATTTTACATGAAATTTTAAAAAGTTTCATTGCTAACTGGTTAAACTCTTGCCTTTCTTTGTTCAATCGATACCGATAGAAGAGCTTTTGTGCTGTTTAGTAGCAAAGAATGAAAATTTAATATGCTACAACAAATACTTAAATAAAAAGTTGTGAGTTTGTACTAATGAAGCTTCTATTTTTAACACTGCAATAAAATATTCATGAAGACATATTACTATCGTATGTTTGATATTGCAGCTGAGACAGTTGTCGCAAACAACAATAATCAACAATTGAAACTACTGAACAAACCATTGGCAAAAATAGGTATATTATGCTAAAGATGTCATTCTCGTCTATGGAAATACAAGTCTGTATGTTGCATTGTTAACTCTAAGAACTCTTAAATAATTGTAATAGTGACATTTTCTCTATCCAGCGTATATTCCGGACATTGCTCTATCCAACTTCCATTTCTTTCATTTAGTGTAGAATGACATTTTAAGTATATGGTTCAGTAATTTTCAAATACGAAAATAAATGAATGATTTAATTTACTCGAAAGATAAGTAATTTTTGATCCTGATATTCATATTTGGTTTAAAAGATGACAGTAGGAAGTACTAAATTAAAAAAAAATAAGATATTGTGATTTTTTAAATATTTATAAAGAAAATTGGTTAAAAATCGATACAAACATTTATATACTTATAATCTCTCTCTTTCTCTCTCTCTCTCTCTCTATATATATATACATACACACATACACACACACACCTGTCCCTAAATTTACTCGGGACTTTTTTTACGCGAGTTTTTTTTACGCCACAAATTATACCTCTATTTACGCGGGATTTTTTTTACGCGGTATTGATTTACGCGACACTTTTTATACGCGGTCAGATAGATTTCATTTTATATAATTTTTCATGGAATTTATTATATATTAGAGTGACGCAAATTCTTACTTGAACGTATAAAAGCACGATATAAATTTGTAAAAGGTTGATTGTTTTGAATTACAGTAGAGATAGTGACACCGAATAAAATTTACCTACTTTTGTTTTCTAAAATGTTATTATTTTTTTGTTAAGCTATGTGAAATAAATATGTGTTTCTACAATTTTACTAGCTTTTATTTCCAAATTTTTTTCTATTGTACTGACAGACTCAATTTACGCGATTTTTATTCGCGTAAAACAAATCTACATGGAATGGATACAAATCCACGTAGAATGTAAATTGAGGGATGGGTGTATATATATATATATATATATATATATATATATATACGAGGGTAGTTTGATAAGTATAGTAAAAAAGTAAGAAAAACTAAATTGAAAAATTTAATTTAATTAATTAATTATTTCATTAATTAAATTAAACAATAAATAAATTTATCATACTTATCAAACTACCCAAGTATATATATTTTCCAATTTTAATTCATTTAAAAATAAGATTAATTTGGGAAAGTAGTCATTGATTGCATGAAATTTAATCAAAATTTAAAATAACTATCTTAATATAGACAATTAGTATATTATTAAATTATATAAATATTACATATTTGATAATCTCTTTTGATATATTTGATATTTTGAAAGTAAAAAAATATCATTTCTTTTTCTTTTTTCCAATATTTCATAAAAATAATTATTTTAAATTAATCAGATATTATTAATAAGAAGAATTTTTGTTCATGTTGTAAGAAATAATGAATAAAAAATCCATATTATTTTATAAAAACGTTCATTAATACTTTTATTTTTCATTTTATTACTATTTATGAGCGTGCATTTTAATGAATATTCAATCATCGTCATACTGTTGCTTTATAATCTGTTCATTTTTGTTAAAATGAATTTGCCACAGTTCCAAAACAAATAATGAAATAATTATACAAAAGTATTAATCTATAATACGATTGTGTTAATTTTTGTCCTGACAATTGTTTATACATTCAATAATGTTTGTATGTAGTGTAAAATATTAATTAATAAACGTTCCTTATTCGATTATGTTCAGTTAGAACTAAACCGAAGTTTCGAACAACTGGAAACTATAACCAAATCAGTTAATATTAGTAAACATTATCAATGTAAATTCTACTAATTTCTACTACTAGTTTCTAGATATAATAATTGTCTTTATTAGAAGTACGAACTTATGTTGTCTAGTTTTATTGTATTTATAAATTAACGATGTACTTTAAGCCCATACTGTTTTGATTTACATTCATGTATTTTATTTTAAAGAATCATATATTTATATTTAAAAATATATAAATAAATTATTTCTACAAGATATTTAAAATGTCATTATTTGTGTGTTCACTTTGTTTCCAATTACTATGTAGGATAAAGCTATGTTGTATTTAAAAGAGTTAATAATTTTTGGTGTTTGATTACCATGTACAATAGTATACAGTTTAATTGAGTATAATTAAAAAAATTAAATATAATATAAATTAAATATAATAAATAGAAATAGATGATAAAACATTTCCAATATTTATTGTTATTATTTATAATATTTATATATTATTACTATTCATTTTGCTTAAAATACTTTATATTTAGTATCGTTTTTCATTTTTTACATATTTAAACAGTTTACTCGTAGTTACATATATATTAATTATTTTCTAAAAGATTTTTAACAATTAGCGAAAATGTTTTATAAAATTATAAAAAAGTATTTTTTTTCTTATTCATTCACAAATTTATACTCACACACATGCATATATATATATATATATATATATATATATATATATATATATATGAGTGTGTGTGTGTTTGTTTGTGTGAGTATGTCTATGAATTTTTATACAAATTTGTGGATATATAAAATAGCTTTGTAATAAACCATATTGAATATAGTAAAAAATTCATTATAAAAATCGTTGCTTGTGAAGTATTCCATGTATACGACGTTTCGTTTAAATTTTTTTGGAATATCTGCAGGTTGATACGAAGTTTTGATGAAATTTTATACAAAGTCATCTACGTTGAAGACAAGAAATTCTTATCGGAGATGCTATTTTATTCAATGCTCTATATGACAAAAAGTACATGCACTTTATTTTTATGAATAGGGTAAATAAATTAAGTCTAATAATTTAAAAATATTTATAAATAATGTATTTGGATGTATATTTAAATCTTTAGAAGTATACACAAATTTTTATAGACCTTGAGTTTGTTATTGAATATTCTCATATATATATATATATATATATATATATATATCTATATCTATATACGAGGTTGTTTGATAAGTCCGTGTAAAAATAAAAACTGCTTCATTTTTTGAATAAATCGTTTTTATTTTTCAACATAGTCTCCTTTTAGGCTTATACACTTCATCCAACGCTGCTCTAGTTTGTTGATCCCTTCCGAATAATAGGATTTGTCCAAGTCTGTAAAATAGTCATTCGTTCCTGCAATCACCTCCTCGTTCGAATAAAATCTTTTTCCCGCGAGCCATTTCTTCATATTAGGGAACAAATAATAGTCCGATGGAGCCAAGTCTGGAGAATAGGGGGGATGTGAAACGATTTGGAACCCTATTTCCATTAGTTTTGCGGCCACAACTGCTGAGGCGTGAGCTGGTGCGTTGTCGTGATGAAAGAGGACTTTTTTGTGGGCTAATCGGGGACGTTTTTCTTGCAACTCGGTTTTCAAACGATCCAATAACAATGAATAATATGCACCTGTAATGGTTTTACCCTTTTCCAAATAGTCGATAAAGATTATTCCTTGCGAATCCCAAAAGACAGTCGCCATAACCTTCCCGGTCGAAGGAATTGTCTTCGCCTTTTTCGGAGCAGATTCCCCCTTGATAACCCATTGTTTAGACTGCTCTTTGGTCTCAGGAGTGTAGTGATGTATCCATGTTTCATCGACAGTGATGAAACGACGCTTAAAGTCCTGCGGATTTCGCTGAAACAGCTGCAAACCGTTCTTGCAACACTTCACACGACCTCGTTTTTGGTCGATCGTGAGCAATTGCGGCACCCACCAGGCGGATAGCTTTTTCATGTCCAAATGTTGGTGCAAAATATTATGTACCTGTTCACACGAGATGCCTACAGCACTAGTAATCTCACGCACTTTCACTCTTCTGTCATCCATCACCATATCATGGATTTTATCAATGATTTCTGGAGTGGTGACCTCAACAGGGCGTCCAGAACGTTCAGCGTCTTTTGTGCTCATATGGCCACTCCGAAAATTTTGAAACAACTTATAAACCGCACTAATCGAAGGTGCAGAGTCACCATAATGTTTATCAGCTTCTGTTTAGTCTCCTAAGGCGTTTTGCCTTTAATGAAGTAGTGTTTAATCAACACGCGAAATTCTTTTTCGTCCATTATTTGACAATCACTCGATTTCCTTGATTCCAACGATTGTCAAACACAAAGGAATAGACCGATATGGCTGAAACTTGATGTGTGTTCTTCCAAGAGGTGCTACTAATTAAAAATAACCTCGATATGCACCAGTGGTGCCATCTTTCGGAATTTACACGGACTTATCAAACGACCTCGTATATATATATATATATATATATATATATATATATGTATGATACCTAATGAACATTAACAATAAATATATTTAATATTTTACATTATAAATACAAATGACTTGTTTCGGCTTGATGTTTGAAATTTATCTTAACCATATGTTTTGATTAATTTTTGACGAATGCATTGCTAGAATTAGGTCAAATACAAATCCATTCAGCAGTAAACCATTCACGTACACGTTTGAATACAAATCACAATATTCTCAAACGTAAAGTGCACTTCAATTTGAACAATGCGGCTTTGAACTACTTTGAATATAGACTCTGAGAAACAATTCTTTCTCCGTTACACCATTCAAATGTACCGCAAAACGTTATTGCTTTTAAACAGACATTCTCGACATTTAGTTAAAGAAAATAGCGAACGTTGTCGTTCGTTTTTCGTCTTGTACGAGTAGTGCTGGCGCAACTCTTTTGCGTTATGTTGAACGAACGGACTGAAGAGTGAGAAATCATTCGGAAAAACCACTTCATAAGTTCACTCTGCTAAAGAATCTCATTTTCAGAGGCGATTGTATGTCTTTATAGCAGTTTAATGTAAATTCCAAACCAGACACTCGTACTTCGTATTCACTGTCCTGCAACACTTTACGTACGACAAAGATGAAAAATACGTAGTGTGGTTATATTGTTTCGTGCTGGATGTCATTCTTTGTTCGTTTTGATGACCTTGATATATTTACTTGTGTGTGTGTGTATGAATGTGTGTGTATATATGAATGTGCGTGTATGAAGAAAACTCGTTTTTTGAAGCTTAATTTTGTAGTACTAAATCGAAAATACAACAAAAAGTAGATTGAATGTTTTATGTTAATGAAAATTTGAAAAAAATCTATAGCTTATTTATAATACAGAATAAAGAGACTTGATTAAAAAAATAATATGAGAGATTTTAAAGGAAACTGAATTTTTCTTGTTTGAAAGAAAAATAAGACTATTAAATTCCTTAATAAAATTTGTCATGTTTCCATTTTTAGGAAAATTTTTCGTTACGTTATCTGAATTTGATTTCTACAGTATAGAATATCTATTATAAAAGAAAGCTCTATCAGTATACGGAACATTTAGAGAATTTTAAAAATGTATGTATATAATATTAGTGAATAATTTTTTGAATTTTATTATTTATTGAAGAAGTTGTTTTATGAATTTTAATAATTCAGTTATTAGTACAAAATTAGGTGATTTCATAATTTATGTTTGATTTCTAAGAAACAAGATTGTAGTTGAATAATTTTGGTATGTTATTAAAATACTTAAAATTAATATATCGTTCTAAAGGATATGTTAATAGATTTTATTTTGAATAAAATTTGTTTATTAACATTTTTTTACAATTATAATTGATAATTTATATTTTTAATATTATTCAAGTTTTGGAAAATATGGTATATAAAAATAAATACAAAATTAACGAATTACTTGTGTGGAAAATATGAATTATTGATACTTATAATTGTAACAATTAATTAACATATATTATTTTCAAGGTATTATAAATAATATATTCGAATTAAAATATGTATTATGTAAATATATTTGCATTGAAAATATCAAAAATATTTTTTTGTTTTATAGAAAGTATAATTGAAGATGTGTATAGTTGAATAATATTAATTAAATAATTTATAGATTTTGAAAAGTATTTCTCTTTTCTATAAAATATCCATCTTCTTTCGAATTAAAATTTCTGCAAATATTGAAACTAAAATTAAAAAGTACTTAATAAATTCCTATTAATTATGAATATGTTTAAATAAATACCATTTATGAGAAGAAAACTTTCTTATTAACTTTACGTTTCTATTGAAAAATTAAATTCATAATTACGTAAGATTTCAAAGTTAAATTATAAAAAAATAAAACTTTTTAAGCTGATTTGTTCATAAAGTGAAATAATTGTTTTATATTTTATTAAATAGTTTTAATTATTTTTTTTCTGTATTTAAGTTTGAAAGAAATTAATTATAAAATAATATTTTTTTAACAGAAATGAATTTTTATCCTCAACACCACAATGTTTATAAAGTGTTTAATAATCACTTATTGTTTATAACTATGTTGGCTGATACACATTTCGATGGCGATGGCATCGACTATTGTAGTGTTGGTGATAAAAAATTATATGTATTAAAATTAATCCACCACAGTTCCAAAACAAGCAATAATATTTTTTTATTAAAAATAATTTCTTTCCTTTGAACCCTTAATTATTTGAAAATATTTCTTTTAGCAAAAAATCATAACTTTGTTTTCAATCTTTCTTAAAATTGTTCAAATATAAAATTTAATTTCAGAATTATATTAAAAGAATGTGTAGTGACAATAATGTGATGAAATTATATTCTAAAGCAAAGCATATACGTTTTTAGAAATATTAATTTTTGTAATATAAGTAATATTTCATTTAATATAAACTTTTAACTTCCAAACGACACTGATTCATGAAATACGTCGCACGTACTGACGGACGTGTATAAAATATATTTAACATACGGAAAACACGTTTTAGTTTACATTTTAATACTATAATCAATCAAATTTTAGACATAATTAAAGTAATATTTGATTCGCGAACACAAAACTCCTTCACAAGCAATTTCCGCGATGTGAAGGTATATATATATATATATATATATATATATATATATATATATATATATATATATATATATATATATATATGTATTTATGTATTAATGTATGTATGCATGTATATATAAACATGCATATACATATATGCATGTTTATATATATAAAGGTAAAATTATATATGAGAATTGTTGGTTCAATGCCCGGTCGGTGACTTATAATGTGTGGTTTTATAATTGCATGAATCTTGACATAATTGGATGGTTTCTGCGTAACATCACTTTCTTTTGAGCATAATAAATCCAAATTAGTTTTACGGAACTACGCACGTGAAAACTCAAAACGTCTTATCTTCAAATTATGTATTTACAGCTTCTTGCGAGTTCATTATTCTACAGATATGAAGTTTCATAGCATATAGTAGCTACTCAATTATTTCACTCTAAAGCTCATTATTAATACTTTATATATCGTACACATACACACACTCACACACACACACACACACATATATATATATATATATATATATATATGCTGTATAATATTAACCACGCAAATGATGTTGTCTAACTAAATTAATTAATTTGTAAATCATATTTATGATTTTTTGTAATAATTTGTTATATTATCCAAATTAAATTTATATCGTGTTTAGTATTTGTTTGCAAAATATATTTTAATTCCATTAAATTATTTAATGTATATATTGTATAATATTTTTTGACATTTATTTAAATTACATTGGTATTGTATTGTAGTATTAGTGAGTGTTAAAAATGTTTTTATTTCAAACCTAATATTCGAAACATTTTTAAATATTTTTTGTAGCATTTTAGTACGTATTTTTAAAAAGTGTACAATTATGTTAAAATTACATTATTTATTATAAAAGAAATCATTTTATCAAATTGTTGTTTATGCTCCATCATCTATTTAAATAACTATTTAAGTATTTTACTTAATGTATTGTTTTTTGAATATGCATGCTTTGATTATTTAGTGAAGCTGATTTTTAAATGTTTTCAAATTATTTTAAGAATTTTGTGATAAAAAATCTCACATATCTGTATTAATAATAGTCGTATTTCTGTTCTATTTATTCATAACATGTCCTGAGTAAAAGTCTATACCTGTCATATTATATATATATATATTTATTTATATATTTATATATATATATATATATATATATATATATATATATATATATATATATATATATAAATATATATATATATATATATATATATATATATATATATATATATATATAAACGCTTATATTGGTCCATTACTGGGTGAAAGTCTTATCGAATGCTATTTTCTCTTTTTAACCTTCGATGTCCGGCATTCACAAGATATAATATGAGGTATTTTTGTATCCTAGCTTTTATGAGGATTAAAATATAACTAGCATAATTATTAAATTCATGAGGTACAAAAATACATCATGTCAGACGGCCTGAGTTAAATTTTTTTTGAGATATTACCACTTTATTTGTCTGTTATTAACGTATTCCAATTTTCATCTTCACTACAATTCAAAATGTCATCTCTCCATCTTTTAAGAAGTCTTTTTTTATTCTCCTTTTATCTTTTTATAGCTTGTTTTTAATTCTATAAAAATCTATGTCAAACTATTGCTTTATATATATATATATATATATATATATATATATATATATATATATAATAGTTCATTAAACTATTGGTACCCACTGTTGGATGAATACTTCTACTAAAATTTTCACTTCTATTTTTCTGTTTGATTTCACACAGACGAATTTTCTTATATTTATCCCATTTATTTGTGATTATTGTTTGGTTATTTGTATATTTCAGGGTTTGTAATTAATAATTTCTACAATCAACCAGTAGATTTTATTTCTAATTACATTATTGACCCATTTCCTCTTTAAACTTTTTACTATTGTTATAAAGTTTACAACTTTGATTTTATTTCCAATTTACTTATTTCTTTCTTATCTCTACATTTTATCTCTAACGTGCATCTTTCCTATCTTCTTTATGTTGTTTAGAGTCATTGGATTATTTTGACATTTAAAACTATTGTTTTACTATCTTATGTTACAACAGATAAGAATATATATATATATATATATATATATATATATATATGTACGAGGGTCGTTTGATAAGTATGGTGAAAAAGTAAGAAAAAGTAAATTGAAAAACTTAATTAAATTAATTAATTAAATAAATTAAACAATAAATAAATTTACCATACTTATCAAACGACCTTCATATATGTATGTATGTATGTATATATATATAAATATATACTATAAATATATAAACTATTTTAACAACTTGTATCTCGAATAAATATAAAAAAAAACATTTATTTTAACAACTTGTTATCTCGAATAAATATAAACAAAATAACATTTAAATTCAGAAATTCATTCAGTTATATATGTATGAATACAGACATACTAAAATCAATATATATATATATATATATATATATATATATATATATATATATATATATATATAGTATGTGCTTATTTTAAATTTATAAAAAATAACTTTTTAATGTCAGAGTAGTTTCAATATTTATATATTAATTATAGGTATAATAATAACGTGGCTTCAAAATAAGTGTATGAATAAATAATAAGTTTTTTAATACGATGTAATATAATATTCGTTAATTTTATTCAAAAGTAAATTTTTGTTTATCAAGTAGTATCCTTGTAATATGAGAGTATATAAATATTTTTTTGAACATGCATACATAATTCAAAAATGATTTAAAAATTACCTTCGTTAACATAATAATAAAATATCGATCAACACATCTTTTTTTAATACTTTCTACTAGATGAAAGAATACAACAAAAAATATCGCAAATATTTCATAGGGAATGTTACCCTAAAGGAAACAAAGGCATAATGCCATGAATGATGTACAACTTAAACATGAATTTTTATGATATATATATATATATATATATATATATATATATACATGGTAGCAAAAAAGGAAAGATGGAAGAAAATAAGAGAGATGAATTCGTTGATAACGAGATATGACGAGGATGAAATCTGCTTGTTCGTGTAGTTATATGCTAGATGAAGCGATGTAAGAAAAAAGAAGACAAGATAAGGACAAAAAAAATGGAAGCGGGTTTCCATTTAACGCTCTGTACAATGTTGTGTATGATACGTAGAGTGCGTTACTTTGTTCGTTTGTACCTTACTTTTTTATATGCTATTTCACGATACATTTTTCATATGGAAAAGATCGCCGCGAGTGATGGAATAACTGGAAAATGATTTTTTCATCGTTCATCCTATGAATACACCATAACTCTTTGGTTAAATTTTTCAACGTGAATGCTTTGATGAGGTCATATACTAGAATTCACATTTTTTTGACTCGAAACATATGTTTTTGTTTGAAAATTTCAAAGAATTTCTAAGGGTTGATAAAAACTTTATCTTTTGTGCATTTAATATATTAAATAACAAAATATTTTTATTCATAAATATATATATGAAAGATTTTATTTTAAACAGAATGGATTTGAATGCATTCATACGAATACATAAATACTTATACACATGTATATATATATATATATATATATATATATATATATATATATATATATATATATAAATTCTTGTGTTGTTATTATAGTCGAAAGTACCATTTTTTTTGCTACGAATTGATAAATAATTACTAAAAAATGAAATATTTTATTTTTACTTTAATAATAATTATTAAAACACAAAGCTAAATGTTTGTATAATTTTTTAATAAAGTTAATACATTTTTCCAGTCGTACATTGATAAAAAAGATTACGTTTAATGTTTTGAAATGTTAAAAAAAATATTTGTTATCAAATGTAAAATAAATTAATATATAGATATTTTTCCAGAAATGTATAATAAAATATTTCTCTTGTAACATGTAAAATAATGTTAGAAATAATATTTTTCAATTGAATTTTTCACTTTAGAATGAAATTTTAATAAATTATAATAAAATTATAATCTAATTGTCTAGTACTTCAATTATATATAAAATTTACCTCTTTCGTAAAACACTTTAGACTCATTGTTTTTATTATCTTTTGCTATAACCCGTTTTCGCGGTAGTATTATCTGAAGGTAGTTCGATATAGCTTAGTCGTTCGAGTAGCTATCAATACCTGAAGATGGAAGTGCCAAAACTAATTCTATTAAGTTTTAATAAAATAGTGACTCGAAGGTATTTTATTACAAATCTAATTACAACAGTCAGTTCACAAGACTAGAATGAAATAATAGTAATTTTAATAATAATAATTGTATTATTTTAATTTTGTTTTCCAGTTAAATAGTTTTATTCAGTAGTATTTTTTTATTTTCAAATTTGGTTTTCCCACAAAAGTCAAATAATAAAAATAATGACATGTAATTAATTGTGAATATAATTTATTTCACTTCCCCATGATTAGGTGTTTAAAAATACTATGAATAATAAAATAAATAGGGAGCATAATATAATAAAATAAAACAAAAGTACTCAATTAAGCTCTATGATGGTTTATGATTAATTGAAAATTAATTAATTCAAATAAACAATAATATATAGAAGAGAGGGTTAATTTTAAAAACTATCATTCGCATTGAATATTGTATGTTAATGGTGACAATGAAATTTAAAATATTATTCATTGTTTTCTAGGTGTGTGTATATATATATATATATATATATATATATATATATATATATATATATATATATATATATATATATATATATTGAGTTGAGTCATAAATAATTTCCGTTTTTGCATGTAAATTTTAATTTTTAATAAAAAAATAGAAATTGTACTCTAATAAATTACATATTCGCCATTGTTTGTAATGACTTGTTCCCATTTGCTAGGTAGCTCTTCTATACCTTTTAAATATCAGATGGTTTTGATTTGAAAAAGCTTTCGATGAATTTTCGAACCTGGTTCTCATTAGAGAAATTTGTGCCCATCAAAACATTCTGCAACTATCGAAAAAGATGATAATCGGATAGTGTCAGTTCTGGTGGGTAGAGGGGAACTGACCATTCAAGTTCCAAAATTTTTTCTACATTGCTGTTGCTATATGGGGTTTTGTTGTGATGGAGCAAAACAATGTTTTTTCTATTCACGAGCTTTAAATATTATACGCATTTTTAGAATAATTTTTATTTATCTGACACAGAATTTGCTGCTTTTCTTAAGCGAATATTAGAGTTCAATACTATGAACGCTTATTTTAAAACACAAACTATAAATTTGTATGTAAACGAGTGATACTAAAAGGAAGTAGCAATTGTGATAGCGATCTCTAGCCCATTAATATTAAAAAGAACAAGAATCGTTCGATAAATTAACATGAACGAATAAGAAGATAAAAAGTGAATATAAAATGAATAATAGGAATAACTTCTTAATTCATTTTTGAACTATTTTATGTCTATTTTTCAAATGTAATGTTTTCCACATATATATATATATATATATATATATATATATATATATATATATATATATATAAAACGTTATTTGTTTCCTTGAAAATTAGGTTATTTTAAAAAGTGTATAATATGACTAAATAAAATATAACAAAAATGAATATAAATTTTTTTTAGTAATTTATCTATTTGACTTTTAACCATCAATCATTTATTAAATGTTTCTTGAGATGGTAAAGAAAATAAACTCAACTTTATAAAATAAAATATGAAAAGTTTTTATTAGGTATTCAGTGATACTTTTGAATATTTTCTATAATGAATTGATAATTTTACTTGAATGCAAATTTAAATTTGTATTATCACTTAACTACAAACTAATAATCAGGTCAAACTCTTATATTGAATTTACTTTATTATTTTCAGAATTATAGAAATAAATAATTATTTATATATACACATATATATGTATATATATATATATATATATATATATATGTATATATATATATATATATATATATATATATATATATATATATATATATATATATATATATATATATATATATATATATATATATATATATATATATATATATATATACATATACATATATATATATACACACATATATATATATATATATACGAGAGTCGTTTGATAAGTATGGTAAATTTATTTATTGTTTAATTTAAATAATTAATTAAATGAATTAATCTTTTTAATTTAGTTTTCCTTTTTTACCATACTTATCAAACGACCCTCGTATATCATGGAGTTCTATTCCTTACTCTACACCCCCACTAGGGGGAAAGGTTCACCGCTTGCTACGCTTTTTCTTCAGGAGGCTCTACCCACTATTCGCTTCGCTCGTTCCCCTTTATATAACCTGTAATCGTGAATGATATTTATTTGTAATCGTTAAAGTTCGGAAGTAATCTTTCACGATCGGATAGATTAATGACATTAATTTTGCGATGGAACTACTCTTACGAGGGTCGTTTGATAAGTATCGTAAATTTGTTTATTGTTTAATTTAATTAATTTTTTTCCATTTAATTTTTCTTACTTTTTAACCATACTTATTAAACGACCCTCGTATATATATATATATATATATATATATATATATATATATATATACACCCGTCCCTCAATTTACGCAGAGTATCCGTTCCATGTGGATTTGTTTTACGCGAATGAAAATCGCGTAAATTGAGTGTGTCAGTATAATAGAAAAAATATTGGAAATAAAAACTAGTAAAGTTGTAGAAACACATATTTATTTCACATAGCTCAACAACGTTTTAGAAAACAAAAGTAGATAAATTTTATTCGGTGTCACTATCGCTATTGTAATTCAAAACAATCAACTTTTTATATATTTATATCGTGCTTTTGTACGTTCAAGTAAAAATTTGCGTTACTCTGATATGTAATAAATTCCATAAAAAATTATATAAAATGAAATCTATCTGACCGCGTATAAAAAGTGCTGCGTAAATTAATATCGCGTAAAAAAAGTCCCGCGTAAATAGAGGTATAATTTGCCGCGTAAAAAAAACTCGCATAAAAAAAGTCCCACGTAAATTGAGGGACGGGTGTATATATATATATATATATATATTTATATTGTACATATCACTTACTTTATCGAATATAATATCAAATTTTATTATATTCAATATTAACTACGAACACGTTTAAGTGATGATAAGATTTCACCTTAGACCGTTTTGAAACCGCATCTAAAACATTCAATTAACCTTTGGAAGCACTACCTTAATACTAATGCATCTAAAGAAATAGTATATATGTGTATATATATATATATATATATATATATATATATATATATATATAAATATTGAAAGGTGGCGGTAAGGTGGACCGAACAGCATATTGTACAGAAACGACGTCATAACCATTCTTAAGATGTTGTACGAGTTACGTGACGTCATTACGGTCGACAGGTCATGACATTGCATCGGGTTTGATGTCATCTTGTGTATCATGGATGCCATATCGTATAGATAATAGAGAAAGGAAAAAAGTAGTTTGTTTCTCTACTATGTAATTCGTTTACGTTGCTAAAGCTGCTGCAGTTACGTGGATCAGAAAGAAAAAAAAGCGAACTATAAACTTGTAGACATGTCGTGTTCGCGGAATAAATGGTGAGTTAGTGATCTTTTTCAAATAAAGCAGTGTTAAGATATACTGGTTATTATCCTTTGTTGTTTTGTTCATTGCATCTGCCTTTTTTGTACGTGTTTTAAAACTTTTTTAAATAAAATCGCTTGTTATTTTTTTATTTAAATACAATATAAATATACTTCTTAATTAACTTTCTTTAAACTTTCTAATAATTATATTTTGTCATTAAACAAATAATAATTTACTTTATATTTTCAATACCTTATATTTCATTACCTTATATTTTCAATACAAATATATGCATATAATAATAAAAATAGTTCATTGAGGTTACAAATAATTGAATTTATTAGTAAATCAATTAGGAGATTATCTTTGTATAGATACGAGGATAAGTTATATACCTACAAACACACACACATTTCTATCAAACCAAGTTTGTCGACGTATTCAAAACAGTTCTTGCATTAACAATCTGCAATTCCGATTCGAGGTGTCTTGTCACCATCCAAACTAACACAACCCCATTTAGCCAACGGGTCTTATGCAAATATGCCCTTAATTAATAACAACCTGACATCAATGAGAGAGTATTACGAACGCAAACAGCCGATACTAGAGACACCAATTTGTACACACAAAACCGCGCGCACAAACGGGCACGCACCGATACGACTGCGGGCCACATTAGTAGACGCATTATTTGAAATGTTAGAAGCGTTTAGATACAATAAAATCATAACCGTTTTAATTGTATGCAATCTCATTCATTTGACTGTAACATTAATTAATTTTAAGTGGGTGTATATATTAGTTGCGAAATAAACAGGCGATATAAATGTATGATGATGTATTTGAAACTTATTGAAATATTCGTACGATGATTTCAATTCAACTCTCGATTATATCATTCGATTGGGTCAGGTAAAAATTCAACAGGTACGTGGGAGAGATATGGTAAATTATATTTTTCAATCGTTCAGTTTTCCAGGCAATATTTAAGATTCATGTATCGTATATGGAATACAAAGTTGAAAAGTATACGTAGCGAATGAAATCGACTGTGTAAGCTTTTTAACATTTATTATAAAATAGTTTGTGCTCTGCATATATGATGCGTTATATTTTATTATATATAATTCAGAGAAAAAATTTACAATATAAATTATAGATATATTATTTAAAAGTTTTTTTTAATGTAATTAAGTATTGTATAAATATTGGAATTAATAATTAGATTTTTCTGAAGTATCAATTTAAATTGATACAAAGTAGATATAATTAAAATTAATGTAATAAAATTTAATAAATCAAAAATATACAAGTTATTATTTGTATAAAAATGAACATTATGGTTATATATATATATATATAAATATAAATATTTTTTTCTTTTTTATAACCTTACAAATAATGTTTTACATTTTGTTTTCTGTTTGACTTAACTCAAAATTATTTTTAAGCAGATTTGTATTATATTCATTGTCTACATAAGTTTTGTTAAATATTAAGATTTCAGTTTTAAATCTTATTATTATTAGAGATTGTCAGTTTATATTTCAGTATTCAAGGAAAATATAGAAGATATAATAATATAATAAACTAATTCTATTATGTTATTTGAATTTATATATATAGGTTATATATCTCCCAAGTATCGCCTTCTGGTCTTTTGAATACGCAACTATGTACAAAAAACCAGAAGGCGGAAGGGAGATACTTGCCAACCTAATATATATATATATATATATATATATATATATATATATATATATATATATATATACATACATACATACATACATACATACGTACGTACGTACGTGCATACATACATACGTACGTACGTATATACTTATACAAACTGATTTAAATGAGATTGAAGGATGTAAATCGAGACTAAAAGTTACAATTTACATTTTTGGTCACCTATATATATATATATATATATATATATATATATATATATATATATATATATACACCCGTTTCTCAATTTACGCAGGATTTTTTTACGCGGCAAATTATACCTCTATTTACGCGGCCTTTTTTTTGCGCGGTATTGATTTACGCGACACTTTTTATACGCGGTCAGATAGATTTCATTTTATATAATTTTTCATGGAATTTATTATATATTAGAGTGACGCAAATTCTTACTTGAATGTATAAAAGCACGATATAAATATATAAAAGGTAGATTGTTATGAATTATACAAGCGATAGTGACACCGAATAAAATTTATCTACTTTTGTTTTCTAAAACGTCATCATTTTTTTGTTAAGCTATGTGAAATAAATATGTGTTTCTACAACTTTACTAGCTTTTATTTTCAATATTTTTTCTATTGTACTGACAGACTCAATTTATGCGATTTTCATTCGCGTAAAACAAATCCACATGGAACGGATACTCCGCGTAAATTGAGGAACGGGTGTATATATATATATATATATATGTATGTTTGTATGCATGTATGTATGTATACGTTTATTCACATTTAATAATTTTTAGTACATAAATTAAAATTTCAAAATATAATCAATTATATGAAATATATGTAATTGTTTAGAAAAACATTATTTTATCATCTGTATAAAAAAATAAAACGAATGTTTAAACAAATAAGGTAGTTTCAACGGTACTGTAAAAATATAACGATACTGATCAATTTAAAAAAACGATAAAATTATTACCGAATAAACATTGCGATAAAAATATGGTTGAATTATTAACGAAACAAATTGTTAATGTACGGTGAATTTAAAGTTGGACTTATTTAATGAACTTATATTTTTTTCATCATTAAAATAAAGATTTAATTAAACAATTAATGAAATTTTGTAATATTAATAATTTGTTGTGATAAAATGAAGGAAAAATTACATCATTATTTGTATTAAAATATATTGGATTTTTATTAGATAATATTATATAAAAAATAAGAACTAGCTGAATGTAGCAGTAAGGCAATGCGCAAATAAGTACATTTAATTCGTTTTTTCTCTCTCCATATATATATATATATATATATATATGAAAAAAATATTGTTAATGAAATACTAGAGATTTATAAAAACTAAAATTCTAAATATTTATAATATAATATAAAATTGTCTGTCAGTTAAAATTCTGAACAACTCTTCTAGTATTTTTTACTTCTATGTTTATCCTCTTTTTAGGTCACGTGTGATCGACTGACACTTTAATCATCTTTGTACGACGTTTAATATTTATTTTGCGTGACGAATTTTTTATCATATTTAAGGGGATATTTTATCGAAGAATTCTGTATACCTTAAACGCACGATCCAATTTGTTACTCGATCAATGTAGATTATTATACAATAGTACACGTGTTTGTCGTTTTGTATTTGTTATATTATGTTAAAATTTCCACTAAACCGTTTATTCCTTTTGTGATACGAGTGCTTAACCTACATCATACAGTAAAATTAACTAGTAACAGTTTATAACAACAAACTGAATTCAAGTAGAATAATAACAAAACATTTTATTGCGAATGTATTTCATTTTGAAATACCGTACAAAACATCAACAACTGCTCGATTCTCAACAGTGAAATCCAACTATAATAAACAAAGCACTGTACAACATCCCCAAGTTGAAATAGAACACGGAACTGCAACGATAGTTATCCTTTAACAACGACAAACCGAGTGCGGTCTGTCGAATTAGCGTCCCTCAAAACGGTACCCGAAACTTTCAGTAAACTCCATCAAACATTGAGAGAATACGGTGAGATGAGTGAAACACGGTGTAGCGGTAGCAAAGAGGTATATAGACACGTATACGTTGGTTTGCTGCGACGAACGCACCGAGTAAACCAGGCAAGGAAGCAAAACAGCCTTACGCCTACCGCCTCGTATCTTGTTTGCCACCGCCATCACCGCCATCGTCGCCGCGTCCCAAACAAACAAGTCTGATGAAAGCAACAATTCAAATCTAGAGTTTGTGCCCGACACGCGGTTCTTCAGTCTACTAGAGAGATTAGGGGCTTCGGGTTTCCGAGATGCAAACATAACATACATTCTATTCGAGTTACATTACAACTTGTGATCAACGTTTAATTCTACTTTTCACATCTACACTAGTATGTCGATCGTTTGTTACTCGGGATGTTTTTTCAACGACAAAAAAATTCGTTGAATGAATTGTGTAAATGTGGAACTTTCGCAGGAATGTTACGCTGAAATAAATTTTCATTCAATCCGGTAAACAAATAAAAATATATCTTATAGAACGTTTGAAAAATATTTCATTTCTATTTCATTGCAATAACAATTTTAATGAATTTACAATAAATTTCTATAGTAATTAATATTTTTTATTATATTGTTTAAAATTAATTTCACTTATTGTTTTACCCGCAGATTACTTTTTCAGAATTAATGTATTTTACTTTAAAAAAATTCTTAATATGAAAACTGTCCATTTTTTATTTTATGATATATAATTGATTGAATATTAAAAATATCGAATGTACAAAATTAAACACTCTTTAATATAAAATTTTAAATAAATAATAAAGACGTGAAAATAAACAAATTGTAAAAAAGATATTTTTATAAAATATATGTGAGATATAAATTCTATTTTGCGAAAATTAAAATAAGCAGAAGAATTTTAATAAACTATTATTTAATTACAGATACTTTTTAATTGTGTTTTTATTACTTCAATATTTTATTTTAATTGCTACTATGACTAATGACAATATTTATATTATTTCTTGTGATAATAATTATATGAATATAAATATTCACCATATTTTAATATATTTATATATTTTTTTTGTTTCATTAAAAATTATACTTTTAAAATAAATCCATATATATATATATATATATATATATATATATATATATATAAATTTAAAAAAATGTATTAAACATAATTAATTAAAATTAAAGAAATAATTCAAATTCAAGATACAATTGCATGGTTATGTTTTGAAGCTTTATTAATGTTAAGTTTTTTATAATTATATATAAATATATTTATTTAATTTCATAATTTTTTTAATTAAAATAATTAAAAATTGTTTATGATTATGTGAATAATTTATATAATATACTCAATTTAATAATAATTACATGAAATTCTAAAATGTTTTAGAATTAATATGATTCTATTAATAGAATTACGATCCAAAACAGTGAATAAAATACTGTATTGAACATCTTCGATATCTTATTTAATTTGAAAATTTATAGGTTGAGATAAAACGATAAGTTAAAATGAAAAATGACGAGTTCATATACTTTATATTTTATGATGAAATTCAATAAGCATGTAAGTATTATCATTGAAAAAGAAATATATCATTATCTAATACAGACAGTATTACGAAGATGATATGGATGTATGAAAAGTGTTTCTTAAAAACTTTTAAAATGAAAAGAAACATGTAAACTTTAATTATGATAATGATTTGTTTAGATAAATCATTTTTAATAATATCTTCTTGATTAATTAGTAAAATATTTGTTAACTTACAGAATTATTTTGTTACTAGTTTATTTTCAAAAATATTTTTCATTAAAAAATAATTTTATTATAAGTGATCTTAATTGTTTAATATTAAGAGCACTTATTAAATAATTGACTACAATTAGTAATGACTGTTGCATACAGTTTTTAAATTTTTATTTTACACAGTCTGAAATTTAAAATATATCGTATTTAATTTTTTGAAAATAAAATATTATTTTATATTTTTTTATAAGTTGATTAATGTAGCTTTAGCGTAGTAGAAATTATTATTTATAATATATTTATTATATTGTATTATAAATGAATAAAATTTTATATTAAAGGAGAACGTTTCTGTTTATAGTTTTTTGAAGTTATCAAAATCAATTAGTATTCAAAATGACTTTGTGTATTTTATAAATATAACTTTATGAAATGAAAATATTTTTCTAATTATTTTAGGGAATGAGGGCTATTTTCATGCTTTTGTTCTCTTCTTCCATCATTATTACATTATGCATGAAATTTGTCAGTTTACTATTCATATCTTGTAGATAGTGTATTCTATGTAACGTAGAGATTGGAATAATATAGCCTGGAGGCCGGTAACGGCTCTTCGCAAAATTTAATCCTGCGATCGTGTTAACAGGAAATTATTAATGAAGCGTACCTCTCTAGTTAAGTGACAAAACGTTATTAGATTTATTTGAGTGTTTTACATAATTACTAATGAATAATTTTGGACATTTTTCAAATTTCAGCAACTAATTATTATATATATTACATTACCTTTCATACCTTAATTTGATTTTTATACCAGTATTAAGAATGTTATAATATAATTTCAATTTTATCAATTTTTTTATAGTAAAAAATTATAATTATCATAAGTTTCATTGTAGTAATCACTAATAATTACACATTTTTTAATACAAAAATTAAAACATTTCTTTTGTATTGAATTCTATGTATTTATTTTTATGTACATAAATCATTATATTAAAAGATTAAAACATTTATCAAATGATATAAAAAATTTAGTTTTGTCTCATAATATAAATAAATAAAATTTGTTTATATTTCCGAAATGAAATTTTCATCCTTTATATTTTTCTATTATTTTAAAAATATTTTTAACTTTATTTTACAATATTTTTTTTTGAATTGTGAACATTTATTATTATTATATTAGAAAGATCAAATTAATATTATAATTATATTAAAATTATTTTGCTAAATTAAAGAAAGTTCTAATATGTTATATTGTATTTGCAAGTACTTATAACTTATATAGGGTAGCACAAATGCGACTGAAAAATTTGGATACATTTACTTGTTTATTATCATTTAATATTCTTGACTATCCTTCAATTTTATTTGACACACACACAGATATATATATATATATATATATATATATATATAGTGTGTGTGTGTGTGTGTGTGTGTGTGTGTAAGTGGGTGGTTGAATGAAAAACAGTAGAATTAAAATTTTAATTAAATGTTCGTTTATAAATCTAGAAACCAAATACTAATTATATTCTGTAAGAAGAAAAATAAAAAATAACGATATATAATAAACAGTAGAATCGTCGTTTAAGGAGTAATAAGTCGAAGTTATATCAAGTTGTAGTAATTAAATATAATTATGTTTTTAAATTACGACGTAGAATGAACAAAAATATATATTAAATATGTTTTTCATACAAAAAAATCACAAGAAATACAGATACAGAAATATAAAATACGTTTGTATTTATTATCTCGATTCTATTAAATTTTAAATTCATCTTCTTTGAATAACGTAAAATTGTTAAATTACACTTTATTAATATTAATATTGTTTTAACTCATTAACCATTTCATATATTGTTATTTATAAACTTAAAATTTTATAGATGAGTATTTTATAATTACAAAATAATAAAATTTTAGTGGTAAACTCATTTTTAAAGTCAGTTTACTAAGTACATAAATAAATAGTAGTTTTAGAAAAAAAATACGAATATAATATTAAGATTAACTGGAAAAAATAATCTAATAAAACGTAAATTCATAGTGTTAAAAACAACATGTCACATTCTCCCGACATGTTACGTACCGCTTAAGTACTAGTTACTCGACTTAATTAACTCCTTTGGGGCCAAAGCCCTACCACTTACGATCGACGAGCATCAACTACTACATACAACTAGAAGACGTCGGTGTACGTTCAATGCACGGTCGATGCTTCAGATTACGCACTTGCCTACACGGACGTCGAAATGTAGCGTTTGAAATTGTTTGGTTTGGTTGAAACGGGGAGATTGGTTGACTAGTCGGTCTGGTCGAGGGTAGTAACGAATGCATGCGACTGTCAATGAATGTCGTGCGAATGTTAGTAAATGTTGAGTAAGATATACTTGCTCGACTCTAAAATATTACAAACATGATTCTCTTTGTTCGCATTCCAACGAGTAGTACGTTTCAGTCAGGATAAATTTATATGTGTGCGATGTGAAAAGGGAATTCTAACTGATTCATGTTACGTCTTGTGGAAGAATTTTATTTTCGTTTGAAAGAGTTGCGTAATGCGAGAGTTATTTACATACTTATTCAGAAATCGTCAATTCGTAAACATATATCGAAATATGAATTTATATATATATATATATATATATATATATATATATATATATGAGAAAATAATAATTATTTATTTAATAAAAATAATATGAAAGAAAAATATTTAATATATATTTTTTTAATTATTAAATATATAGATAATTTTTATTTATCAAAATTGTATTTGTTATATAAATAGATAAAAGTGAATTCTAATAATATATGTTATTAAAAATTTATTAAATTTTTAATTTAAATTTACTATTTGAAAAAATAATTGTAAGTGAAAATTATGAATGTCTTGATTTTAAAATATACACAGTAATAACTTTATTTAATTCTAATAGGTAAATAATAAAATATTTGTCTATACTAATTTCTTTAACGAAGAACAAAAATTTCTGAACGTGAAGTTTTGAGTATTAATTTTTAAAATAATTTATTTATTTAAATTTAGTTTAATTAAATGAATCTAATTAAATTTTCGAACATAATTTCATAACTACTATTTATTCTTTTTTTTTAAATCATAGAAAATGAAATTTAATTCTATAAGTTCATTGAAAGTAGAAATTAAATAAAAAATGTTTCATTAAAAAATTATCTGAATTGTTTTCCATAGTTTGAAAAATTCAAACATGGTTGCCACCAACTGACAAAGTTCTGACTTTATTATAAGAAAATTCTATAGTTGGGAAATATATTTCTTTGAATATAATTTTTATTTTATGTAATAAATGACAATTATATTGATATGTAATGTGACTGAATGCTATTTTAAAAAGTACTTATTTGTACTGGTCATATAAAGAAATTGCGTGAGTAAGTATCTGTATTTGAATAATTAAAAAAATACTTAAAATTTGTTTATTTTCCATATATTTTGGATTATTTATTCTGTTCCATTAATTCACTTTTTATTCATTTATTATGGTATATTTTAAAAGTATTGACCGAAGTGTTTGTTATGCTGCATATTTTTAATCTCATACAAGAAATAAAAATTGATATAATCCTCTTATAATAAACGAAATGTTTCTGTTAGATATTTTGTTATTTTTATAAAAAGTTTAATTTTATTTCTTTGTTTGGTTTTAATATTCAGTATTCGAAAAACATATTTCAATTCTGCTACTGTCTTTTATAAAATGATTTACTAAATGTAGACAAATTGTAAATGTCTATATATAAAATTGTTATTTTTAACTGTATATAGTCTTTTATACTGTAAATATATACAAATCAGCAATAAATTCTATGTTTTTTTACTTATTAGTGAATTTCGAACTTCAAATAAATCATAGTCAAATATCGAACAAAAAATTTGTATTATGAAGAAAATTTAGTATGTTTTCATAAAAAATAATATATCATTAATTGTTTTTATAACTGAAATGTGATATACTTAAATCAAAGTAATACATAAAAAAAATAAAAAGGAAACTATATGATGTATTACTTATTTTTTATTTGGAAAAACATTATTTTGGAATTAAACATTTTTTTATTAATTCAATATAACTATTTTATACGAAATGATTAATATTTCAGTACTTTAAACTTATTACTTTTAGTTTATACTGAAAATATATTTATTTAAAAATTACTATATATATATATATATATATATATATATATATATATATATATATATATGTAAATATATTGTGAAAATTAAAATTGTAGTTTTTATTTTCATACATAATTTTAAATATGTCATATATTAATTCAAATTATAAACTATTGACTTAGAAGTGGTATTACTCTCACATTTCTAACATTAATTATCAGAGAAAGTTTTAATATAGACCAAGCAAAATAATAAGATGTACTTAAAAATTTCCCGACAGACAGTCGAAGTGTTCATAAAAGTTCAACGAGCCTATCATCTAGTACTCGTAAATGTTTAGTTGAGAGTGTCATGTGACATTGTAATGGGTATTCAACTTTACAAACAAGGAGTCAAAACGTTCGCAAAAGATTATTAACAAAGATGTTTTTAAATGCATCATTAAATTGTAAATAAATTTTTATTCGGTGTTCGCCATTCAACCTATCAACAAGATTTAGAACTTTCTAATAAGTTTGAATTTATTTTTTATGTTTTATAATTTCAAGATAATTTTCATAAGTTTATGAATATAACATTGATATTTCGTAATTTTATTAATTTATTCAATATACATTATAACATATTTTTAATAATTACTTTTACGTTAGAACATACAATTATATTAGTTAATTCTACAAATAAAACAGAGCATAATTTTATACAATTTACTTAAATATTGTACAATATATTAATATGTATGGTGAAGTATATAAACGTAAATGGATGAATTGAATAGTGAAACCTTATTAAAAAGTTAAATAGCTTCATAAAAATATAAATATCATCCTATTTATAGTTCATTCATTTTAAAGTACTTCATTCGAATAAAATGGTCTAACAGTGTTTTTAATAACATAAAACACACACATATATATATATATATATATATATATATATATATATATATATATATATATATGATGTAACTTTAAATGCGAAGATAACAAGTTTGAAATAAATTAAAACGATAACTAAAATAATGTATGGTTTCTGAAGCTCACCGTTCTAATAATATGTTACAATATATATACAATTGTAATTGAAGGTTTTCTACAATTTTAAAATTATAACAAAAGCAAATAATTGAATGAATTATATAAAATAGAACTTTTTTTATTTCTGCATGAATGATACTTATGTCAGAGAAAACAATTTTACTTTGAAATTAATTAAATTATAACCATTTTTTCCTATCTATTTTAAAAACATACACTTTGGTGTATATATATATATATATATATATATATAATCACCGTCATTATGTTGAATTAAATAACAATAAAAATAATTATAAAATAATAATTTAAATTGTACACTTGTATTTAATTATAAACTCTGAATATTTATAATTGGTGTGTAATAAAGACTAATTTATTTTCCATACAGAATTTTTTCCAGAATCATAATATATAAGAACAATGATTCAGTAAACACTTATTGATAACTATTATTAGTTATGCACATTTCAATGAGCAATTAAATTTTCATATATAAAATCTGTTTTTTTAATTGAATGATGTCTTAAAATATCTATTATTTATTTTTTTATTAATAAATTGTTATATATTTTACTATAAATATTGATATTGAGAAATTAAAAAAAGAATGATAAAGTAAAAAGATAAAATGCTTTAAATAAACTATTTAAAAATTCAGATGAAAATTGAGTGGAAATATGAAAACTGTTCAATTTAAGTCAGATTTTGTAATTTCATTATGAAAATATCAAGAACATTCAAATATACTAAATAATTAAAAGAAGAAAAGAATTAATTACTGGATACTTCTATGTTAGCGCTGTTTAAAAGTTTCTTTGTGAAAAAGTTAAATTTATTTTTATTTTTAATTTTAAATTTTTTAAATTTAATATGGAATAAAAATAAATGTATAATATTATAAGATAAATTATGGATATTAACTATTTCTTAATATTATTCCAGTTATATATATATAAACAGTTTATTCATTTCAGTCTTATTATATTCTAGTATTTCAGTTTTATTACTCTATAAAAAATTAGTAATTTCTAGATTCAATATTTATGAATAAAAAATATAATTGTTAATATTATATATTTTTTTCTAAAAAAAAATAAATTTCACCTATGAAAAAAATAATAGGAACGTAACATGCAAAATAAATATTGAATATGAGATTTTATTTAATAGTATTTTAATATGTACAAATAAGATAAGATTATATTTAAATGTTGTTCGTATATAGAAAATATAAATTTATAATTAAATGGAATTTTTAAATTTAATTTTATTAAATATAATGCGAATTTAGTTATAAAAAATAAATTTAAGAATTATTATTAAAATAATTTGTCTTCTATACAATTTTAAAATATATGATTTGGTTTTTATTGTTTGAAAACTATGGCGAATTTACTTTCATACAAATGAATAATCATCCTAACATCACAATATATATATTAGTAAGTGGTTAGTAATTATTTAAGTAATTATTAAACATTTATTAATATATTGTTGTGTTAAGGTGATAATTCATTTTAGTGAAAGTAAGATATTGTTTTTATTCAATTTTATTTGAAATAAATTTATGTTATGGAGTTTTGTGATACATGTATGTTTGTGTGCAATACATTCATACAAACATACTCGCACCCTCACATAGTTATATATATATATATATATATATATATATATAAGTAATTAAAAAAGTAGTGAAAATAATTTTAATTGAAATTTAGTTATTAACAAAAGTACACATTTAGTTAATTAATAAATATTTATTTTTAGACATGTGAAACAATATATTTTAATTGAATGTAATAATTGTTGTTTGTAACAGATGTTAATTAATTACACTAAAAAATAAAATATTGTAAAAGATCGTAAAATATTTTTTTCTTAACAATATACAGATTTAATGAAAAACGTTTTTCATAATTTATTATAAAAATAATTAACTAAATGTTTTCTAAATATTTCATTTAAAATATTATTGTAGTTTATCTCGTTATATATATTCATATATACGAGGCTCATTTGATAAGTATGGTAAAAAAGTAAGAAAAACTAAATTGAAAAATTTAATTAAATTAAACATTAAATAAATTTACTATACTTATCAAACGATCCTCGTATTTATATATATATATATATATATATATACATACATATATATATATATATATATATATATACATACATACATACATACATACATACATAATATATATGTGTGTATGAGAGAATATATAAATTACATAAACTTTAGAGTGGTGAATATAACGCTTGATTATTATTTATTGAATTGACTCTAACATATTATATTAAATTTTCGGAATTTTGGACAGTATATTTAGTGTGTGTGAATATATATATATATATATATATATATATATATATATATATATATATATAAAACATAAATCTGAATGTATGTGTAACAGAACTTTATTCGACCACAATTTTGTGGGTTTCGAAATTATGTTCTCTAAATAATCATGTACGAACTAAGTATTGAGTCTAATTAGAGTCAAAATGTGTTACTTAATTTATTGTGTTTCTGTATATATTGTAAATCTTTATATAACATATCTGTCTCCAGCATGCACTGCTATAATTTTCCTTAAAGTTTATAAACTTTCAGTACCTAATAATTATATATAAATTCATAGTTTGTATAAATTATATATATATATATATATATATTCATATATATATATATATATATATATATATATATATATATATATATATATATATATATATATATATATATATATATGAGTAATAAATGTAGTTTTATATTATAAAATTAAGATACAAAGATAATTTTATTAAATGCAAATTCTCATCATTTCTTCTTAAAATTCAATCTTTATTTAATATTGTTACTAAGCTTTCAATAATATTCGAGTATCATATTTCAATTTAAATATAAATATACTTCTTGAAAAGTAATTATTTTATATTGAAATGCTTAGATACATCGAAAAATGAATAATAATCAGATAACTTTATTACATCTACAGAGTAAATATTAAAAATTTCAATAAATCCTCATCCGAAATTCATTCCTGGAAATAAATATTCAACCCCTTACCAATTGGACATATACAATTCTAGTTCCCATTACATCAAACAATAAAAGTAATGTTGACTCAACCCCGATTTAAACCTCACTTAAGAAACAATAAAATCAGAAAAAACACATCATCCCTCCTGATGTACCAGTAGGGGATATATCTAAGCTCCCGTCTCGCACTCACTAGTCACCCGCTTCGATAATTTAATTCCGCTGCCAAATTGAACGCAGGTCCTATTGTCGTCAAATTTTATTGACTTCAATTTCATCCCCCATGGCTGTTAAATTGATGGACAGAAATTCGCCGTCGGTGAGGAGGGGGGGTTGATAGAAGGGCGAGCCAAGTGTGAGTGGTACGAGATACGAGGGTGACTGAATAAATTCACGCGACGAAAAATGGAGGGAAACGGGAGAATAGAACGCTGGACTCTCGCTGGTTTTCTTCTTTCGAATTCGTTTTGCGCGAGCGGTGTTATTGTCATCGTCCCCTCGGTTTCGTACGATGATATTATTAACTTCGCAGTCATTTACTAAACGATGGTCATTTGTTATCGTGGTCAATGATGCACGTTTTTTTGGTGTGAACAGAGACGGGGTTGCTTAAGATTTTATATTAATTTAAAGTTACGTCTTCTGAATGTTATCACTGATTTGTGTTAAAATATGATACCTTTTAAATACGGTTTTATTATTTGTGCACTTAATATTAAAATGGACTATATATATATATATTCAAATAATTCTTTTCACGTAGTTTTCTTATTGATTTTTCAGTTATTCTGAAAACGACTTGAATGAATATAGTGAAAATTAAATTTCAATAGTGTATATATATATATATATATATATATATATATATATATATATATATGTATAAATATAAATGTGTGTATATGTAAATTTAAAATATTTCGTTTAAAATATATTTGTTTGCTGTTTTTGAAATTAAAATATATTGAAATTTTATATATTAACTTATTGATGTTTATTTTATAAGATTTATTTTCATATATTTTACTTTATGTTTTTTTAAATACTCTTTTAATTGAATTATTAACATCTGTGTTTTTAAACTATTAATTATTTATTTTTTTGTAATATTATCCCAGTTTTGTTATTTAAGATAATATAGTAATAAATCGATTGTAATTAGAGTACACTTTATATATATGAATATAATTTAATTTTCCTCTAATGTAAATAGTTTTCCTGTTTAATGAACTATGTTGCAAGAGTATTAAATTACGTATTAACGACAACAACTAATTGATTTAGATCTGATTAAATGGGAAATTAACGACGATATTTTTTTAAATTAATACTTTTCTAACTATTGAATAGCATAGAACTAAGTAATTTTCTTAAGTATGTTTAGTGACTAATTTGATTCTTTCTTTTACACTTTTTTATATTTAAATATTTTTAACTAAATTTATTAAACTAACTAAGTTTTTAAAGAAGTAAAATACTATTTTAAATTTATACTTTTAAAGAAAGATAAAATAATTCGTTCTAGAATTTAATTTTGTTTATTCCTTAATTCATATATGGAAAATATTTTTATAACAATTAATCCAATCAAGATTTTTAAATTATTATGATGTGTTAAAAAACTATTTTCATATGAAATCTATAATATGTGAATGTTTAACTGTTAATAATTTGATTATAGCTAAATTGAATATAAAGTAAATATTCAGTGGTCTTTTGCTTGCTACTTTGATTTTATTCACTATTTTTAATAATTAAATAAATATAATCAAAATATAAACATAAAAAGCTTACTGAATTATTAAACTAGGTTTATATTTAATATATTATAGGAGATTTATTTATGAAGGTTGTATTTTTAAGTTACGTGATAGAAAGTAGAAATTTAAATGTATTAAAAATTAATCTTTTCTATAATATTTACATTTATATTAAAATTATTTTATTAATCAAAATTAATTTTAATTTTAAATTCAAATTATTATTGTTAATTATAATACTGCAGCTTATCGTTTTTTATTATAACTTTAGAAAATGATACAATTACATTTTTTGTATTATTTCTTATAGTAAAATTATGTTTATAATATACACGAAAAATTTACTGATATATATTAGAATAAAATTTTATAATGCACACACACACACATACACATACATACATACATATATATATATATATATATATATATATACACATTTATATATATATATATATACATATATTATATATATATATATATATATATATATATATATATATATACGAGGTCAGACAATTAAGTAATGCGACCGATTTTTTTTCTCGGCCTGTGGTAACACTGCGAACCTGTAACTCCGCCACCGTAATAGCAGATCCCTACTCTTTCGATTGAGACCTTAACCACCCTCATACGATCATTTCTTCGCCAGCTGTTTAGTGTTTTGTAACAACGCGCGAGTAGTGCATGTCACGAAAATGGAACAGAGAAATTTATTACTGGTTATTACTGGTGATGAAAGTTATTACTAAAAAAAAAAAAGTTATTACTGGTGATGAAAGTTGGTTCTTTCAATATGACCCCAAAACTAAACGACAAAGCCAACAGTGGCTGTCCCCTGGAGCACCAAGGCCAAAGAAGGCGAGAATGAGCAAGTCCAAAGTGAAAACCATGTTGATTTGCTTCTTCGACAGCAAAGGGGTGGTTCACAAAGAGTTCGTACCACTTGGACAAACCGTAAATCAAGTATTCTACCGCAATGTGCTCGAAAAATTACGAAAAAGGGTGCTCAGAGTGCGTCCAGAGATCGCGAAGACTTGGGTTCTGCATCACGACAATACTCCCTGTCACAGTGCGTTCAGTGTCTCTCAGTTTTTGGCGTCTAAAGGCATCGCAACGTTACCACAACCGCCCTATTCACCGGACATGTCACCCTGCGACTTTTTCCTATTCCCCCATATGAAAAAATTCGTCAAAGGTCGATTTTGACTAAGATATCCATCTGTGACGAGGGTACTCGGAGAGGTCCCACAAGAAGTGTTCCAGAATTGTTACGAAAACTGGAAAACTCGCTGGAATAAGTGTATAGATGCGGAAGGGGACTACTTTGAAGGGGATCGCAGCGATGTACCTTAATTTTTAAATATACTCGATTTTTGTATTTTGTCACATTACTTAATTGTCTGGCCTCGTATATATCGTGGTCCAAATGAAACTGAAGGGTTTAGACATATATATATATATATTTGCTCACTATCTCTTACTATTCTTTATTATTCTTCAGTTTCATTTGCTCCACCCTAACTAATAAAATAAGATTGTAAAAAATGTTGATGTATATAAATTAAATTCATTATATAAAAAACTAATTACAAATGATATAAGAAATGAAAATGAAAAAAAATTGTCGGCAGAATTATAACTAATTATGTTACTATTTAATTGTGTAAGCATGTAGTTAACATTGTAAAATTCATTTTATTGTTAATTAATTTAGTTTTTATAGTTATTTAATATATGCATGAGTTTTAAGTTTTTTTTAGTAATTAATAAAGTTAACTTTTTTATGTTAATCGAGAAATCCAAATTTTATACTTTACTAATTTTTTTATCATGAAAATGTAATGCACAAAATTCCAGGTTTTATTTTTTATGGTACTGTTTTTTTTTCAGAAACTCATTGAGTTTTGAATAATAAAATAATAAATGGTAAATATTTTAATTTTATTTTAAAATTTAAAAAATGTATATTAGATATATTAAATTTTGACCAGAAAGCATTAAATTAACAAATTTCTTTTGAAAGAAAAATAAATATCAAAAATGATTTTAATTTGTTTTAAACCCTAATCTACAAGAATAACGTGTAAAATACTTAAAAAAACCCTATATTTCATTTATTTTTTGTGTGTGAATTAGGAAAAAAATATTTAATGTATTAAGTAAATGTAGTTATATAAAAGTTAATCACTTAAAACCGGCCCTGAACGTAAAAGCGTTTTCTTTTCAACTAGAACGACATCTAAGTTGTTTTTTGTGTTCTTTTGCAGCAGGTTTTATAATGTGTCTGTTTTGATTGATTGTTCGTTCAATGGCCAGGTCATGACAGACGTATTGCTCACACAGTTGCTCACTGGAGAAGTCTTATTTCGGTCAGTAATAGTAATTGATTTTTTTGTGTGTTCATATTAGAGAATGTCTAGATAATGTTGACGTTTCAAGGAGTTGTAAGAATTTATAATCGTTACTGGTTTTCTTTTTTCTACTGTCAACGGGTTACTTCACTGAATAGACGATTTATATAAATTCAATTTTTTGTCGACGGCTTTATAAAAGTGTTCTTATTTGTCTTACTTATTGAATGCGTATATAAAAATTGACTACAATGGATACATACAAATATATATATATATATATGTATATATTTTTTTATTACATGAGGGTATGTAGTTAAATCAAGTTCTATTAAATGCATATAACTGATCAATATATAATACAGGGTCATCCAAATAGTGTGAAAAGAAAAATAAAAATGATATTGTATCAATTTGGAAAAAAATATTGTGAAGTGGAATATTTTCTTTATGTTTGAAGAAAATAATTTTTGATAGATATATCCTATTTTGACTTAGAGTAGTAAAACAAATATTACTAATATATGAATAGTAACATAGTTTTGCAGCTATAGACAACATAAAAACTATAATAATATGCCTGTTTAAAATATGTATAGATAGGAGAAATGAATGGATTCGAAAGAAATCAAAAGATGTGAATGTTCTAACAAGTAAACATTTTATAATTGTAATGAACTGACTGTATAGCAAGAAAAGAAGATCCACTGACAGACAAAAAAAAAACATTGATTAGGAGACTAGAGATACGAAATAGGCTAAGAAGAGACATACGAGTATATAAATGAGATAGAGATATAAGAAAATGTGTCAGAGTAAAATGAAGAAGAAAGGTCGATACAGGATTTCTGTAAGTGAAAAAAATTTAAAACAGGCTTTTATTTAGCAATGTAAAGAACGAGGCTGTTGCTTATATATATATATATATATATATATATATATATATATATACGAGTAACATGCAATAATTCAAGAAGGTATCGATTCTCTGAATGGTAAATAAGTGATAAATAGTAACATATATATATATATATATATATATATATATATATATATATTAGGGTGACCAGAAAGTAATATCGTTTCTGCGCATGTCGATATTCGTTAGTCATTTATCAGCTCATTATTTACTTCAAAGTCGTGTCAAAGACATTTTAAGGTTAGAGTGACTTGTTTACTCGTAAATAATAAAATCTTAATTTTTTTTGCAATTTATGGTGAAATGGCCAGCCAAATACCAGAAGAGGTACATATCCGGTATTGTATGCTTTTTGAGTTTCACAAGGGTAGTAACGCAACGGTTGCTACTAAAAACATTTGTGATGTTTATCCAAACGCATTAGACATTCGTAAATGCCAAAGGTGGTTTTCTAAGTTCAAATCCGGTAATTTCGATCTTTCCAACTCGTACCGATCAGGAAGACCAACAACTTTAGACAATGACATGTTAAGGGCGGTAGTGAAAGCAAATCCGTGTCAGACAATCGAGGAACTGTCAAACACTCTAAACCAACCTTTGTCGCCCATCCAAGAACATTTGCAGCAGATTGGTAAAGTAAGCAGAGCAGGTGTTTGGGTTCCGCATAATCTGTCCGAAGAAAACAAAGCTAACCAATCCACCACATGCAACTTATTGCTTCAGCGGCACAATACAGAAGCGTTTTTTAATCGCTTGATCACTGGAGATGAAAAATGGGTCCTCTATGATAATCTAAAACTCAAAAGGTAGTGGCTCTCTCCGAATGAATCGCCACAAAGTACAGCTAAGCCAGGTTTACACCCCAAAAAGGCTCTTTTGTGTGTTTGGTGGAGTATTCGCGGGGTCGTTCATTTTGAAGTGCTGAAACCTGGACAAATTGTGAATGCAGACCTTTACTGTGAATAATTGGATCGAGTAAATCAATCTTTAATTGAAAAGTGCCCAGCGATTGTCAACAGAAAAGGTGTTATTCTGCAACAATATAATGCAAGACCGCACTGCGCAAGACGAACCCTGGAAAAAATTAATGAATTGGGATGGGAGGTATTGCCTCACCCACCATTCTCGTCCGATATTGCGCCATCGGATTTCCATTTATTCCGATCGCTACAACATTTTCTAAATAGTAAAAAATTTGAAAATTCGGATGATGTCCAAAGTACCATCTCCAGATTTTTGGTCAAAAACCAATTTATTTTTATCGATTCGGCATTGAAAATTTGCACACTAGGTGGCAAAAGGTTTTTGATAACGAGGGTGATTACATTATTGATTAAAAATAAAAACTTGGTGAAAATTTATCTGTTTGAATTTAATGTAGAAAAACGACATTACTTTCCGGTCCCCTAATATATATATATATATATATATATATATATATATATATATATTTGTGTGTGTGTGTGTGTGTGTGTGTATGTGTAGTATAATTCTACAAATCACATTTTAACTATCAACGTATTGACCTGTGTATGTAAATAGAATTATAAAAGTCAAACACCGATGATATTCATTTAGTAAATTGTATAATATGGATAAAAGTGAATATGATAATTTTAATATATGATAGTTATATATGATATTCTCAATGTGGTCAAATGAATATTATTTGTAATTAATCAGGTCTCTGTCTGTAGATTCGCTTCGGATGCCTTCGTTTATAATAATAGTGTTCGATTGGCGTGATTCAAAATGCCACCACTGGTACCGGATCAACGCAATCCCCAATTTAGAGATGTGAATTATTTAGGCATTATTAACACTAAGCCGATTAGTCGCAATGCCTTGAACCGTATGAATTTGCAATTTCAAACGAAAATTTCATATTAATCGTATATAGCTATGTATCTATTTTTAACCGTGTAAAGAATTTACTGGTACAAAGAGAATAAGAAAATAGGAATTAAATAGCATTCTCGTACAATTTAAATTAATTCGAAATGTAAAATATTTTCAACAAAAAGTGAAATATGTAAATGGTTGGTTTGTTTCCATTCAAATGTTATATATGTGTGTATACATATGTGTATATTTTATGTATATGTATTATATTATTAAATATATATATATAAGGTAATTAGAATTTTATTTAGAGAAACACAAATGATTTCAATCTTGTTATTTTTAATTACATTTCTTTTTAATAAATTTTATTTATTTGCAAGATCTCTGTTTATTCGGAAATAATATCGTTTTTATTATTTTACTTTTAATTAGAAAAAGTTCTCTTTTTATAGTATAAGTTATATACTGTGAGCTGAATGTCTTTTATATGATCGGTTGTGTGAGGTCTGTTGTTTTGAAACAAGAATAATCTCATAAGAATCTTCCTTGTCTTTTCAATCAAATTGCTCACAGCAGTTAAGTTATAATGTATTATTGTACCGTTCAATGTTGATCGTTACACTTTGTATTGAAAATGAACGAGAACAAGTCAATTGAAGTCCTAGAAAACTGTCAGTACGAGCTTACGAACAGAAAGTTAAAGTTAGACTTTTTGTTTCAGAAAGATTAAGGATGTTTTCATTCGAATGACTGATTCTGACTAAGGTATTATAATAGTTGATATTATATATATATATATATATATATATATATATATATATATATATTCATATATATATATTTGATCATGATGATGTATATATATATATATATATATATATTTATCAAAGTATGTATAATGTTATCAAATTAATAATTTATTTTTTTAAACATTCTATTCAAAATTATCATAATTATTTCAATTTTGAATAATGAATTCACATATTTAATTGAAATCAAAAAATCATTATGAACATACGAGTACATAAAATTCAATAAATATATGTTGCAAATTAAAAAAGTTATTTTTTTTATTTTCTATCATGTTATTTTTGTCGAAATTTAAACTATTTTTTAGATATTCTTTTGTAATTGTTAATTAAATAATATTTATTTTAAGAAAATTAATATATAGATATAACATAAAAAAATCATATATTAAACAATTGTAACATTTCAAAGAAATAAATAATCACAAAACTTTAGAAATTTTAAAAAATAATCTGTTTGAAAATTGAAGTTATTTATATAAATTAAACCTATAATTAAAACTATGAAATAAAAATAATAGTAATTTATGGCTAATATTTTTTGTAAATAAATATATAAAATCAATAGTCATGGATAAAACGGTTAAAACGTATTATTTTATAGCTAATTTATTGTATGTAATCATTAGTTTAACATATTTATATTGAAATGTTTTGAAATTATCTTTATATACTACAGTGGCCCAAATAAGACTGAAAAATATAACCTTTAGTTCCAGTTTACAACGTTCAGACTCATTTGGTCCACCAAGTAGTATAGTAGTTTGAAAAATCGTTTTTATAAATAAGTATGGAACATAGAAATACAACAATTATATCTACATATACATATATGCATACATATATATATATATATATATATATATATATATATATATATATATATGCATATATATATATATATATATATATATATATATATATATATATATATATATATATATATATATATATATATATATATATATATCATCAGTTTTCTCCTAGCACAAATTCAACTTATGTGATTGGTTTAAGAAAAAAATTCCAATGAATGGTATATATTGACATAATGTGATTGTAAAAAAGTGAAATTTATATGAGGAAGTAATGTGAAGTGGTCTTTTGTCCGACAGTGTCATTTTTCTCAATGAAAACTCACATCTTCATATAACTTCACAAAACGTTGATAGAAATGAACTGAGAAATCTTTCCCATTCTATTGCGGCAATAATTTTATCTGTCAGATTATGTCCGACCCAGTAAACTAGAATTTTTTTTATTAAAGAAATTTACTTTTCTTGCTGTTAATGGTCGTCAAGTTTATATGTTTTTGTAGTGTATTTTTTTAGTTTAATTTTAATTAATAATATATTTTCAGTTATTTGAATTATGTTTACCTATTTTATTATATATATATATATAAAGTATATGAATATAGTAATATGTCTATATTTGTATGTTTATGAAAAATGAGATTGATATGTAAGGTAAAAAATGCATGTTTATATTTAAATATATAAAATAAATCTTTTCTTTGTTGTAGTTAACTATGAAATATATGTATGCTATTACTTCTAGTTACATTTTTTTATTTTTAAACATTATTAAATATTAAAACCATAAAAAGGGGTTGAAAAGTGTTTTCAATTAATTGTGTATACGAGAGTTAGAAATCGAATTAAAATACATTGATTACTATTTTGGTATGTTAATGATTTAACTAAAAACACTATTTTGAAATATATATGTGCATATCATGTATATATATATATATATATATTCATGTTTACATATTTGTGTAATAATTTAAAAGATTAATTAAAAAAACGTTTAATTCAAAAATTATACTCACATCTATGGATAAATATTATGTGTAGAATTTTTTTTTAGAAAATAAATTGATTTTATTGATATTAATATACGATGGCCCAAATGAGATTGAACGTTTTAAACATATATTGTATTTACTTGCTTACAATATTTACTATTATTTACTATTCTTCAGTCTCATTTGGAACATTTTATAGTTAAATATATGTTTCAGGTTAAACTGAAATTAACTACTACTCTCGAAATGTAAAAAATATGCTAGTCTCCAATATTATACTAAATTTTACTTTTCTAATTAAAATCAAATAAATATAGAATCATCCAAATGAGACGCCTAGATTTATGTTTTATTAAAAAGAAACTTGTGTATAGGATGGTGTATAGGGAAACATGTGTATAGTTTCTTTTAAATAAAACACAAATCTAGGTGTCACATTTGGATGACCCTATATATTTTAGTGTGTAACAATTATTACTATAAATGAAGAATTGTTTTACTTTCTTATATTTTTAAAAATTGAAAAAATGCTATTTATGTGTGAATTATTTCTATGATTTGTTATTATAGTTATTTATTTTTATAAGGTAATCAATTTTATTACTAAAATATCTGATATATAAATTCAGTCATTTTATAATATAATTTTCTTTTATAGTCCTTAAATTATAGTAGAAATGTTGATGAAATACATACTAATTACAAATTGTTATTTTTCCATTTTAATGAAACTATGAAAGTATTATTCAATTTTATGGTATTAAACAATTTGTTTAATAATTTGTGATTGTCCAATTTAATGGATTAACCTTGTTATTATATCACAAAATGAAATATTGTAATTAGTTAATTTCTTGGAAGTTATTTATTAAAGAAATTTTGTGTTTCAGTATATGTATGTATATATATATATATATATATATATATATATATATATATATATATATATACATTATATATAGTGTTTCCTAGTATGTTTGTGTACGTTCCAAACATGTTTTACCTTGAATTTTGTTCTTGTTTCATGTTATGAAAATATTCAGACTGCTAATATTTTGACTAAAAAAAACGCCGGAAAACCCACAAAATAAGTCCGGACTATTTAGTAATCCTAATTGAAACGTACACTGAGATTTATGTGCGGATTAACACTTGCTTTATAATGTGTAAAACAATACATTCATTGTCGTTTCGCTTTTATCTGTTTATATTTTTGCTTCTGGCTTTTTTGTCACGGTCATAATTTAATCATGCAGGTCGCACGGACAATCTCTGTTTTGTTGTTGGATGTTGTTATGTACATATATGTGTACTAGGCAACATACAAATGGCACGCTATCACACTTTTTTCATTTATCTAGCGAAGTAAGATTTATGGGCTGAGTTATGTGAGGTTCAGGCAGTCGATGTCTAGACTAGATAATATGTTATCATATATTATATATCTTTATGACTTTTATTATTATTTCCATTTTGAGGGCTCTACATGTCATTAATTTTACAGTATAACAACACAAATGTTTTTAGTTAAATGTTATTCAAACTTTTTACATGTTATGTGTTATACAGAAACATGTATGTTGCATGTTAACGATTGATATAAATCTTTGATTTCAGTTGATTAAAATGAAGGAATATTTTTATGACTTCCATTAATTTGTTACATAATAATTGTATTAGTATTAAACAATTATCAGTCAATAGTGTCTGTTTACTAAACATTCTAGGAAAACATGTAAATGTAATATTTTTTATTCGATTGTTATAGAGGAGAGTAAAAAAGTAAGTTTTAGTTTTTTAGATGAATTTTCAGTTTGAAAAGTATGTGAGTGTTTCCGATTGTTACCTCCTCTATACCACATATAATTAATAAAACACTCTGCTGGGTCAATTTCATTTAAATGAACCCTCAGTTCAAACAAAATGAAACATGTATGAATGTATGAAGAATAAATAAATGATATTCAAATTAACAAAGTATACTGTACATCAAATACTGTTTATTAAAATGACTGAAGGTGACTAAAATATGTACACATAATTAATCAGTTGATTATTAACATTTTAAATGATACATATGAAGCTTTTTATTTATCCTATTTTTCACTTATGTTTTATTTATCTAAATGAGAATACTTTAGCTACCTGCATCAATATGGGACGTACACACACACACATACACACACACACACACACACACATATATATATATATATATATATATCAGTTTATTGTTGAGTAAAGCATCATTGAATGTTACCATTTATTCATTTATTTCATCATACTACGTTTAACAAGAGGGTTGATAAAGAATATATATATATATATATATATATATATATATATATATATAAAATTTCAATTTTTCCAACAACCTACATTAAAGATAATTTGAACTATTAATTTTTTCCAAATTTATAATTTATATATTTAATAGATAATGCTTTTTAGTATCGCTTAAAAAAAATATAAATATTGATTGAATTATGAAAAATATGATACATTTTAAAGTTCTTTGTACCTTTTCATTATCGAAAAAAATTAACATAATTCTAAAAATTACTCTTTGACTAACTGAAATTAAAAGTAATTTTCAAAATTTCAGAAAATTTTACATATTTAGAATGACTTTGTAAATGATCTAACTACTACATTAATTTTATAATAGTGAATATTGTTCAAATGTATACATTTTTTATACAAAATTTGGAAAATGTTGGTTACTTAAGATATGATATGTGAATCTCATTTTAATCGCATGGAAAATAATTAATAGATCAAATTTTTGTACTTAGATCTTAAAATCTAACAAAAATTCAATTAAAATATAGTTTTACATCCTATTAGAAACGGACAATTTTCACAATGATGAAATATTTAATTCATATGAATGAAAAGTTTTTTTAAATATATTTATCAATTGTAAAAAAAGATTTTTTCTTGAAATATGATACTTTTGTTACATATAAATATATAATTTTATAAAATGTATATTTTAGTTATATATATACGAGGGTAGTCCCATAAGTATATGGCCTGACCTAGAGATGGCGGTAAGTTGTTTGAAAAATATCACTGTGTTAGAAAGTACACAATCTATAAAGCATATGTTCAAGTTTGAGGACGCCACGTTGTTTAGTATTTGTTTGGCAGCCATCAATAGTGAACGTTTTCAGTGAATTTGTGAAAATGGAGAAAATTGGTCATCGTTACGTGATACAATACTTTTATTTGAAAGGCCTCAGCCCAACCAATATAAAAGCTGAACTGGATTCTACTCTGGGTGAGTCTACTCCTTCGTTTACAACAGTGAAATATTGGGTAGCAGAGTTTAAACGAGGCCGTACGAGCTGCCAAGACGAGCATCGCAGTGGTCGACCAAATGAGGTGACGACTCCAGAAATGGTGAAGAAAATCCACAAAGCGGTACTGGATGATCGTCTAGCTAGCAGACATAGTAAGCATTTCAAAAAGTGCGGTACATCGCATATTATCTGAAAATTTGGACATGATAAAGCTGTGTGCAAGATGGGTGCCGCGTTTGCTTACACTCGAGCAAAAACAGTGTCGTGAAGATGTTTCAATTGAGTGTTTAGCGAAGTTTCACAGCAACAAAGCAGAATTTTTGCGCCGTTTCATAACCATGGATGAAACATGGGTCCATCACTTCACATCCGAGACAAAAGAACAATCAAAACAATGGACTGAAAAGGGAGAACCGACTCCAAAGAAGGCGAAGACCGTTTCATCTGCAGGCAAGGTCATGGCGTCGGTTTTTTGGGATGCGCGTGGGATAATTTTCATTGACTATCTTGA
>CP092089.1:25987625-26107625 GCA_029203775.1 Neoneuromus ignobilis
GAATTTCCCTTTTTTATCAGTAAGAAATAAATTCCTATCCGTTTTTTTATTTCTATGATATTTTTTATGATTTATGAATTAAAATATCAATAAATATAACAAATGTTTAAATTAATAAAAAATATATTATTTAACTTAAGGTTCAATGAATTTTAATCGTTTTATATAATAATATTTGTATATTACTTTTATTATAACTCAGAAATATATAAATAACCGCTCGTAGTATAATAGTTTGCATTATTACTTGCCATATTGGAGAGCCCGTTCAATCTTTCATCGGAAAATAGGGCAACACAGGTCTTAGTTAAGATGAAGGCATCTTGCCTAAGAGAGTAACTCCTGAATGAAAAATTTTTACCAACTCGTTTGATCAGTGTGGCGAGTATAATCAAGTACCAGCGAATGGTAACATTCAATGATGCTTTCATCCAGCAGTGGGTTGATATAATGTATGATATATATATATATATATATATATATATATATATGTGTGTGTGTGTATATATATGTATGTGTGTGTGTGTATGAATGTATGTATGTATGTGTATGTAGGTATGTGTATGTATGTATAATATAAGTGACATTTTATTAATGGTAAATATTTTTTATTGGCATAATAATTCAAATGAAACATCCATTTATTGTGAATTCATTTTTTACCCATTTATTGTGAATTAAGTAACATTAATTATTAGTCCGTTTTTACATATAAGTAAATAATAGAAGAAAAATAATGTTAATAAAGTAAAACACTTTATTTATAAACTATTTTTCAATAATTATTGCTCATTTGTTTAAACTTATGTGTATTTTAATATACAAAAATATATACATACAATTGATAAATACATATAATTTTAGAATTGCAGTAAATGAAATTTAATTTTAAAAAATATTTTTTTATAAATTGCGTCATGAAAATGATTATTTAATATTAGATATTTCATTTTTATGAAATAATTTTTGCAAGTAATTTATATAATTTATTATGTGAAAAACTCTAAATTCAATTTGTTTACATGATGTATTAAAATTCTTTAACGATTATAAATTATACTAAATTTTATGAAATATTTTTTACCCACTAAAATGTTTATTTATATGTTGGTAATGAATTTTGTAACTGATTAACTTTTTAATTAAATAAATATCCAGTACACACAAATTCAATTTAATTTAAAAGTTTTTTTTATATTTTATTAATAAAGAGAGGCAAACATTTTTTCATGTTAATAAAATATGTATGAAGGGAATAACACAGAATTGATACATTAAAAAAACAACATTTAAATAATTTGTTCAAAAAACGACACTCGAACTGGGAAGCAATGAATAATTTCCAACGTCATGCATGGAATGCGTCCCATCTTTTCCAATCATATCGGACGATCTGGTCACAAGTATGGTTGTAGCTTCACATCGGGCGGTTGACCACCATTTCTCCAATATGTCGCGTGAACAGCGATGCCGTTGGTCAAAAGGGCACTGGCAAGCCGACCGAGCCGTACGGCCTGCCTGGTTGGCCACTACTTCATGCAGACATATCTCTCGGTTTTAATTAATGGAGGTCCGACACAAATACACTTGAACGTGTACCCTCACACAAACACGTTACATGTTAGAGAAATCGTTTTCAACCGCCACCCCACGACTTAAACGAACATACGTACGCGAGATATTCGGTTTAGTTGAGACAGAAGGAAGCGTTCGTTTCGTGTACGAAGGTAGACAACCACTATCTGCAAATGTGTCACGTTGATTTGGATATTTGGTGTCATTTTGAATAAATCAGTGGATTCGGTGTGTTTTAAGGAGCGGAAAATTGAGCAGAGAAAGTAACGATAACCGTATTTAACTAACTAGTAAACGAAAACAACTTGGTTTGTAAAACAACTTTTTGGTGTGTTTAGTGTATTTACCTTTTTTAAAAGTCACTGGCTATTTTTATTCTCGTTTAAAATTAATCAAGTTTCGTATTTAAATTAAATTAATTGTTTATAGAACTGTGTTTTTTATTTTTTTAAACAATATATGAAAGAATTGTCAGCAACTTTGATATTATTTTAGATAATTATTTTATGTTCAAAGACATTTAATATATATATATATATATATATATATGTGTGTGTGTGTGTGTGTGTATGTGTGTGTGACGATATTATTATGTTTTCAACCACCCCAGATGTATTTGAAAAAAGAACAGAAAAATTAAACAAAGTATGTAAAAAATGGTCATTTCACGAATCTCAACAATGTATAACAGATTTTTAGATTATAGAAAAATAAAATTAAAAAGAGTAAAAATAGAAGGTAAAAAATATGTGCATCTTAAACAACTCATTAACACTAAGATAATATTTTTTGATGAAGTAAATAGGAGAATAAAAATGAGATATTATCAATTAGACGATATTATTATATTATAAAGTTGAAATTCTTCCCTTATTTTTTAAAAAAAAGTTTTGGATTAATACAATATATCCCATCTATTTTTATTTATAGTAATAAAACATAAATCTTAAATGTTAGAATAATCAAGCAGCTTCAGACAATACAAGGAAACATGAAAAGATGTATGTTAGGAATAACACGAAAAGATAAGAAGAGAAACGAGTAGATTAGAAAAAACAAATTTATGGGCGTTATAGTAAAAGTAATAAATTTAAAATGGAAATTGTATGATCATATAACAAAACGAGAACACAATCGATTGAGAAGGGAAATTATTGATTAGTAATTCAGACTTACAAAAAGATCTTCAAAGTGACTCACGGTTGGATGAGATAAATAAATAAGAAAAATTCGTTAAAGTGAAAGGAATTGGAGTGGAAGAGAAAGCGATTTGAAATGGAAGAATTGCCACATCCAGCAATGGAAGTGGCTGATAATATATATATATATATATATATATATATATAATGTATGTATGTATGTCTGTAGGTGGAAATATAGATAGAAACAAGTATTTACAACTTCTGATTTTAAAAGTATTTGAATGAACATATTTTTTAATAATGATATATATTTTTTTTAAATTAAAACGATTTATTATTTTAATTTATTTACATGTGATTAGTTTTTCATGTAAATATAGTTGAAGGTAATTTTATAGTTTAAATTAAAAATATAATGTATATGTCAATATTTTAAAATTAATTTCAATAATTTTTTAATTTAAATTTTCATTAAAGTATTAAATAATTTATATTAATTAAAAATTGAGTTGACACAATTTTCTATTTCGTTTCGTATATTAGGTGATTTTATATACGAGGTGAATTTAAAGAGAGGATTATTATTTACAATAATCAAAAATGTTAAAGTTTAAAATAACCTTTATATTTTATAAAAACTTGAGTTTCAGTTAGATTAGTTAAGATTGTTCAAACATATATTTACTTTTTTAAAATATACTGACAAAGTAGTATCTTATAATTAATTTTGTTAGTGTTTAATGTTTATATAAATTGGAATTCACTTTTTCAGTATTATTTGATAATTATAATATATTGAAATTGATTGGGTTTTATTTTTTTATGAATTAATTATAAAAAATAAAATATAACGTTACAGTAATTATTTATATAGTATTAAACTTAAAATGTTATTCACATTTTGTTTGTATTTAATTTATAATAATTGTTTTTAACACTTGAATTATTAAGCCAAGAAGATTTAATGTTTATATTATATATACATATATATATTTAATATATATTTTAAAGAGATAAATCTTAATAACGCAATAAACTTTTCACAATTACTCGTAATATAGGGTGGCTCAAATGAGTCTGAAATATTTAGACTTACATTTACTTGCTTACTATCATTTACTATCCTTCAGTAACCTTTGGGCCACTCTATATTACATATTAATTATACATAAACAGACTGAATTTCACATTTATCGTTATTCTATGTCATTTTATCTTAGAATAAAATCTCAAAATTCATTTTGTTACTGAAATTGGGTCATATAATATAATACATTTAATTACTTTAAACGCAACTTCGTTTTACAGACATCAAGAGAAGAAAAGTATAAAATATACTTTGTTTGACGATTAAAAGACAAGATAAAAATTGGCTTAATATTTTAAACAAATATAATAAACGCGTGATTATAAGCGTGTATTTTTTTGTAATATGATTTTATGACGAAATACAGCCCTATCAGCGTGGATGTCTATTACATACACAAGATAGAATGGAGATGAATACAAGGACTCAGTGAATAATGAGTGGGTTTCGGACACTAGGTTACATAAAATAAACGAGTGGGAAAAGGACACGCCAGTGCTCGGTGTCGTAAGGATAATGTGGGTTCTGTACATGAAAATACTTGTTAATTTCAATCATGAAAGTTTAATTAGTAACAAAAGAGCAAGAAGAGCCCTTCAGGGTTTATCTCTTGTGAGAGTTATGTTAGTATTAAAGCTAATATTGTTTGTATGTTGTGTTACAATCTATGTATTATGTCTGTTTATTTGTGTGGTCAGCTGAATGTATCAGTAACGTTTCATTGTCACTGAATCGTGGCTTCATAAAAGTTATGTACACATTCATACATACATTAACAAACAAAAATACATACCCACACGCATAAACGCACACATACACATTCATACACAATATATGTATATATATATATATATATATATATATATATATATATATAGATATAGATATATATATATATATATACTGAATCACTAAATTCAAAAAGAAATAATATATAAAATAATGAAAAAACACATGTTTTAAATCAATGTTTTGATTTATGTAGGGACGTCAAAATATTTTCTTAATAACACAGAAAGAGTTTTCTTTGTAGTTCATTATATATATTTTAATGTTTCTTAACTATCATTTAGTAAGGCTTGAAATAGAAATAACCGAAGATTTAAAATTTCCAACTCAAATGATGAAGAATGTAAAAATAATGTCTGAGACATTGATTAACGTCAAGTTTAAAATTTAACCTATTAAAGACTATAATAGTTATTTTTCTCGAGCAAAAAGAATATTTTTTCAGTTACTTGCTATTTGTAATCAAATGTCTGTTAAATAATTGATGGAAAGATTACTTATAGGTATCGTTAAAAAAGACAGTTTATTTATTCATGATGTCTGGTTTTTATATAGTAAAATATGAACTGCAATACAATTTTTAGTTAAATTGCAATGAACAATAAAAATTTAAATAATTTTAATATTTTCTGTGTTCCTCAAGTTTAACTCCTATTGAATATTTTTATATTTTCAATCTGATCAAATATTTAAAGAAGAATGATTTAGTGCAATGTTTATGAAATGAAAAAGTGATTTTTTATTTATTTTTATTTTAAAATAAATGAAATATCTTTAATCAAATAATCTTTTTATATATTATAAATAACACGAAAAGAGTTTTAAACGCTGTAGTAAAAAACAATGATATATTCTCTAGATGTATTACAAGAATGCCATTTCTTTTGAAGAATTTATTTCTGATTTTATATTAAGTTATAATTTTTTATTTAAAACTGTTGTTACATTTTGAAAAAAGGGAATAGTTTAATTAGTGTAATTACTATTATTACCAAAATTGTAGCAATGAAGAATAAAACAAGGGAGTATAATGATGTGGTAATTACCAAAATATGCTAATAAGTCACGAGTGGAGTTCCATGAATTAAATCATCAAACATTATGAAAATGTTCACTATGAGCTTGTTGATTATAGATTTAAATTTGTCAAAGTTTTAACATAAACAGTGAGTAGGATCAAAAAAATATATGTAATAAAATATTTAAAAAATACAACACATGGTATTTTTTACAATCAAAGTGAAAAAGTTGAAAACATTGAAGTAAGAGTTATATAATTGTAAATATTTTTATTATATACGTAATTTTTATTTTAAATATAGATTTTACACGTACACATATACACATACATACACACACACACACATATATATATATATATATATATATATATATTTATATACATTTGATAAAATTAATTATTTTTGTATTATTTGTTTAATTTATTTTTTTAAATCAGAGTGTAAAAGTCGTATCAATAAAATGTTGATAAAAATATCTCTAAAAATTATATTTAATTTAATAAATACCAAAAAGGCATACAAGTATGTTTGAAAAATAGAATGTACCTAAAATGTGTGTATTTTTTATAAACAATAATTAAAATATTTATGTATGAATAATTTAAAATTCCTAAACATAATTATATAATTAATTGTTTTTTATACCTTGCGTCATTTGTTAGTAAATACCTTTTTCACAATTAATATATTTTATAATTAAAATTAATTTTCAGTATTTGTGTATTTTGATTTTTGATATTTTGTAAAATTGGCATGTTACTATCATATTTGTTTTAAAATTGTGGCAAATTAACTTTTACATAAATAAATTATCATTTTATATAGAGTGTCTAATAATCACTTATTGTTTACATTTTTTTTATAATAACAATAAGTTGATGTGCATTTCAATAGCGATGCTATCCTCGTCAAAGCATTGTGTGATTTAACAATACAATGCTCAGACAAGGATGACATCACAATTGAAATAGTTATTATAAAAAACGAAATAAAAATAAGTAACTATTAAACACTTTATAATATTTTGTGCTATTCGGGAGGTTAATTAATTCATATGAAATTAAAAATGTCAATTTGTAAATGTTTATTACGATTTCCTTTATAATTTAAATTTAATAATATTTTTTTATTTACAAAAGAAATCTTTTTTTAAATATCTACTAATTGAATGAAGTAAATAATATATACAAAAATAAGTACACGTCACTTCTAATTATGTTTATATTTACTAAAGCAAGAAATTATTATACATAAAATTGTTAATAAAATATAAAGAAAGAAAATTATAAACTCTTAAACCTATTACCAGTTTTAATATATTTTTAACAACTTTTTACTCTAAAAATTCATTTTTTTTATCATTTATAATACACACACACAGACACACACACACACACACACACACACACACACACACATATATATATATATATATATATATATATATGTGTGTGTGTGTGTGTGTGTTTTCGTGCATACATGTTTATATATGCTTTTGTGTGTAAAATATAACTTCATAAACATTATTGACAGTCCTATTAAATTACTGTTAAGTAAAATCAAAATTGTTAAGTATTAATATATATTTTTTTATTTAATATTACGAACAAGAAAATAAAATCTCGCAGCTATATAATTTTCAATAGTTGTATTAAAGAACTATGGTAGAAAATATTATATCTTTCATAAAATTTAACGTTCGTTTACGAACTGTTCATACAATTTCCATCGGTGTTATATGAAAACCTTGATCTGTTACACTAGGTCGTTAAAATCGCACACCCCGTCGTTTCTACATGTGTGCATTGCATAAACGGCTTCAGTAAGTCTATCCAAAGCATACTCTACGCCAACAGCAACATGTTAGCTAGGACCACGATCAAAACGATAACGAAAGAAGGGTAGCAGGACAACGACGGGAGTCGAACTATTGATCGAATATATATGGATATAGATTCGAATGTATTGCTATATGCGAAATAGAATTTGATTATTTTTTAATTTAATGTTGGAAATTGTTTTACAAAACAGACGATATGTGTTCAATTGATATTTGAAATTTTTTCTACTACTATTTTGAATAAATTTATTTTATCTCTCTCATTTTTCTTGTTTTTATTTTTAAGGCTATATTTTTCAAACTTTAACAAGCTATTTTTTTATAAATTCACTTTCTGTTATATGTTTCAGTTATAATTTTAGGTGATATGATAAAATTACATTTTAGTTGAATACAGATATAGAAATTGATCTATTTATCTACAATATTTATGTATTTTTAAAACTAGAGAATTTTTGAATCAAATTTTATATGATATGAAATTAAATTTTATGTTATTTTATACAATAATTATACGTCATTGTATATATATATATATATATATATATATATATATATATATATATAATTATTATCATAAAAGTAAATATAATCCCACTGCTGGGTAAATATCTCATCAAATGTCATTAGGTCCTTTTCAATACTTTTTTAAGATACTGTTGTTGTTTCCTGTTCGTAGCTAATCTTATCCAATTTCACTTTTATAATATTTTAAAATATTGTCTTTGCATCTTTCATAGGGTTTCTATTTCGGTCTCTTGTTGTTCTTTAGGCACCATTTCAAAGAGGTCTAGCTATTATCTTCTTTTTTACATTATGAATTGTTCATCCCCAATTCATCAATTTTATTTGTTCTGTTATATTAATAACTATTGTTTATCTGTTTTAGAATCCATTTACAGATTTTCTAATGTATATATATATATATATATATATATATATATATATATATATATATATATATATAGGGTCAACCAAATGTGACACCTAGATTTGTATTTTATTAAAAAGATATGTGTATGGTTTTATTAATAAAACACAAATCTAGGTGTATGGTGACTTCTCTCTCTCTTTCTCTCTCTATATATATATATATATATATCTAGGTGTTACACGAAAGCCACAATGAATGATATATATATATATATATATATATATATATATACTAAATCATTGTTACAAAATTTTGTAGTTGCTCAAGCAATTATTTTGATTATTGTATTTACTTAAATCTTTTAAATATAATAATGAATCTTTCCTATATATTTATATTAGGATATATATATATATATTATATATATATATATATATGTGTGTGTGTGTGTGTGTGTGTGTGTGTATTAAATGAATTTATCAACTCTCTGCATTTTTTTCATAACAGGTGATCTAAATAAGAATAAAAGATGGTAAATAATATTAAGGAAGTAAACGTATGTCTATCCCCTTCAGTTTCATTTGGGCCACTATATAAAAATTTCAATTTAGAAACATTATGCATTTTTGAAATCTCTTACATAAAAATAAGAATTGCAAATTTGATGCGTTACATTATTCATAGTGACAGAACTATAAAGACGTATTCAGTAAAAGTATTTTTTATTGCTGAGAAATATTCATGAGAAATTGATAATAGATTAAAATTAAGATAAAATAACTAATACAAATAATTTATATATATATATATTGTAAATATAAACAAGTACTTCATTTTTTATAATCACTAAAATGAAATCAAATATTAATGTTTATTTTACAAAATATAAAGAATAATGTTTATTTTATAAAATATCAATATGAATAAATTTGTACAGTTACTGAATGGATTTAATTTGAACGTTGCATTGATTAGCTGCTGTGTTTATTTTATATGAAATTTTACTTTATTTTATATAAAGCAAAATATTCACAACTGTAAATATAATTATCTTTTGATAGAACAAATTTTAATATTATTTATTATAAATCAAAAATATGCAAATAGTCCAATAAAATTTATTTTATATCATTTAAATAATAAAATACGATTTTTTTAAATTATTGATGTTTATTCAGTATAATTTACACTCACGCACATATACATTCACATTCACATACACATACACATACACATACACACACACACACACACACACACACACACACACACATATATATATATATATATATATATATATATATACGTATATATATGATAATGAATTTTATTTATGTATCCGATATTTTAATATTTAATAACATTAATAATTTAAATTAAAAATGAAACTATTAAATGACATATCGGTTTCTGATAAAACAAAACATTAAATAACTTGAAATATTCATCATAATATAAAGTTTTTCGAAGACAGATAATATATATACATTTTTCATGGAAACTGTAATATAAAAAAATAATGATCGTGTAAGTAGCACATATTTTTTTATAAAATTATAGATATTTTTTTTTATTATATCGGAATAAGATATTTGTTTCTTTGAATAAAGGAAATAAAATATATTAAATACAGTATTTTCTTTTTTTTGTAATATGACAATGTAATATAATACTTTTTCATTTATTCAGTGTTTTTATATTGTGCTTCGTATAGATTTGTAATGAACACATAAGGTACTTGTTTGAGAAAAAATATTTTTTTGAAATGAAACAATAAAATTAGAAGTTAAAATAATGAAAGTTAGTACATTTTTATTTGTTTTATCAATGACAAATTTATAGTTTTTTCGTTTACCTAAAATTGCATGTTTTTAAAAAAATATTGTTTAATAATAATAATGTTTTTTGTAACAATAGTGTTAGTTTTTCTATTACTTGTTTTTGGTATAAACTTTTTGTCGTATTGTTATTATAATTGCTTAGACAAAATTGATAATACAACAAATAATAAATCATTTTGCAATTATAAATATTTTTAGCTTCAATTTACAAAATCCTCTTTTTATAAAAAAAAATTATAAAAATTTTTTAAGTATATTTTTTAATATATTATACACACACACACACACACACATATATATATATATATATATAAACTAAACTGAAGAAAGTAACCTATAGTCCTGATTTACATCTTTAAGTCTCATTTAAGCTATCCTGTATATAAACTCATATTAGAAATATTAATTTTCAACACAATAAATAATTTAATTATTGGTCATACATATGTCTCTTTGTATCAACTGAACATATTTTTTTATAATTTTTTTTTGAGAAAATATGCTTATTAAAAATCTATGGATATTTTGTGTTTAATGATAATTATTTTTCATATTTTTGTTGACATATTTAATTATATATAAATATATATATATATATACATACATACATACATACATTCATATATATATATATATATATATATATATATATATATATATATATATATATATATGTACATACACATTAAAATTAATATTAATTTATACATCAATTAATTACACCGATAATGTTAATTTGATAAATTTTGAATTGTTTATGCTAGTGATTTGTGATCGTTTATATAATATATTATAACTCATTATAATACAAAACATGATATATTTGAAATATTACGATTTGCCGAAAATTTATGTAAATAAACAAATTTGTATTTTCGTGAAGATAACGTGTTTGAATTTGATTGCAAGTAAAAGGTTATTCTTCTTGTAATGATTATAACCAATACATTATTAAAATTCATGTCAATTTATCGATTGAAAGTTTTTCTGTAATACGGCTATTAAATTTTATAGAAGTAGTTACTCTAGTAATTTATTATTATTTGATTTTTTATAATTATTGAGATTTTCGTTTTGTATTCATTTCTGTTTTGTCGTTTATTTACAGATCTAATCTTACTAATTAAAACTGATAATTTTACAATAATTTAATACCAAATTAACTCTTTTATAAATAATAAAAATAATTCAAATTCAGATTTCATTTTGTTATTTGATATAAGTATCGGAATATTTGTTATAAATTTGACCAATTTTAGGAGAAGAATATTTGTTTGTTTAAAAGCCAAAATATTTTCAATATCAAATTTTTATTTCAAATTCAATTTCAAATTATTTTTATTTATTTTCAATTTCAAATTCAATATTTATTGACATTATTTAGAATAACTAACTGCAATAAGCTTAACTTTTTTATTAAAATTTGTTTTATATATATATATATATAACTGAATTTTAACTGATAATTCATTTAAATAATTAAATATTCATATATTAATAAATATTTGTAATTAAATTTATAGTATATTGTAGTTTAGGAATTAACATTATTAATATGTATTTAATTTTATTCAGAAAAGTTAAAAATTACAAATTAAAAAATATATGTAAAAGCAAAATTTGTTTAGATATATTACTGTACTTATTGAAAATTTATTTTATTTTCTACGGTTTTCTCATAGAATATAATGTTTTATTATTATTTTTTTCATTTACAATTTTTTTATTACATTATTATTATAAATAAATAATACATTCAAGTTGAAAAAATCTCTTACTCAGTACATTTTACATGAAAAATATAATATATATTAATATTCTGTATACTCTTTGTGAATAACTAAATATATATTTTTATATAAATGAATAGTAATGTATATGTATGCTATCATATGTATAATATAGAAAGAAAAATGGTCAAGGGCTTCTTCCTCAGGTACTTTCTTTTTGCCTGTGTAGCGGTCGTGTAACGAGCGATCTCCGTATGAAGTAATTATAATTTAGTGTCGTTACACTATACTCATAATATATTAGATCTATGGATTATAAATATAAGAATATATCGGCGAGTTTCGTCTAAAATCGGGCGTGTCCGGCCCGTCGCGGCGCCATAGAGCGTTCGCTAACGTCGTCGACGTCAATACAGCGTCGTTAAACGTACGAGCGGTGTGATAACGAAAAAGCTCACAAGACGAGCTTGCAAATATATATATATGTATATATATATTTCGCTCTATTTGTAGCTTAAACGTATCAAATAGGTAACAGTGCGTTAGTGGATTTTATTTATTCAATTTATATACTCTTATGTACATACATATGTGGATATATATGTTTTTTGTTCGTGTTTATAAAACAGATACTTCGAGTAAAAGTTGAACAGTTTTGCGGTGATGTGATTTTTTCTGTGGATATTATATGATAAATTTGTTACAAAGCATTATAAATGTATACTTTGAGAACGTGTTTTTGAACAGATTTGAAATGTGTTATTTTGTAGGTTGAAAATTACATTCTATTTTTAAACAGTGATACGATTACAAACTTTTGTGATATTTATTACTAAACGTTCATTAATATTTTTTCTTATTTTTATATTAAATCTTTAATAATATTGAATTATATATATATATATATATATATATATATATATATATATAACAAAGCTTTTCATTGTGATAATTATTTATTCATTTCTTTTTTATACTTACAATACATGAAGTGAAAATTAAACTTGAATTATAAATATTTATAAAACGCCTTAATAATATATATATATATATATATATATATATATATATATATATATATATATATATCGAAGTATATGTAGATGATTGTATTTGTTATAATGAAATAAATATTCTAAAGAGATTTTTTCTAAATAATATAAAATAAATATAGAATATAAGTACTTTAGAATATGGTTAATAACAAGAAAAGGCTGTTTTTCATTTTATTTTAGATGATTCTTTGTTAAATAAATTGTCATGTAGAAAAATATTAAAAAATAAATTACTTTTTTTAGTAAATATCAATAAAAAGCTTCATATCTATATTTATCCATCAATGGATATATATATATATATATATATATATATATAAATATTAATAATTTTTTTAAGGTATTTCAACAACAGCTAAATGAAAATCATACTAATAACAAATTGAAATTGAAAGTGTAATCATATATTTTATTTAACAAGGTTATATAAAAATATAATTTATGAACTCCTGAAAATTAATGAACTAAAAAAAATATATTATTATAAAATGTATTGAAAACGACTTAAGCCGCTGTTAATAAAATATATTCATAAAACTGATTAGTATTGTATAAAAAAACTCTGTGTTATTTTAAAGTGTATTAAGTTTTGTTACAAACTAAATAATAAACATTATTTGTTATCTATGTGATGTTTTGTGAAAATCTAAATTAATGTGGTTGTAAAAAGTTTTCAGTGGAGTTCTTAAATAAGTGTTTCGTCTGTAAAAAAAGTTTAATGTAAGTCATATACTTTTTCTTATATTAAATTATTTACATTTTCATACAAACTTTTGATTGGATTTAAATGTCTGTGAAACAAGTACTTGATGTGTAAATATCAATATATATAAATATTTGTATTTTCTAATTTTTTTACTGAAATTTGAAGTTTATTGAGGTTTAAAATTGATTATTTTTAATAAATTGCTACATCATCTAAGAATAAATATTTTTTAAAATTATCCTATTTGTTTTAATTTTTTATTAATAAATACATATTTTTTTCATTGTTGAATTATATATATATATATATATATATATATATATATAATTATTAATTGAATTTATTTGCTATGATAAAAATAATTTTTAATATTAAATTTTAAAAATTTAAATAAAGTAAAAATATGGATAATTTACAATAAAATATTTAATTATTTTTTTTGTTTACATTTCGTTCTAGAATTAACGTTAGAATAAAGAATTCATTTGAACTCAATAAAAGTACAGTAAAAGGGTTTATACTTGTTATTTCAGACAAGTTAATGACTAGTATGTTATGAATTCAAATTTGAAATTATAAAAATAAACAACTTTTAATTAAAAGACAGGTGTTTCAAGAATACACTACATTTTTATAGATTGTAACATTGAGTTTATTAAATTAAATTAATGTAAATATTTCGTTTGTTTAAAAAATAGTTATTACTTTTTTTGTTTATATTCTAAATATAATAATTAAATTTAAAATCAAATTAAATATTGACAATAGAATATTTTAGATTATGGTATTAAATAGTAATTATTTTTCAAATCCAATACTGTTTATTTAGATATCAATCGTAAAATTCAAATAGATATTTAATTCATATCACACACGATTTAAAAATTGGCAAATTGTTCGAACAAAACCTCTCGTATAAAAACTTTACAAGGTATATAATATAATAAAGCAAATAAACTGGTTTTATTCACCATAAATTTTCAGTGACATTTATTAAAACCAAAAAACACATTTGTGTTAATGTTTAGCATTTAATGATCAGTATTTCCTATAAAAACGATAAAACCAATGTGACAATACCAATATACTATAATGTAATACAATTACTGATATAACAATGTCAATTTGCGACACCAACCGTCGCCATTAAGTTAGTTTAAATGTACATCATTCAAAATTGTATTAAAATCATCTAGTCAATATTTACATTCATTTATATTCATTTATCTATGATATATATCCCTTTATATTACACACACACACACACACACACATATATATATATATATATATATATATATATATATATATAGAGGTATGTGTGTATGCGTGTGTATTTGTATAATTAAATAAATATTTGTCACAAAAAAATTTTTTTTTTTAATATTTATAAATGTAGATAATTTTTTCACTAAAATTTATTTAAGTAAAATAATTGAACAAACATTTTAGATGATTATTTATGAAAATACAGAATTTTTTTATAACTATTTCAAAGTAAAATCATAATTTTAATTTTTTTTTTTAATTCTTAGTCGTTTTTATTTAAGAAAGACATTTAAGTCAGACTATTAGTTACATTGACAGAATATTTCAAAACTATTACTATAATCAGATAGTTTACAAGATATTGAAGTATGTATTTAAGTATCTGATGGTTACAAAATCTAGAAAAATATTATAGAATGATATGACAAAAGAAACTTAATAAAGAGTTAATGTAGTAATTAGTGTGCAGGAGTGGAAGTAAGTATTTTTAATTATATTCTTTTATCTTATGCTGTTAATTAAAATGGTTTAAATTTCACTCTATTGTGCAGACAAGAGTAATTCAATATAAAAGTAAAAAATCTATTAAACCTTTTATTCGTATAAAATAAATATGACTAGTGTTATAAAAAGAATTATTTCAAAAAATTATTATTAATTTTTTTTAAAAAAATGTTTTTATTATACGAGTATATCAGAAATTATATAAAAAAATATCGTTTAGTTTGATATTTTATATTTATTAAAATTATGTATTTTATTTCATATTTAAATTAAAATGTATTTTCTGTATATTTGAATTTATATTGTTTATATTTACGATGATTTATATTTCAATACTTATAATAATATAACAAACACTCTTCGCTGCGTTTAAAACAAAGAGAAAGTTTTGAAACCTAATAAAAACATTTTCTTATTATTTCTTAATTATATAAGCTTCTCTTAAAGTAAATGAAATTCTATAAACATATTTTTCTAAGAATAAGCATGAAAATAAATTATTAGATCTAAAGTGTTGAAAATTTAATATTTTTAATCAAATACTAAATACTTTTATATAATTAAATGAATTTATATAGCTTCTCTTTCGTATATTTTTAACATTATTTTTAGAACAAGATGAAATATTAATAATATATTTTTACAAAATGTATTTTATTATATCATATAATAATATTATTTTTGATTTAAGTAAGTTTTCTTATTTAAAAACAAGACATTCAGTTTCAACAATGAAAATTATATTTCATATTTTGTATCTGCGTTTTTTTTCATTTTACGAACAATCTCTTCATCGGCTTTAAATCTTATTATCAGGAATCACGTCATCTATCCGTTGCACATTGTCAAGTGTTATTTTTGTAGATCGAGGCCGCTGCGTAGCATATCAAGAGAATCATCTTTTCTTTGATCAGATATCTTTATTCGTTTTATCCAGCAGACAAAAGTACTTCTATTAATATACCAGACATTCTTTTACCGTTTGAAAAATATCTATTAATTTATACTTTATCGTTAAAAAAGCTACATTTTCAATATACATTGATATACGTAATAAAAAGATAATTAAAATAAGACTCGTTTTATTTAATAATGAAAATTATTCTAAGAATCTTAGAAATATATTTTTTTTTATTTCAATGTTAAATTGATTAATGTATAAATATATATATATATATATATATATATATTGGTTTTTATAAGTAATAACAGAAATGCTTTGATTGACATTTTAATTTTCAACAAATTATTTTGTATATTAATGGAAATTATTGTCACTACTAGTACACTTCATATATATATATATATATATATATATATATATATATATATATATATATATATATATATACAGATGTATTGGGGTAAAAAAAAAACATAAATTTATAATCTAAAGTAATTTATTAAAAATATATAGATTATTTATTTACGTTTCACAGTAAAAAATATTTTTTATTTATTATAAGTTAAATGATGTGTTTGGTTATTATATGTAAAAAACTTCATATTTCATTAAAGATATTCAGTATACATAAATTTATGGTATTACATTTTTTTTTTAAATAAACTAAAATATATGATTTAGTAATATTATATTTTTAATATTATAATGGTAGCACAGGTATTAAATCATGCATTAGTTAAAAAGTACATAGTTATTTTTTTTCGAAATTACGTTTTATTTCAGTGTGTAATTTTTATTAATCTAAAAATAAAGTATCCAAAATGATAATTCAGTTGTCATTTACGAACAAAATAATAATATACTTATTTGATTATTACCACACATAATAGTAAAAATAATCGTTAATAAATTTTGATAAAATATCAAGAAGTAAATAATTGAGATAATCAATTCTTCATGAAATAAACAACCAATATAAACTTATTCTTCACTTATATTTTGTATAGAATATCAGTTTAAAAACTTTAATATTTTTCATTTTGCCAATTAATATTTTATCAAGATTCAATTTTGGTACTTCTTCGCAAAATGTTATTTAAAACAACATATGAGAAAAATAATCTTAAACAATTATTTATGATACAATACTAATACTAGCTTTTATTGTTTTAAAGAGATAACTTACTTGTATACAACATTGATTATACTGGTAGAATTATATAATAAAAAATGAAATATAGGTTTAAATATATATATATATATATATATATATATATATATATATATATAAATCTTGTATAAAATGCATATATATTTCAAATCGATTAATTCTATAACCTAAAATAAAGAGAATAGTATTCTGAAGCATATTTATAAAGTATTTTAATTGAAACCGACTTCTTAAAAAACACTAGACTATTTGATTAATCTAGATAATTTAGTGTTTCATTAAAATCTAATTTTAGTGCATTACATTATAAACTAGTTTGAATATAATGTTGTCTTCGTTCGACTTCGTAAAATGTAATGATTTATTTCATGGCTAATATCATTTGTACCGAAAAGGTTAATGTAACGTTTAAATGATTTTTTAATGTAATAATAAAGAAAATATCGAGAGATAAAATCTAAACTTCGAAAGAAATTAATTTTCTTTTCCTTTTTTTTTAAATAGCGATTAGATAAAATCAGATTAAATTTACTAATGAGATTTTAAACAGTAATAAAATAAATGACTACTTTTTTATCATAGGTGTGATTTTAAAATATAAATTAATAATTTCTTTATGAAATAAAGACATTAAAAATATATTTCTCATATATATAATGTTTTTGATAATAAAAAAGTAAAATAGCTTATATTCTTAATAAATATTAATTTATGTCGTAATTTTAAACAGTTTACTTTTTTATAAACATATAATTCAATGATTGATAAAAATATATAATATATATACAGAAAATATATATTATTTATTTTTCATTTACATTTATTCTTAAATATTTACATAATATTTTTTAAAATGTTCTTAGAAAAAAATACATTCAGAAATTTTGTATAAATGCGTTTAAATTCTGTGTACACAGAATGCAGAAATGTAAATGAATTTTTATTTATACCCTCGATAAAAATTCAACAAGATAAACACTCTGCGTTTAAATATAATATTTATAACCACATTGCGAAATCATACAAATACTTACGCTGCACGGTACACGAATTCGTTTTTAGTATCACCGTTTGCCGCAGTGAAAGGAAAACTGTTGAACTTTTTCCTTCAAATAATATAGTAAAAAAATCGTTAACGTTATATATAAAATTTATTTATGTATCCTCGAAATATAATAACGAATTTTAATTGAATATTATCTTTTAAAAAAATATTTAATTGAATATTCTATTTCAAACGAAATAAAATGTTTCCTATGGTTAATTTAAATTACCCTTTTTCTAAATACAAAAATTGTTATATATTTGATTGTATTTTATTACATTTTTTCTATCTATTTCAATACAAAAATAGTTTCAAACACGATTTTTTTTATACTTACATTTTTTTAATTTTTTGTAGTTGTAACCAGATTATTTAAGTAATAAATATGATATATATATATATATATATATATATATATATATTTACTGAAATAATTGATATTCAGAATTAGTTTCATTTTTGATTTGGCAATAGAATAATAGTTGCAATTTTTTGTAAAAAAATAATTTTTCATCATTAATTAATTATGATATTAATTTAAATTTATTTTTTTCAAATATATATTTTATTAAAAAAAAATTTTTTTTATTAATTTATTTCGTGCAATTTTAATTGATTTAGTATGGATAATGGTCAGTGTTTATGAATACGTATGTGTATTGTAGAGTATATTTATTAAATAAAAAATTAATAAACAATTAGTAATAATGTAAATAATTTCATTTAATGTACTTTATTTATATAAATGTAATATTTTTAGGTTAATTATGCTAAAAATAATTTAAAATGTAAATTTATTTAAAAAAGTAATAAAATAAATAAAAATAATTATTGAAAGGATCGTTATTTTCAATAATTATATAATAATGTATATATTTATTTTATATATTTCATTTTTTTTTATTATTAATCAGTTATTTATATATTAATTTATTTATGAGTTATGTAAAAAATATTTATTTATTCTTGCATATATTTTATTATTGGTGTATATATATTATTGTTAATTAATTTTAATTAGTTTTTCTCCGAAAATATGAAATGAAATAAAAAAACAATAAACATGTTTCATTGTTTATAAATGTAAATTAAAAAACAAAATTTCATTTGACTAAAAATCAATAATCTCAATTTTATTCACTGTTATTCTGTACAAATTGATAATGATTCAATATTCACAAACCAGTAAAAACGGCAAGTTTTATCGAAAAAAATCTGACAAAAAACACTTGGCGAAATTCCAAAATCATTTATAAGGATAGTCAAGCCTAGAATAATCTTTGATAAATGTTTTTCAAGATTTTTTCTTTATTGTTTATATTAATTTCGGATATAAAAAAGGAATGTTTACATACATTCGAATAATATTCAATATTTACTTGTATAAAATAAATTTATCTCTTGTTTAACGTTGAACATTTTTGGTCAATGAAAAAATGTTTTTGATTAAAAATATGTAGTAGTTAAATATGTAATTAAAAATAAATATTTTATCTTTACATGCATAAAAATTTCAGTCATAACGCGTATTTGATTTTAATCTGTTTGACGTGTGTTGTGTATCTTCGCGAAGTACAAATGCCAACTTGTGAAATTTAATGTTTCTGGGGAGTTTGTGCGTGCATACATACGCGCCAACTTGTAAATTTCGAATCCATAAATCAATTTAGGTAAAAGGGTTCAAACTTCCTTCAGAGAATGTAGTGTAGTACAGCGCGCTGTTTTACGTTTGCATATATATATATATATATATATATATATATATATATATATATATATAATATGTACGTATAGTTGGTGTTGAAGTGTTACACACATTCAACTTACACATAAAGTTTTATAATTTCCGAAACTTGAATTTCGACGATAACATCACGAAAGCATGAACGTGACCATGTATAAAGATTAAAAATTTCATTTTGAATGAATGTTCATTTTCTTGTGTATTTTACAGTTATTTAATATAACTGTCTTGTGTTAAAACACTTTAGTAAGTAGAATAGACTTTTTAAAAACTTTTACTTTTATTTTTATGTTTCACAAAAGTAAATATTAGTGAAGATAAGCTTATATGTGTATATATATATATATATATATATATATATATAAATTTATCTTTTTAATGTAAAATAAAGTTTAAAATTAAATAGTTATATAATTTAGTTTAAACAATAACTATCGGAGTGTAAATAATCATTTTATTTCAAAAGAAAAATTATATCGAAAATACAATAATTTTTTCAACTTAAAAATAAATATACTATTTTAGCTCATTGTATATTATTTATAGAATTTTAATAAAATATCAAAGTGTTAGATCTATATTAATTCTATATAAAAAAAAGATTTCCAGTTAAATAAATTCACTGGTTTTCATAAATTATTAAAAAGTGCTTACTGTAACGTTCTAAATATTTAATATACGCATCATAATATTGATCTTCTCTCTTCCGGAGATACAATATCGGCAATTCGTATAATACGGTATTAAGTTAACAAGAATAACATTTTTAATAATAAATACTAGATATTAAATATTTTTCAATATATTGTGAGATTTTTTAAGCGTTTGGATTAAAATTAATTTAATATTATTTGTAACTGTGAGTTTATTAAAAAATATTGCTTGGCAAATTTATCTCTTATTTAATTTGGAATAATTAAAAAATAAATAAATATCAATTTTTTATTTAATATAATTTTAAAAACGAAATATTAAATAAAGTTATTAATTTGTTTATTTTTTGTAGATTGTTTATTTTTTAATATTGTTCTTTATTATATGTATATTAATACAACAGTTATGTTTAAAACAGTGGTTCCTAACCTTTTTAGTAATCGGCACTCCTTTGAATCCAAAAATAAGTTCCCGCACACACTTGAAAAATGTGTTTCTATTTCTTTATTTAGGAAATTACATCTATTGCAAGATATTTTTTTTTATTGAAAAATAAACACATACATTTACATATACATACAAAACAATATCTCAATTTTTAATGGCTACATTGTTGTTGTTTATTCATAATAATATTTTGGACCGAGGCCCCTTTTTTGAAAGAGCCACGCGTAAGTCATCACTTGCATTTGAAAATTTAGAAACTTCTCTCGCACCCATGCAAATGCTTTCATGCATCCCAGATTAAAAACCACTGGTTTAACAGGAATCAGATAAATTCTTTTTTATTTTTTTGAAAACTTCATTCTAAACAAATACATTTTACTATAATTACGTATTATTGAACTTGACATTAATAAATTATAGATTCAACGATGTATTCTAAATTAAACTCACTTCTCTCTTTATATTGAAAGAGAAACGAGTGTATTCTTTTAATATGATTTCACTTCACATTGAAAGTAAAAAATGTCAGTTTAATTATTTTTAATATAAAATAGTGTAATTTCTTTAATTAAATTTATTTTCTTTGTTCTTCTTTCAATAAAATGTAAAATACTTTATACATAATTATAGAATATACATTTTTGTAACTCTGTGTTCAAAAAATTCGGATATTAAGTAAGAGAAGAGTACTTTTGTGGAATAGAAATATTAAAAAATGATGTTTTTTTAAAAAATTTAAAAAAAATGGAAAATTGTTTAAATATATAGGGTCGTCCAAATGTGATACTTAGATTTGTATATAATTAAAAATAAACTTGTGTATAGGGTGGGGTGTATAGAAAAATATGTATATAGTTCCTTTTGTTTCTTTTTAATACAACACAAATTTAGGCGTCATATTTGGATGGCCCTATATTAGAGAAATATAGATAAATTGTCAAATTTTAAAAGTTTCTTAACACAATTAAATTTATTTTTATTTTAAAAATTTTACGTACTTAATACTCGTTAGTAAAATAATAGTAATTTGAATATGGATACAATAGAAATTAGATTGTGATATCAGAAGTTAAAGAGAAAAATTATTGAATGCTTGTAAGGTTGTTATAATAATATTCTAGTAGTATGTAAGATTTGAATAATATTTACAAAAATTGAAATAATTAACAAACAGAGAAAAACTATTAGTTTTATTTTGAATTAATGAAGCTTGAATCTCATAGTGAAAAATTAGAAGAATTGAAATATATTAATTTAAAAAAGAACTAATAACATTTTACACAAATGAATTTTAACCCCAACTCCACAATAGTTTAAAGTGTTCAATAATCATTTATTGTTCACTTATTATTTATAATTATATAGTCTATAATTATAAATAATAAGTGAACAATAAGTGATTATTGAACAATTTAAACTATTGTGGTGTTGGGGTTAAAATTCATTTGTGTAAAGTAAATCAACCAGTTCCAAAACAACAAATAACTAATAACATCTTGTTTTTTAAATAATCTAATATGTATTTTTCACAGAAAGAATTTATTGGAATTCATTATTAATTTTTATAGAATGACGATTACGAAGATGAGAATTAATTAAAAATTATACAAAAATTAACTTTTTTTAAAATAATTATTTAAACAAAAATTTTTTTAAAAATATTTTTCCTTTTCCGTAAAATATTAAAATAAAACATATATATATATATATATATATATATATATATATATATATATATAAAGTGGTTTTTTGTTAAAAAAAATAATGTTTATCGAATTGTTTTATTCAAAACAGTTTCATTAATTTTATTATTTATTTATAGTTATTAAATTCAGTAAAGCTTGTTAATGATTATATAATTTGAATTTAATAATTTTTATATTTGTTTATAATTAGTCATTCTTTAAATAAATAAAATCATTCTCATCTTAAATATATAAGTAGTTTGTACGGAATTATATATTTTTTGTAGAAATATTTTAATTTATGACTGAGAGACAGTTTTTGAAGTATGTTTTGAAATAAATAATAGTGTATATGAATAATAACATTTTAATTAGAATATTAATTCCAGAAGAAAGAATATATTAAATATGTTTTTTGAAATATATTATAATTTAATGTACATTATAGACAAAGGTATTAAATTTAATACAAAAATTTTTCTTTATAAATATAATATGCAAATAATTTAAATAATGTTTTTAAATTGTGTTTACAATTTTTTTTCATCTAAGTAAATATATTTTTTAATTAAATTATTTTGGGAATAAGTTTATAAAAAATTTGTAAGTTTGTAAATTATTGTTAGTATACAATTAACATATAATATGAGAATGTTTTTAAAAAGTATTTTAATAATCACAGATTTTTTTAAAAAAAGAAACTGAATATCATAAAAAAGTTATAAAATTTTATAACTGAATTATCAAATCACAACAGAACAATTGTAAATTGCATGAATGTCATTATAAAGTTAAACTTTAATAGATTCATACAGTACATAAAATGTTCAAGTTCTGATATTAAATTATTTTCAAGAATTATTACAATTATTCATTTTAATTTCAAATGAGTGACTTTACTATACAGTTGACACGATATAAATTCCATTTCGATGCACTTACTATCGTTTTGTTTCCATGTTTCCGGACTAGTAAATACTACTTTCGTCCCGTGAGATGACATCGAACACGCACTGAAGTGTCTACATCGAACTATCTTAGCATACTTCGACACTACCCACCGCACGACCAACTTTTTAGTCTTCTGAGAATACGTGCGGTTGTAACCGCCCATTGGCTCGAAACTTTCTTAACGTAATGTGACTGATACAAAATCTTGGAAACAGCTGCCAATCATATCCCTAAGGCATTTTCGGTTTTCAGATAAAAGTGCAACAAATGTATTTTTTATATACGTTCAAATGTTGAGATACTCAATTTATAAAGTGCAGTATAAATATTAATAATAAAAAATGATTTTTATTAATGGAACAATTTGTAAGATGTAGCATATTTTATATTGTCAAAAATAGATTTATTTTAAAAACTTTTTATATTTTAAATATATAAATAATTTTTAAGAAAATAAAAATAGGGATATTTAAATTTAAAAAATATTGACAATGTTACAAAGCTTTTACAAGGGTCAGTAGAAAATATTTATGTGAGTTTTGTAGTTTTTTGGTGTTATTGTTGTGATGCAATTGATTTATTTCGTTAAAAAAATATTGAAATTTATATCAATTTTAGAGAGCTTGATATTTGAATATGAAATAATTTGATTACAAATTTCTTCAATATTAAAATCATTTAATTTATTTTTCTAAATAGTATAGAAAGAAAAATATTAAAACATAAAATTAAATATAGATCTAAAAATAGACATTTTAAAATTTAATTAAAAAAATAGATAATCTGATGCAAGTTTAATTAAGATATTTTCATCAAAATGTGTGTAAAGAGCGATGTTACATATATTGAAATGTTAAATAAATAAATTTGTTGAATTTCATTTCAGTGGTAGCAAATTAAATATGGAAAATTAAGTATTTACTTTGTTAATACGGTTATAAACTTTAGTTCAGTTAGTTTTAATAATATTTTAATCTACATCATTTAATGAAAAATGGATTTATGCATCGTACGTTTTAATCTAGGATAACGTGTTAAGATTCAAACTTTATGTGAGTTATTAAATTTTAAAAATACTTAATGTACGGAAATGTTTTAAATTATGAAACATTCTACTATTTTTTTCTAAAAATGAAAACAAGTTTTATCAACACTACTTCATCGCTTTTAATTATTTTAATATAACGAAAAACAACTTTAATAGAAAATCTATTCTAATGTAAATTTTAATTTAATAAGCGAATTTATGTAGCAAAAATGAGTTTTAAAAGAGTATATTTAGCAAAATATTTATTATTGATATCAATATTTGTTAAAAAAATATAAACCTTGCTGAAAAATAAAAAAAGTTTTTAGCTTAATAATAAACTTAACTCAGAAATTTTATGAAAATAATAATTAGTAAAATATTTTTTTAACTAATTTGAAAGTCTGTAGCGTATTTAAATTTAGCAATGTATAAAAGTCTGACAAAAAATATTATTTTAGATAACAAATCTATTAAGAAAATAATTTTTATTAAAAAAGTTTGAAAAAACTTTTTGTGAGCATTGAATATTTTAATATGTTTAAATACTAAAATGTAAAAAAGGTAAATAAATTTTAGGACATAGTTCGAATTATTCATATTTATAAAATATATTACAAAGAAATTTTACCTTTTCACAATTTTTATTGGGAAAATATTTTAAATTATAATAATAAAGAATACATTACATTCCTTTTTAATAACAAATGTAGATAAATAATATAACACTACTATTTACGTATGAAAGAATTATAATATTTTATTAATATAAAACATATATTGTGTTTGTAAATCCATCAAAATTATATATGAGTAAAATCGATATATTTTCTATTAAAGAGGTGTTCTGAATTTATTACACTTAAAAATCATTTAAATGAGCTTACATAAATTTGATTAGTTAATGAAATATAATATCGTATGTAAATTACATATTTACATATTTATTGGAATTATTTTTGTAATAAATCCAGTTTAAATTATCATGACTTTAATTTGATATTTAAATCAATGAATATATATATATATATTTATATATATATATATATATATATATATATATATATATATATATGATATATATATATTATAATATATTCAGAATTTGATTACCAATTTTTACAAAAGTGAATATAATATTTTTATTTTAAAAGATATAACGCCTTTAATTTCCACTGTTTTTTTCCATTTATCGTATATATTTATATTTCTTTATATATATACATATATATATATATATATATATATATATATATGATTGGATGTCAATAAAATACTAACAAATCAAATACTATATAAATATCAATCAATTCGGCTTTTTAGTTATTCCAAAAAAATGTAATAAAATAGTTTAAATGACTACTGAAGACAGTGATTATTGTGACAATAGTAAAAAAATATTCTTATAATTTAATACTATCATCAAAGAAATTGATGATTGTGAAATTAATAAAAGTTAAATTTGACCAAATAAAAAATATAAAAATAAATCTAATAGTAAAAATTCAGTTATTAAAAAATATACAAAAATATATATTAGTAAAATAAGTATTAAAAAAATATTATTATAGATATTATAGACGTGGACATTTTTGTAAAAAGAAATGTATATTGAAATTTTCACAGTGAATGGTTATATAGGGTAATCCAAATGTGATGCTTGGATTTATGTTTCATTAAAACAAAACATGTGTATGGGGTGATGTATAGGGAAACATATGTATAGTTACTTTTGTTTTTTTAAATAAAACATAAATTTAGGTGTTACATTTTGATGACCCTTTATAAATACTAGAGTGGAGAAAAATTAGTTTATTTGAAAAAATACAATAAATACATTTGAAATGAACTATGTTTAGAAAACAGAATAGTAAAATTTTAAAATTATGATTTTCTTGAACAAAAATTAGTATTGACAATTTCTGGAGTATGAATTAGTGGTAGGTTAGGAATATTCTTGAATAAAATAACATACTTTATTTACACTTTATCTAATGTCAAACCTCTTTGTATGGAAATAGTATTCGTTCATTTCAATTGATTTTCTTCAAATGCATGATTTACAATCCGTATTTAAAATAAATAAAAATATTCTTTTTATTCTTATTTAATCACAACAGTTTTTAACATAAATAATTATAATATTAGTACACGTTTAAATAAGTTATTACTTATTTATATACTATCAAATATATATATATATATATATATATATATATATATATATATATATCTTACACACATACATACAATATATGTAGTATAACAAAGGAAATATAATAGTTCTAGTAAGTCTAGACTGAATTTAATTTTAATGAACATTCGTAGTGATGTGTTCGTGAGTTCAAGACGTCGATTTTCTGTTTAATCTGGACATAGTTTTACGTCGGATTTAAGCCACAAATATACGTTATTTATTCAACTAGAAAATTGAAAAACTTCACATGACCGAGTTAAAATATAATACATACATACTTCTTACATACATGCACGTACATATATATATATATATATATATATATATATATATATATATATATATATATATGTACGTTCATGTATGTAAGAAATATGTCTGTATTATATTTTAACTCTTTTATATATATATATATATATATATATATATATATAACCAACCAGTAGTGTAGTTGTTAGCATCACCGTCTATCAAGTGGAAGAAGTGTATTCTATCCTCGGTTGGAAATATATGACAGACGAGGCTCTTTAGCCAAGGTAAAATCAATTTGCCTCTAGAAGTAAACCCTGAATAAAAAATCCTCACCAACTCATAGTGAGAATAACCATGCACCAGTAAATGATTATATTTATTGAGACTTTTACCAAACAATAGGCTTTTATAGGCTTATGTGATATTTTTTATATCACTTATAATAGATTTTGAAATTAATTTCCTAATTTATTGAAAATCTCTTAAATTGCTATTGAATAATTTTATGAATTGTGTTTTTGTTCTTGGCAAATATTTTATTTGTAGAATATTATTTTATTTAATACATGATTAAAAAATGTAACTTAAGTTAAAAGTGAGATAAAAAGAAGCATATAACACTTCAAGTTTCATCCTTTAGTTCAGGGATACCCAACCCCGTTCTCGCGGGCGCCATGGTGCCCACGGACCGATTTGTATGCGCCCATCACTATTCGACCGCGACAGAATTTTTTTCACAAACACTAAAAATTTTGGAAATTATTAGAAATTTTGGACCTTAAGAATGATATTTTGCTAAAATCCTTAATATCAGAGGACTTATGGAACATAGTCGACAAAGAAAGGTTCCCATTTTTGAAAAAAGCGGTATATAAAATCTAATCGTTTTTCGGGTCAACGTATTTATACGAATCGTTGTTTTCAAACATGAATTTAATAAAATCACGATATAGATCTCGACTCACCAATGAGCATCTTTATAATTGTTTGCTAACAGGATTATCGTCATACTCTCCTAATTACGAGGCACTGGCCAATGAAATGTAATGCCAAAGATCACACTGACAGATTGATATTTTTTTTATGTTTTCTTTTATGTTTTTTTTAAAATTATTTCTTTGTATGTGTGTTTTTTGTTCACTTTGTTTTACTTTTTGTATGTACGTTTCTTTGTGTGTATATAATTTGCACAATAATTTTATTATTTTGAAATTATTTTTGTTTATTATTTTTTATCCTTGGTCAATTATAAATATCCTTAAAAATAGCTGGTGCCTGCCGCCCTACTGATATTTTAGAATGCTCTCTAGGGTATAAAAAGGTTGGGAATCCCTGCTTTAGTTAATAGTAAGTCCTTCGTAGTAATTTAACATATTTTATTTACTACCAAAACTTAAAAAAATATTTAAAGGTTATGATTAAACTAAAATGAAAAAATAACTAATGAATATTAATTATTAAAAGAATATTTCAGTAAATTTATTTATAAACAACTTAATAATATGTTAAATTTTATATAATTGATTTTTGAAATGTTATTTTTTTTGATTATTTTTTTGATTATTTAAAAAGTTCTCTTAAAATCGAATATGAATAGTGTAACCAAATGAATTTCATAAATATGAAAAGAAATTAAATAATAAAATAATTAGGGGAGCATAAAACGTACTATAGTAAAAAAATGTGTTTAAATTTTATTTAAAAATACAACCATTTTCAGTTTTAAAATATTAATCAATATATCTTTATATTTAATTATCATATTTTTTAAAAAAGGAAGTTATTATTCGTACTTTCAAAATAATTATTCAATTTCAATTAATTTAAATAATGTTAATATTTCCTTTTTTTAAAAAATACTTATGTATATTATATATATGTATATACATACATACATATATATTTGTAATAAATATAATAATATACCCATTGCGGTTTCAACAAAATAAACTGTTTATTTTGCGTTTAAAAGCACTGAAAAGCGAGTTAATGCGATATTAACCAAGTGTGATGAATTTTCAGCAAATTATCTAATTAAACTTAACAGTGTAATGTTGATATTTGTAATTGTTTCGCGTACTCTTATACTTCTTTAACGTATTTATTTTTAAAGAGTTGTTTAATGAATGTACATTAAATAGTATTAAACTTTCTTTTATAAAGGAAAATATGTAATGAGACATTTTTAAATGAATCTATTAATATTCATATACCGTATAGATACATGCATATAATTTATAAAAGTTTAAAATGAAGAACTATATTATAAGAATAAAAACAAAGTTTTATCTATATTTTAAAAATTGAAAAATCCTATAGAGTAAATGTATTTAAATGTTTAAAAGAGTTATGGAATAAATGGACGTATTTAGGTCAAACTTGAATATAAAAATAACTCAGAAATGACAGTTTGACTATAAGAAAAGCATATATCCTTTGAAATTATTTTCCGGTATTTCTTTTTTTATTCTGTCAAATAAATTGCGTTAAAGACTTAATCTTGTATTATTAAGAAAATTATGAAACAAAAAAGCATTCATGTTAAAGAAGATATCAAATAAACTTCGTTTAATCATTGAATAAAGCAATGAAAAGAAATTGAAACATGTTTTCCTTTGCAGAAAAATATCATATAACAAGATAAAATTTAAACTCGCATAAAAACATATTTAACAGAACACGTAACAACAAACTTACAAAAACAAAGTTTTTTTTTTGGTATAAAAGTTTTCATGTATCTATGAAATCTTGAAAGCCAATGCTATGAATACAAAAAAATAACAAAATAAAATGCAAAATTTCATAATCATATATATATATATATATATATATATATATATATATATATATGTATGTATATATTTCTTTATATATATATTCTGTCTACTCACAATAAATTTTATAAATAACACGAACGTTTTACATATTTAATTAATGTTATTTTTTTTATTAAATTTTACATAATTGCGTGCATTTCTTTTCAAACGTTAAATTTAATAAACAAATTTTATTATTTTTGCTAGTAATATTCTTTTTAGTAACAAATTATTGTATAATATCATACTGTATATTCACTGACACGTCGAGTTTGTTTTTAACGTAAATTAGCTCAAAAATATTATCATAAATTAATATAGGAAATTGTTAAATATTTTAAATTAGTATATATATATATATATATATTTGTACTGAATTAATATTTTTTATAAGCGATATAAATGATTGTATTTAAATTTTTCCTGTGTTATAACAATTATTTTCATTAAATTGTAAATTATTTATTTAAACTTTCATATGCTAGAAATTTTTAATATAAAGTCATCTAAATATGGTGTCTAGATTTGTGTTTTATTAAAAAAACTAAAGAAAATATACAAATGTTTCTATATACATCATTCTCTACACATATTTCTTTTTAATAAAACACAAATCTAGGCGACATATATGGATGACTCTATACTTTTATATGACAATTAAAAACATACTATTTAACTTCTTAAAATAGATGAAATTATTTTGATTAAATTATATAAGCGTAAAAGAATAATAAAAATTAATTAATTCATGAAAATTTAATTGTAATTATATATGGAAGGTAGAGGAATGTGTTTCATTAAAAAGTAGTAAATTAAAAGTATCTAATTTATTAGATATTTTTAAATTGTTAGATAATCATAATAACATAAATAAATATTAATAATTTTATTCCTTAAAAATGATGAATAAAAATTATGAAATGTCATATATTTATATATATATATATATATATATATATATATATTGGTATCTCTTTGAAACGTGTCAGAAAATAATAAAAAAGTATACTTGAAGAAAGGAAATCTTTTGAATAATTACAGTTGTGTGAATAAAAGAATGAATTTGAAAATTTTCTTTTCTGACACACTATTTTATTACTATTTAAAATTTGATAAATCAAAAACTGTTGCTGACTTCAAAACATTAATAATTAAATGTAGTTCCATTTATCGTGCTATTTATTTATTTATTTTTTTTTTTTTGAAAAAAATAAGTTAGTAAGATAATTTATTTTTAACGTAATTTCATAATTTTTTAATCTAGTAAATTATAAATTTTTACATTTGTGTTGAAATATATTTAAGTCAAAGAACTAATTAATTAATTAAACCATAGCTTTCGTTTTATTAACTATTCTACTAAATGTTTTATTTACGAGTTTTTTCTAAAATCTTTAACTTGGTTTTTTATTCCATATTAATTCATTTATAAAGCTGTGGATGAAAACAACAGTGTAAAAATATATTTTTTTAATATAATTCTTATACATATTTAAATAAACCTGTTATAAGATATATATTTCAATTAACTTATATTTTAAATGTACTGAAATTAAGTAAAAATGTTCTTTTATTGTAAAGTTTTCAGACATTCTCAACAAAAAGTGTATAATACATTTAAAAGTTTATTAAAATAATAATAATAAACTATTTGTGACATCACATTAAATTATAATTTTTCAATTTTGAATCAAATATAAGAAATTATTTGCAATCATAATAAATTTCTTATTAGATTTTTGAGAGTAAGCAAGTAAAAATGTGCTTTTGTAGTGAACTTCAGAAATACAGAAATAATGTATAATGGATTTTTACATCAATTAAAAATCGAATAAAAAGAAGTGAAAATAGAAGAAGTAGAAAATTTTGTGGATCTTAAACAACTCATTAAAACTAAAACAATATTTGTAAATAAAATAAACATGAGAATAATTGGAAGAATTTTTTACAGCATGAAATCGAAATTCTTTCTTTTTTTAAAAAAATGATTAATATATCCTATCGATTCATATTCAAGATAGTTAAATATTGATCTTAAATTCCAGAATAATTTAACAGATCCAGACAAGACAAAGAAGTATAGAAACATGCATGTCAGGAATAATATATAAAGATAGAAAGAGAACCGAGTAGATAAAAAAAATAAAGTTATGGATCTTGTAACAAAAGTGAGAGTTTGAAATGAATATGGGTTGGTTATATAGCAAGAAGAGATTGATAGTCAAGGGAAATTATTTATTGAGAACTTATGTAGATATAGGTATATAAAGATATAGGAACAGACCATCGATAGATGGAAAAGAGACATAAGAAAATTCTTCACAATGGACTGAAAAAAAGCATAGGACCTGTCGTAGTGAAAGTTTTGAGAAAGTCCTTCATCCACCAGTGGATAGAAAGAGCTTGATAATAATTATTCAATATATATATATATATATATATATATATATATATATATATAGAGAGAGAGAGAGAGAGAGAGAGACATATGTATAGTTTTTTTGTTTCTTTTTAATAAAACACAAACCCAGTCGTCACATTTGGATGACCCTATATATATACATATACATATATATATATATATATATATATATATATATATATATATATATATATATATATATATATATATATATATATAGGTCATCCAAATGTGACGACTGGGTTTGTGTTTTATTAAAAAGAAACAAAAAAATATATATGTGTCTCTATACACATGTTTCTTTTTAATAAAATACAAATCTACGCCTCACATTTAGATGACCCTATATATATATATATATATATATATATATATATATATATATATATATATATATATATATATATAAGTATTTCAATCTACAATTGAAAAATGTTCTTATGATTGTATGAAAATCTGTCAAATCTCTCATTTTTCGTATATATATATATATATATATATATATACACACACATATACACACACACATTTATATATACATATTCATGTATGTGTATGTTTATATGTGTATATTTATTTATATTATATATATGTAATAAGTAGGCAACAGTGTGTATATTAGAACATAAATTCTAACCATAAATGTATGCATGTATGGATATTACGCGATTTCTTTTCCATTTCATACACAAAGCAAAATCATAAAAGCATGACTGAATATTTTGACAAAAAGCTTTCTTTTTTGTGTGGACATGGTGTGTACCGTATGTATATGTTTTATAAGTATACGAGCGATCTGTACGATGCGAGCGTGCGGCAGATGTGTGTGTGTATGTTTACGATAATACAAAGTGTGTGCATGTGTATGTCTCATATTTGCATACGACGATGTATGTATTTGCGATGGGGTAACTTGAATTTTACGCGTACAAGCCTCTGATTCAACCTTGATCGAGTTTTAAGCGGTCGACATACAACGAACGTTTTGCATTATACAGTGCAAAGTTGTGAACGCGATGGAAATAATCATTGATTTCCATGTTCTTTGTGTACTGAATTCATTGCTCTTATTAAATCTATTTTTTTCTAAGAATGAATGGGTATTAAAGTTAATTAATTTCTATTAATTAATTTTTTCTATAAATAAATTGGTCTTTCACAGTATTTGATCAATAAAACTTTTTAACATAAAGTACTATTATTAATAATATTATATATATATATATATATATATATAGAGAGAGAGAGAGAGAGAGAAAGAGAGAGGGAGAATATATTAATAATTTTTATTATAATCAATATTGTAATGTGTAAGATGATTACTAACAGTATTTCTAATTTTTATTTAATCAAAGCGAAATTATTTTTAATACTTTTTTTTATTATATTTAATTCTTATTTATTAAAAGTAAACGTTACAATTTGTATACAATATAATTGTTGTATTAAAAATAAGTAAATTCTTTAGTAATAATTAAAAACATAACGTATTTAAAAAAACATTAAAGAAATATTAAAATAATTATCTAAACATTGTATGGAAAATTTCATTATGCTAAATTGAATTAATTTGATAAAATTCGATTTGACTTCATTACTAAATTTGATGACAATTTCATTCAAAATGTACTGAAAACAAATATATGAGTATCAATTGAAGAGATTTCCGAGGGTAGAATATTTTCTAATTAGACATTATTCTAAAAATATTAGATACATTTGGAAGGTTAATATTTTTATACTGTATTTATTAACTGAAAGTAATTTGATAAACTGAATTACGAAATGAAATTTTGTGATTTGACTGTTAAAGCAAAATATTTTTTTAAAATAATTTATTTTCAAACGATACAATAATATGAATAACTTAATATAATGCGAAAAAGTGTTGAATATTATCAAATGAAATTATTAAAGATTTACCAGAGACCAACTTATATCTCTCAACTGCTACATATTTAATAAACCAATAATAATTGGATAATATTAGAGCAGCAATTGAATTAACATAAATGATATTTTAACAATTTAAAATGTAATATTATTTTCACGTCAGTGTTAAATCCTGTATTTTGTTCCAAACAACCTATAATTGAAAGACACACTTAACCTACTTAAATTAAAATAGATTTTTTTGTTTCCCTACCATATTTTAGAAATATATTTACATTATATTTTTGAATTTTTCTTAGTCATTACGAACTAATATCATTTGAAAAATATTATCTAAATTATTTTGTATAGTCATCTCTTTGAATTTGATAAAAAATTTGTCAATTTTTATAATATTGATTTATAAATAGTAAGAAAATATTTTAAGAGTAACATAAATTATATAATTTAATATATAAGTTTGTTTTTTATAAATAAATTAATTGTTTTCTGTAAGAAAAAAAGTTAATTATAATTTCAATAATAAATATATTATCTGAAAATATTTTTCTTACTTACAGATATTAATTTTAAGAAAATATAAACTGAAACGAACAATTTGTTCAAGAGTTTAAAAATATTCAATGTAAATAACATTCTCCAGTTTTTTCCTATGAATACCATTTGTAGAATTACATAAATGAAATGATATTCAACCTCGACCCATGTTCACTAGAGCATGTCTGGCACGATTGTCTACAGTTGTGACAATTTTCTCATATATATGAGTTACATGAAATAATAGTAGCTGCATAAACAGTAATTTTCGTATGTTAAACAAAATGTGAGAGAATTTTTTTTATTGCAAATAATTAATTAAACTTTATTATTTTAAAAGATACAAAAAATATTTTAATTATTAATTTTTTCATTAAATTTTAATCAAAATATTGTGCTAGTATTATTTATACAATTAAATTGTTATACTTTTTTTCTATTTATGATATTAATAATATTGTAGTGCTTTATAAAAAAAAATAATTACACATTAGTTACGTTCTGTTTAATATATATACGATATTTAGTTTAATTATAATATATCTATGTTGTACTAATATTTTTCATTACTTTGTTATTTATTCGTAAATTTTGTTTGAAATACATGAAATAACTTTTTATTAGTTTGAAATATAACTGAAGTTGTTATAATTTATTATATTCAATTTATAACAATAACAAAATTTAATATAAAAATGGTTAGCAAGAAATATTACAAAAAGATTTACGTAATAGAAAAAGACTTTCTTTCTCGAACACTTTTTCAATAAATTACACACGCATACGCACACAGAGACATTATATATATATATATATATATATATATATATATATATATAAAATATATTATTGTACCTTTTTTCTATAGAAAAACATATATCGATATTTGTCAATGTTTTTCATTGTTAGTATATTCTACAAAGATATTATTATTGTCAATTCACAGATTGTAGAAATTGAAAAATTAGAGTTTTTAAACTGTTTAAAACATTTTAAATTGTTTTACGGAAAGTAATTTCGAGTTTGTTCAACAAGTTCAATTTCGTACTTTTATCCATAAAACACAAGTATTTGACAATACTTTTTGTTTTTAATACTATTTGTTTCTAATAAAGAGTAACAAAACTTAGATTCCAACTAACTAAAACTTTTAATATTGTTTTTTTAGATGTTGCTGTATTTTATAAATATAAAATGTTTTTATTTTCGATAATTAGTATTTTTTGGTTGTAAGTATAAGTATAAATTAGTATTTTTTAGTAAATATTATTATTTTTTGGTTGTAAGTATAAGTGTACTAATTTTATTTATTTAAATGCATGCATTATACAAACGCTGGTATTACAAAAAAAGATCAAATACAGTGCAACTCGAGATCATGTCAGATATTAATAAATGATGTAACTAGCAAAAATACAAAATTTACATAAACGTTAGAAATGTACTGTAAAAGATAACGAATAAAATAATAATGAAATTTGTAAGATGAAATAATACTAATATTAACCAGTTGCGCTAGAATGACGTGCTCTGTACGTCAACTACTATCTGTACCAAATGCCAATTTGACGTACATAGCACGTCGTGTAATTTTTGCGAAGTTAAAAAAACATCGGAGTTCAGTTAGCAAATGTCACACTTTTGCTTTGAAGGCATACAAGTGCGTTTTTGTAGAACTTCATTAATTTTACATATTTTCATTGAATAATCAAGTAACTACAAAACACAATAATTTATTTTTATTATAAAAAAACTATTTTATCCAAGAACTTTTTTATTCTGATAATAGCGCATCAGAAAATGGTGTACTGGATTTATGTAGACCTTTAGTTGATTTATGACATACTCTCTTTTTAAATAACTGGTATTCGTCACCAAAACTGTATCGGAAATTACAATTGCAAAAAATTAATACTATCGGAACAGTCAGATCTAATAGAAAGAATATGCTAAAAGATCTCGCAGCGACAAAATTAAAAACATTTTAAGTTCTTTCAAGACCTTGCAATGATATCTTAGCTGTAAAATGGAAGGACAAAAAAGATATATATTTACTTTCTTCAAAACATTCCAAAGCAGAAATGATTACAAAAAAAAAGAAAAATGTAGAAATTATACCGACCAAAATGGAAACATTACAAAACTAATATAGTTTTAGATTATAATGATGGTATGGGTGGAGTAGTCCTGCAAAATAGTTACTTATTATATTTTCCTTTAATAAAAAAATTTGCAAAAAGTTATAGAAAAATATTCTTTTATCTAATGGATATGGAATTTTTTAATACTTCTATTCTATTCGGTGAAATAGCAAACGTACCAAAACCCAAGAAATACTCCTTTTCAAAAATTATTAATATTATTAATAAATTTGTTAATCAATTTAAGAGTTTTACTTTAATATTAATATGTGTGTGTGTTTAAAATTTTATAAAAAAATGATTTCAAATACAAACTCGCTGCGAATTGCTTTGGACTGATTTGCCACGTGTGCATGTTAATTAATTGCCAGCGCAATTGGTTAACTGTAGTAAACTAAATGTACGTACGAGTATTTTAGTTTTTATTTAGAATTTTTACTAAATTTTAAAAGATATTTATGAATGTTTACATTTTATTAGCGAATCAATTTTTAAACTTTATTAAATAACATTTACTTCTTAATTAGTTAAAATATTTTATGATAAAATATTTTCTAGCACACAAATACATACACACACACACACATACAAATATATATATATATATATATATATATATATATATATATATATATATATAATCAGAAAACTTTTCTCGTATCAATATAAATCAAAATAATAATATAAAATATTTTTTTATTCAATATGCTTGTTTTAGTAAACGTATTTCATTTTATTTTATTTTTCAAAATGATTAAATAAACAATGATTAAAGATTGAAACGAATTAAAAATGTGTAGTACTTTAGAACAATAAATATTAATAAAAAAAAATTTTAGTTCACTTAAATTAAAAAAAAAATATTCTGTAAAAATAGAAAATTAATATACTGTGGGGAAAAAGATTTTTTCTGCGATAAATTATTTTTGGAAAATTATACTGATATATATATATATATATATATATATATATATATATATTTATTCTAATAAATCAAAGTTAAGTAATTGTGATATAAAATTGTTGGAAACGAAAATGAATGCTCGAGATATTTCGCCAAATTCCGTGCGTTTTCGACGACGCAACAAGAGAACGCACTCAGAGAATTGCGGATTATGGCAACTTGTCATTGAGTTCGCGTGAAAAATGGCCATGTTGCGATTTATAGTCATCTGTTTCGAAAATGTTAGAGAACAAGACAAGCTTTATTTTAGATCCGTTCCAAATTCGTGTTGTTTCATGGATTCATTACGATAATACTGAAAAATACTTTACTGTAGGCATTTGACATCATATCATTAATTATCAAATTAAAAAAAATAGATTTGTAATTGGTTGTAATGTCTAATTCGTGATAATTATTGATCTATTTTTTCTACCACAATTCAGATTTTTTAAAAGTGAAAAATGATGAAAATGCATTTAAAAGAGGTAGAATATAATAAAAATGGAATCAACGCAAAGCAAAGGAAATAAATGAAAAGAATGAAGTTTGAATTGGAAATTAGAAAGTTATCTTCAAAATCAATACATAATTATCTAAGAACTACGAAATTTCAAATTTAGTAACGGTTTAATTAGTAGATAAAATAGTAATAAGAGAAGTGCAATGTGAATACAAGTAAAAGATTATAAATCATTCAAAATTAGGAAAACAAACTTTTAAAGTAGTAAATAATATAAACATTATAAATATTATATATAAGGTGGTCCAGAGACTGAAAGATAGTAAAGAATAATAAATGATAGTTATTAAGTAAATATATGTATGTATGTCTGAATCCTTCAGTCTTGTTCGGACGATGTTATATAATTTATAAATTAAATGTGATTTTAAAAACTAAAATAAGCCCTTTAATATTAAATATGAAAATAAAGCAAAAAGTAAAATATTTTTCATTAAAAAATATATTAAATGGAATTTTGAAGTATATTTAAAGAAATAAAAATTCAACTTAATAATATTTAATTCTCGAGTCATGACTTTATTTCAACAGTTAAATTTATAAATTATCATAAGACTTTCCTTATTCTTTAATTAACATATGAAATTTGTATTTTTATTATATATATATATATATATATATATATATATATATACGAGAGTCGTTTGATAAGTATAGTAAATTTATTTATTGTTTAATTTAATTAAATTTTTCAATTTAGTTTTTCTTACTTTTTTACTATATTTATCAAACGACCCTCGTATGTATATATATATATATATATATATATATATAATTTCTCATTTTGTAAGTTAAAACGCTTTGGGAATGAAATCATTTAGTATTACTAGAAGAGAATACTCATGTATTTAAAAATTAAATATATGTATAACAATTCTTTCTTAATTCATCCTTAGAGACACTTTGAAGTTTTCTCGTAGCTATCGTTTTCAACAAGCACGTCTTTATCAGAAAGGTGTACATGTTTTATAAAATACATCATGATATTTTTATATATGTATTTTTTTATAAGAATTTTCTTTATGAAAATAATTTCATAAATTGTTATGTTTCTGTCTTAATTATTTTTTTAATTAATTTAGTTAGAATGCTTAAATGCTATTATTTTTTAAAAAAGTAAATGAAAATTACAAATTTTTATATTCATTCTTTTTAATTTTCATTATTTTGAATTTTAAGTACTAAAATTATTATATGGATCGTTTATAAGATCGTTTTTCAAATATTTAAAGGTTTGAATTTTTGTCGATTTGAGAATACTAATAAAATCTAGTAAGTTTGCCTATGTTTCTATGAATTTAGATATATGTAAATTCATTATTTAAATTTATTTTATAAGAACTAACTATTCAAATATATTTTTATGGGTTGTAAATGGACTTACACCATTTTCATAATTATTGAAATATGAAAGTCATGAAATTTTAATTTCACTTGAATTACGTTGTGTTTTATTCAGATTTTGTTTATAAATAAAAATGAGAAACGAAATACGGTTGTTTAATCTCAATTTTCATTTACTTATTGCTCAACTACTTTTTGCTCATATGTAAGTTTATCATTATTATGAGTTTAAGGTTAGATTCTGTTTTTCATTTTATATGGAAGTGTTTTGAAATAGTTATGATACATAGGAGGTATATAAGACAATAACTGTATTGTATCTTCATATTTTTCTGGTGTACTGGGACTGATGCTTATAAATAAAGATGTTAGTGGATTTTGTTCAAACTTTAATGGTTTTCCTCGACTATAAATACTTTCTTAAATTGAAATTTCAGGTCTACACCTCAATACGATGAAATATATAATAATTGAACGATGTTAATGAGTATATTTCTGAATAGAAGTTATACAAATTTACATACAATATCCTGATTAAATATTTTTTAAAAATAAAAATCCTATTTGTAGTTTTAGAACTGTGGCTGATTCATTTTAAATGCATCAGCCGATATAATTATAAATAATAAATGAACAATAAGTGATTATTGAACATTTTAAACCATTGTTGTGTTGGGGTTACAATTCATTTGTATTAAAATGAAAATACTAGTTTTTCCCTTTAGATTGCACATTTGTTTGCAAAATGCCATACTTTTTTATAACTTTGTTTACACAATGCTTAATTAGACTACGGAAAATAGATTTACACTGCATTTTTAATAAATGATCATAAAATGTCATTTATTAAAAAAATTTTAATTGATCAAAACATATAGATATTTTAAAATATAACCTATGAATGGTCTAGAAATAAAAAGTTCACACTAAATTATACATAAATTATTTGTTTTTTCAATTTTTTTTCAAATATGTATTTACATAAGTTTCATAATAAATGGTTCATATTTCAATTCTGGTTTATTGTCTTCTATAGTTTTTATAATTGTGACTGGTATTTCCTATAACGTTATTGAAACTAATTATGAATTATTAATATACGTATTAAAAATCATAATTAATTGCTAATAGTAGTTTGTGTGCATTGATTCGTTAGTAATATTTTTTGTACCATTAAAATTACGTAGCTTCTAAAGAAAATAAGTTGTAACTTAAACATTCAGTTATATCTACAAAAGATTAAAATCTCGTTACTCTATTCAATTTATTATTATTTTAGTATAAAAAATTTTAAATAAAAATTATAATTTTCATTGTGAATTTTTTTAAAAAAACATGATGACGATTGTGTTATTAAACTGTTTTTTAACAAACGTCACAAATTTTATACTTCTATTTATCATTTGATGATAAACAAGTTTATTCATAATAATTAAGTTATACAAAACATTTTTATTCTGATATTAAGTTTTATGAACAACTTATACTTATTGTCTACAAAAACAAATACGAAAGGCACGTACAATATTTACAAAACTATAAACTCTCTTATAACTATTTGTAACATAAAAATATATTACTACAGAAACGTGTAACGTTATTTGTTTTAATATGTGTCATATTGTTAAACAACGGAGCAAAATAAACGAAAAATATATTGGTGTTCTTATAAAACCTATATAAAGTTTTTTCTAGAATATATGAAATTTTTCTTTATATACATATATATAAATATATATATATATATATATATATATATATATATATGTGTGTGTGTGTGTGTGTGTGTGTGTGTGTGTATGCATTTATTTATGTGTACGAGTATGTGTGTGGGTGTATATATATATGTATGTGTGTGTGTGTCTATACATACATACATACAGACACACACATACGTGTTTATAAAACGTCAATTTGAGTGTCGTGTTCTATAAAAGCCGTTTATTACGTAGACTGTATTTCTTGTACTAGCAGTGGCAATAGTTAGAATTCAGATGCGGGTGCTAGTGCGAGTTGATGCGGCTTGTATGCAAATATAGTGAAAATCCGTGTCGCAGATAATGGCGACCGAGTGTTTTCCCAGATCGGTTACTATATTCGCCCTGGAGGCGGTATATTTACATAATTGTCCTAACTAGAAGATAGTGTTAGTGCATCACGTAAATGCAATACATACATATATAAATATTAATGTGCATTATATATATATATATATATATATATTTATGTGCATTATATATATATATATATATATATATACTTATATATATATATATATATATATATATATATGCACGTACATATACATACATACATACATCGTACATATACACACACTACATACATACATCATACATATACACACTCAAACATACACACATCATACATGAGGGTCGTTTGATAAGTATGGTAAATGTATTTATTGTGTAATTTAATTAATTAATGAAATTATATTAATTTTTTCAATTTAGTTTTTTTAACTTTTTTACCTTACTTATCAAACGACCCTCGTACACACATACACACACACACACACACACATATATATATATATATATAAGTGAAAAACATATGTTTAAGAATTAATTTATGTTTTGATTAATATTGTAATGTTCTAACAAATCACTAATGAAATTTATGATTTAAATATTATGACGATAGAAAGATCAAAATACTATTTTTTAAGTATAAACATCAGTTATAATTGATTCCTAGTGTAAAATAATAAATATATGAATTGAAAAATTACTAAATGATTTAAAAATTTGAAACAAAGCATTAAATATATTTTGATAATACTTTTTTTTATGATATTTCGTAAATATATTAATTATTAAAATATAACGTTTTTAATTAGTAAATCACGTGTTGTTAAAACACGCTATATTAAATCAGAAGTTTTATAATATAAAAATAATTTCTATACTTATAGTTCTGAAATAAATATTATATACATATTTTTTGAAATATTTCACTGAACCCTGTATTTTTACTTGTATTTTCTTGAATTATTTTTTTATCTTTGATTACTTATAATTGTTTCATTGCATATAATATTTATGCTTAATGTTGTTTTCTATATATAAGAAAATATTTTAATAGGCAATTAATTCTTGAAAAATAAAATAATATAACTCATTTTTTTTCAAATTTCAGATTTTTTAAAAAATATTAATTTTATATGAATTAAAAAATTTTTAAAGACGTTTATTTTTATCTCAGTTCTATGAATAATTAATTAAAACTCTGTGTTTTATAAAAATAAATTAACAATTGTACATATATATATATATATATATATATATATATATATATATATATATATATATATATATATATATATATATATAGGGTAGCTCAAATGAGACTAAAGGATAGTAAATGGTAGTAAGGAAGTAAATGTACTCCTAAACCCATCAGTTTAATGTTAGCGACTCTTTCTCTCTAGATAGATAGATTATATATATATATATATTTATATATATATATATATATATATATATATAGATAGATAGATAGATAGATAGATATAGATAAAAAGAGAGAGAGAAAAATGCTATATATTGTGAATATAGTATTTTTTCATATTTATAAGAAAGATAAATTATTAAATAAAATTTTAATAATAAAAGAACATCAACATGTTCATCTTTTTTATGAAAACAGATATTTTATAAAATATAAAATTATTATTTTATTTTAGATTTTTAATTATAAAAAGGTATAAATAATATTTTTTTTATTATTACAATTATTTACCTGAAATATGAGGAAATATTTTTGAATAATTTCTTCAATTTAATTGAGTAAGGCATTTATAAATGAAAATGACAATTTGTATTATTATAAAATATTTTATTTTGTTTATATATTTTAGGTATATTTTTTATAAAAAACATAAATAATATTTTTGTATTATGCTAAGATAAAAATTCCACAATTGTTTCAAATATTTAAATTAAAATAATAATAATTTTAAGTATTAGAAGTTATTTAGGAAAAAAAACAATATATTTGTAAAATTTACATAGCCGAGCAAAATTTGTTTTCTATTTATAAGATAAAATAACAGAAATATCATTTATAAAGCATTAATAGAGAAAGATAAGCAATTTTAAAAATAGAAATGTACAATTCATAAAAATGTTCTCGCTAAGAAATTGGAACACGATTCAGATAAAAGTTTCATTTATTTAATATACAGTTTAAAATTTTCAAAGTAAAAAGATAAGTACTATCTACTAAAATAGAAGTCTGGAAAATTTCTTTCTTTTTAAAAAAAGTAATAAATAAAACTTGTTAAAATTAAACAAAATTTAAAATATCGTACGAAAATATATACGAAATTAATTTAAAATTTATTAAAATATGAAATAAAAACTGTGCCATAAAAACGGTCAGTATGTTGATTGAAATGTTTTAAAATGTTCAAAATATTCAAAATTCTTATGTATTTATACATATATATATATATATATATATATATATATATATATATATATATATATATATATATATATATATATATATATATATATATATATATATATATATATATATAAACGTATTTGTGTTTGTTTTTATGCTAAATAGAGTAGTTACTGCCATAAAAATATATAATATTAAATATATTTTAGCCAGAAAGAAATTAAAATTATAATACTGATATTTATAATTTAAGTAATGTTTTTAATATAAATATTAATTAATAAATTAACTCATTTTTAAAAACTTTAATTTTTTAATGAATAGATCCGAAGTACAAGTTATTATTAAAATTATAGTTAGTAAACAGTTCAAAAATGTTGCAAATCCCTTCGAGTGAGGTTCAGTAAATATTTTTAATTAGTAGGTTCAATAAAAGTATTTTATTAGAAGGTCTTTTTATTAAAATTTTTAGGTAAAATTAATTTAAAAGATATTAATTTTGATTTATCTTATATAAATGTGAAGAAAATTTTTTGAAAATCTAATCTCAATAATTGAGATTATTGGATTGTAATTTTTTTTGTTTTCTAATTCTTTTTAAATATAAATCATATTTAATAAATTTATTTTGATTATAAATATTATTATTTTAGATGTCAAATAAATTTCTAGAACAACACAATATTTTCCTTTAAAATAAAACCCGTTGTGAAATACTTGATATGCTCAAATTTATTCCAGTAATTTACATTCTATTCTCATAAGTCATATGAGTTAGTTATTAGAAGATTAACGTATCAGCTGTATATGATATTAGTAGCACTTTTGACCGTACATAAATTTTAATATCGTATATTTCGTTAAATTTGTACGTGCCTAATGAAATAAATAAAATATTATCAAAATTTTTTAACAATTCATTTAACTGAATAAATTAAATTGATTTAGTTAAAAAAATTGTTCAAATTATAAAAAAAATCTTGTTTTTATTATTATATTTTATATATTGAATAAATATTGATGTACGAATTATGCAGTAACAACATTGTTTTAAGTTTATATTATGCAAATACGTTTTAAATAATTTGGATTAAAAAAAATTTCATTGACAAATTGCAAAATGTGATAAAAAAGAATTAAATATTGAATACATATATATATATATATATATATATATATATATATATATATAAAAAGAGGATTTAATAAAAAAAAATATAGAAATATAATTCACATTGAAGCCAGAAAGAACAGATTACTTGCGAATCGAATCCGAACTAGAATTAAAAACGAACGAGAGGTAATATGTAACCTACATATATAGAAAGAATGTTCTGCGTCGTATTTGTAAAGTTAAACGAACGACGGATATACGTACGTGAGTTATCTGCGAACCTGATGATACAGGTTCAATCTATTATTCACATTTTCATTTCAGCCTTTTCCTAGCACTGCAGAGCAGAATTTTGCGCATTCGACAAATTAGCAATGAGTTATTTGTAACGCTGCTATGAATTGTTTCAACATTGGAATATGAATTTTGATGAGATAGTTTTTTCGTATGTTAATATAGATTCTATCTTTATTCTTAGCCATACAGAACAACGTGTATATATAATATATGCATATTAAATACATATGCATACACATATGTGTGTATGTCTTTATGTACAATATATATATATATATATATATATATATATATATATATATATATATATATATATATAGATATAGATTGGGTATAAATAGTTGTTTATATTTGTGTTTGTATTTTTATGTAAAAAATTAATTTTAATATTTATTTATTTAATTTAAATAATAAATGACTTGAAATGATATCAAATAAAATTTTGCATATAAAAACACAATTGATTAAATACAATATTTAAAACATTCATAGTTTTATTTGAATATTAGTATATAAATCAATTAGTAATATATTATATTATAGTTATATATTTAAATCAGTATATAAATCAATATATATATATATATATATATATATATATATATATATATATATATATATATATATATATATATATATATATATATATATATATATATATATATATATATGTATGGCCCATATGAAATTGAAGGATTATGACATAAATCCACTTGCTTCTTTTATTTACTATCATTTAGTCTCATCTATACCACCCTATCTCTCCTTATCTTTCCTTTTCTCTTTCTCTACTTCTATTCATTTATCTATTTATGTATCTATCTGTCTATCTGTCTGCCTGTCTGCCTGTCTCCCTATCTGTCTATCTGCCTATCTGCTTGTCTACCTATCTGCCTGTCTACCTATCTGCCTGTCTGCCTGTCTGCCTGCCTGCCTATCTGCCTGCCTATCTGCCTGCCTGCCTGCCTGCCTGCCTGCCTGCCTGCCTGTTTGCCTGTTTGCCTGTTTGCCTGTTTGCCTGTCTGCCTGTCTATCTGCCTGCTATCTGCCTGCCAGTCTGCCTGTCTGTCTATATATATATATATATATATATATATATATATATATATATATATATATATATATATATATAGGGTTTTCCTGTAAATATGTCAGAACTTTGACAGCGGGTGACAATCACGTTTAAAAAAATGTAAGCATATTTTGACATTTCAACTCAGTATATTTTGGAAAATTATCAAGGAACGTTGAATAATTCAACAATGCTTAGAAATTGTAAAAACTTCAATAGACTTATTGAAATAAATATTTAATGAATCCATTATTTCACGAAATGGACACATCAATTGGCTACCAAGATCATGTGATCTAACTGTATTGGATTATTTTCTGTGAGGTTAAATGAAATCGTTAGTTTATGCTGATAAACCACACACAATAGAAGCATTTGAAATAAATATTGAACGTGTAATTCATGAAATTGGACCATAATTATGTGAAAGATTGACTAAAAATGGGATTAAATGAATGCATTATGTCAAGCGAAGTCGTCGTCGTCGTATGAGTGAAATTGTATTCCTTTATTAATACCTTAAAATATTCTTAAAAATAAAAAATAATAATGAATTAATTAAATATTTTTTTTATTTCCATTAAAATTTCTGAAATGTTTATTGGAAAACACTATATGTATATATATTCATATGTACTTAAGTGGCTTTGAAAAAATATTTTTAATTAAAAATAGGAAACATTTTAGAAATATTTTTATTTTTTTAATACTTTTTTGAGTATTATGAATAACATTTTTATATAATTTAAATTTTATTAAGATAATATATTTTTATTCAAATAATATATTAGTTAACATTATTCAAAATTAAAAACAAATGAATATTTGTTACCAGATGAAAACTGTTTATGAAAATATCGTTTTTCATCAATTGAATGATAATAAAATTTTTATTTTATTTATTATTAGTGGTTCTAATAGATTTATATATTATTTTTATTTATTTACAATTAAAATTATTGTAAATCAATTAATTTCAATAAACTTAATGCACAATTGGAAAATATATTAAACTGAAAACTAAATGCTAAAGATTTGTAGAAAAATTATTCCTTCATTTTATTTTAATAGAATAAAATATTAATTTTTAAGTACTAATTTATAAAAATATTACAAATTAAAAAATACATTTGTATTAATTAATCTTCATAATCAGTTTAATTAAATGTATCTTCTTCAATGACATTTATATGGTTAGATTTTTAAAATTTAGTGAATAAAAAATAGAAGATAAATTATTTTTTCTTATATTGTTTATATATGTGTTGGTATAAATTTAATATTAGATTGGCAAATATCTCCCTTCCGCCTTCTGGGCTTTTGATTTTCGCAGCTATGTACAAAAAAAAAAGCGGAAGGGAGATACTTGCCAACCTAATATTTCATGTAGAATGGATTATTTTGTAATTATTTAATATATACAATGCTCTAACGCTTATATTTTTAATTATATATTCATTGACATTAGGAAATATATAACACTTAGAATGAATAAATTTTATCATATTTCACACTATGAACACTAAATGCATTTAACGATATATTCATTTGACCTTTTGTGTGCCCTTATAAGCTATCAGTCGAGTATTAGCTTAATAGGATTTATTCTAGGTCGCGTCTGGTCTTATTTCAACGTCGATTCGCAATAATTCCGATCAATGTTAAATTAAATGATTATCAGTATTAACTCTGGCATATATGAGTTTAATGCTCTTAAAAAAGTTCTCATTTAATATTAAATAAATTAATGTAAAATATATTCATGTTATAATAATAATCAGATAATACAATATTTATAATTATGATTTATGAAAGTAAATATTTTTTTATAATTTATTTGAAAAATGTCGAATAATATTCGAAGGTAAAAATATTTTTAAAAAATATTTAGAGATAATTTGAAAAATGTGTGTAAACATCTTTAACGTGAAATGTATTTATAGAATAGTATATATATTCAATTTTTATTGCACGTTCTTGGAGTTTTTAAAATGTTTTATTAAATATTTCGTTTTCGTTAAGTTACGCTTATATAAGAAAAGGAGATGTTATTTTTTTATTTAGATTAGTAATAATATTTTTATAAAAAAATTAAATTTCATCATTATATTATTCAATTAGTTTCTATACATGTGTTATTATGTGTAGTAATTTTTAAGACTAATAAAAATAATTTAAAAAAAATCTAAAGAAACTGCTGTCAGTATATATGTTAAAGATTTATTAATAATATTTATAAATTATATGAATTAAAATATATTAAATATGTATAGCATACAATATAATTATCACTGAATATTTTTTTAGATTAAAAAGTTATATATAATATATCTATTGAAAATTATAATATCTGATTTTTAAAATTATAAAAATGTTATTGAATTTTTTAATGTATGTACAATAAAATAAAATTTTGTTTAAAAATACTTAATATTCAATAGTTTAAATATACAACAAATATTAATACGGATTGAATAATGTATTAAAATTGTATTTTACTTTCATCATAAATTAAAATATTGTAATTTATTTTCAAAATATTTTCTTTTAATCTAAAATACTTTTCATATAGTGTATATGTATATATATATATATATATATGTGTGTGTGTGTGTGTGTGTGTGTGTGTATGTGTGTGTGGTGTGTGTATGTGTAAATATGTAGACAGAGAGCTTCATAGATATGTTTTTAAACTTTAATGTTAACCGAGAAATGCAAAATATTTATGTACATACATATATAAATACTTTAATACAATATTACAGAAATGCATTGTTAAATAAATTTTCACTAAATTCCCATAATGGTGTCGTTAACATCATATAAATTATAATAATGTACAAATAAATAAAGAATAAGTATTTGTGACTGTGTATAGAAGAATTGAAAATATTTTTATTAAAAGTATATATATATATATATATATATATATATATATATATATATATATATATAATTATTAATTCTTTTCTAAAACGTAATATTTTAAAAAATTCCCTAGTATTTAATATTAATAAGAGTGAGTCAGTATTTAAAACAGTGAAAAATATTTAAATGTATTTATAAAGAAAAAAAAAATTTTTAATTTACAATAACCTAATGAAAATAAGATAAAATCACTAATATAAATGTGTCATTTGTACTGTTTTGATTACGTTTTCAAAATTAGAATCATTAATTTATTGTATATTTTTTTAACATATGTGTAATTGTTTATTGTTATTTACTTTTATCCACAAACATTTGCAACAACAATCTAAATAATAATTTGATCAGATAGACTTTAGAGCTTCAGTACATCAGTAATTTATAGATAATGATGATATTTGTAAACGAACTATAATTCTCTGTTTATGTTTCTATAGTTTAGTGATAGTCAGATTAACAGTTGTTATGTGTGGATTAAATTATTCATTCGCACTCATATTTGTAAAACAAATCAAATCAGAATGTTGAACGAACATCGTTATTTATTTTCCTGTTTTATGTTCGTTTCTATCTCGATTATTAAATAAGTTAGCAGTATTTAGCATCATTTTACGAGCCACACTCTACAATGCAGATTACATTTATCTAATACGCTCTATATGCATTAATAGTTATCTTAAAACGTTACCACAACAAACATTTTAGTGAAACGTTGCTATTCAGTGAAACGGGCGCAAGTAGTGGTGATTTTGTAAACTTCGATTAATAATTTCTCCAGCAAGTGAACTAACAACCGAAATCCGTTCATAATCCATTCACCACACACTTGTACAGTTTTGGTATAATTAGTGGTTTTGTAGTTCCACTAGTCCATGGTATAAACATTTGTATTTCACTATTCTAATACAAGAACATTTCAGCAGCATTGTGCTATGAATTATGAAATATTGATAACGACGGCTTTTTGTTTGAACAACACGACATGAAATATTAATGCCGCTCGAGTCACTTTACGATACTATAATTAAATATGGGAAGGTAATGTAATTTTTTCAAGAAAATATGTTCGGTGATTCAATTCCATTATAATGTACGTACGTTTATACGTGCGAGAGCTCATTCGCAAAGTTTTGTGATATATGAAATTGGTTTTACTGACATCAACGGCAGTAAATTCAATTATATTTTGCACATTTGTCTGGAGACTGAGGAGTTTCAACTTGTGTCTGCTATATATTTTAAAATAATATTATGACAAATTGATTCGTTATCCTCTTTTTAAGTTAACGCATTTCGATACATATTTGATTTATTTTTGGTTAAGATTTTAATTTTACTCCATACTTTATTACCAGTATAAGCTATTACTAATATATGTTGAAGTATTTTAATTTATATTTTAATAGAACTTTTAAAATTGCAGTAAAATTTACCAATGCTGAATAATGGAAATTAAACACAGTTTTCTAACATTTTATGAGTAATTATTAAAAAAATACCTGTTTTAATTTATTTATGATATAATTTTATTATACAATATTGTAAAAAGGTTTTTTTTATTTATGTTAAAATATATATAATATGGATATAAGAGTTTTCAATTATTTTAAATGATCGGTTCATAACACATTCATGTATTCAAGTTTATTGAGAAAGTGTATGTAAATACTCTTATAAATATATGTTAGTATGAATTTATGAACAGACATATATTTTTATTTTATAATATTATTTCAGTAATCTGTTTTAAATAAAAATTACATTTTTAAATATCGCTAAAATTCTGGGATTGAAAAATATTTAATCATAAATCCTATTTAATCCAAAATTAAGTAGACAAAATAACAATGAATTTTAGACCTATCCTAAATACACAAATGCAGTTTACATTAGCGTTTAACTTTTGTGGATTTAGTTGTGATTAAAATTAGACATCTGAGAAGAAAGAATTTTTTTTAAAAAATAATACAAAATATTACTCTGTATAAAACAGATATTTTATTAAAGTAAACATATAATTCTAATTTGGATTCGATTTTAAACCTTATTGGTAAATAAACTAAAATTTTAATAAAATAGTTAAAACTTAAAATGAAATAAAATATAATTGGAGTATAATTTACTAAATTAATTTTATCATATTATTACAGTTATTTATTTTTCTATCTGTTTAATATGACAAAGAATGTACATAACATTTGATAAACCTATTAATCATATATATATATATATATATATATATATATATATATATATATATATATATCTATATATATATACATATAAATATATATATATATATATATATATATATAAATATATATATAAATATATATATATATACACATGATTATATTTCAAAAAAAGGAAAGTGTATCAGTAGTAATTAAAATTTTTTTCTGGAATAATAAAAAGTTATACAAATGTAATAATTTTTACTTATTCCTTTTTTATATACATAATTTTCAATAATGTGATTAAAATATTAGAAGCATTTAATTGTAAACATAAATGAAAATAATGATTCTTTTTCTTAATTATATCATTATAATGTATCTTCATGGATGAAACGTTCAATCTTTGTTATATTTAAAAAAAATGGAATATTAACACATACAAATATAGACATATATATATATATATATATATATATATATATATATATATGTATATATATATATATATATATATATATATATATATATATATATATATATATATATATATATATATATATATATATATATATATATATAAAATATTATGAATTGATGTTACGATTTTCGTATTTATTTTATTATTTTTTTCTCACGGATTTATTCACATATTTGATATTTCTTTTCATTTTCTTTCTCATCGTCGATCTAAAATTTCATAATTTATTTGTTTCAATTTTCTTTCAATCTCTTCCAGTGATTTTGATGTCTAACAATATTTATTTGATTATTTCAAGTATTCAATATTGCTCGTATATTTTGATCTGATTTTTCAATTTTTTTCCTGACTATTGAATTATGTTTTATATTTATATATTTTGTTGAACTGTCATTCTTATATTTGAAATTGACATGTTTTATTACTGGTTAATTTTAAATGTGTTTGTAAATCGGAATAAAATAAAACGAATTATAGTATTTTTTTATAATAATTTATTAGTTAAATTATATTTTTTTAAGAAATAAATGTAATTATGAATTTTATTTTACTTATAAGATTTTTTATTACAAAACCAAATATATAAAAATGAAAGTTATTGTTATTAAAATAATATCTTAAATTGGTCGATGATTTTTTAAATATAAATAGAAAATTGTTTTTATTCCTTATTACTGAATTTTATTCGTTTTAATGTAATATGAAAATAATATACTTTATAGTTTATATACATATATATATATATATATATATATATATATATATATATATATAAAGAAAAATAGAGACATAGAGATTATGTAATAAATTATGATACAATATATTTTCAAAAATTATTTATATCCAGGCATCAATTTTCAGTTCTAAATAATTAATTCATATTTATTTTATCGATAATTCGTATATTAATAATAGAGCAATAATTTACATTGTTCACTGAAAATGCAGAAAGTTCGTTCAAGTTTAATAAAGCAATACATATATTTGAAACGTGCTGCTACGTCCATTGAACGCTTCTATCTTTATATGCACTATTTAATATTCATGGTAAAATATTTGCCCGCAGTCACTTTATTATTATTATGACGAGCCAATAAAAAAACTGTCAAAGCACTCAATGTCATCATCATCTGCGGTAGCAAGCCATTCTATAATATGATCCTCATAGCTTGAATACTTTAAGCCACACCGAAGCCGGGATCAAAGAGTTGACGACGGAGCACAACATTTTCGTAGCGTTGCTGCATTTTAAAACAGTTTATAATGCTGACAATTTTGTGCATCTGATTTTTTATATATGTAAATGTATACACAAACTTTATATTATATATATATATATATATATATATATATATATATATATATATATATATATGATATTATTTAACTAAAATGATTGCAATTTTTCAAACAATAAGTGTATTTATTATTATTGTTAATAAACTATAACTAATTATTATTCATTGCAATTAAGATAAAATTGTTGCAAATAATATTATTAAAATAATGGATTGAAAAGTAAATAATTCATAAATATATATTTTAATATCTTAACTTTTGAAATTACACATACAAACACTTAATGTAAAAGTTTGTTAATGATCACTAGTAATTTAATTTATATATATATATATATATATATATATATATATATATATATATATATATATATATATATATATATATATATATATATATATATATATATATATATATATATATATATATATATATATAAATATATATATATATATATATAATGCTGTAAATTTATTCAAGCTTACACGAGTGAATTTAAATTTCAAAATGACAATAAGTGAAAAGTAATGTTTCATACGAACACCTCTTTACATAATAGATTACTACATTTGTAACATGGTATATTATTTTTCATTTAAATCTATTCATGAGTATTATATATAGTATCTACTTTAGTCAATTTTGGAATTTTTTTTTATAATAACTACCGAATACAATTTAAATTTCATTCACTATTTATTTTAATATTAAACATGATTAATTTTATAAATAATGTAATATCGATGTTTTCAAAAAAACCTTCTACCTCCTCTCTCTTCATATATATATATATATATATAATTTATTTCAATTTCTCATATAAACTATTTTTAATTGATTATATTTGTTAATCAAAGTGAATAATAAATATATGAATTAAATATTAGTTATTTTAAGAAAAAGATTTTTGTTTAGTAAGTTTTGGTTCTTATGTTTTATTAATTTATATAATTATAAAAATTATTCATTCAGATATATTTCATATTCTAAGAAGACGTAAATAACATTTAAGTTCATCGAAATTCATTTCGATTGCATGTTTTATATTTCCATTGATTAATATTACTTCAAAGACATTTTTTGACTAACATTAAATTTAAGTAGTAATTTTGTCTACAAAAATACATTTTATTTTTAGAGTTAATCGTCAAGTTCAAATTTTTGTTACTTTATTTACATTTAACATTAATATGAAATTTGTAAATGTAATAATTATTGTATTATTTGTATACACATTATCTTTCTCTCTCTCTCTCTCTCTCTCTCTCTATATATATATATATATATATATATATATATAAAATATTTTAATTACAAAATTAATGTTATTAATCTACTTTGATCGTGAACGATTAACTCCGAACTTTAATGATTGCAAACAAACATCATTGACGATTACAAGAATCATGGAGGGATCGAGAGAAGCGAATGGGAGGCAAACCTCACCAGGAAAAGCAAGCGTAGCGAATGAGTGGCATAGGACCCGGGGGTCGCCTAGTGTAATGTGCAGGAGGCTGAGTCCCCTGGTATTTCATGAATATTTTTTGTATAATTTTTAGATAGATACACATTTTTTTAATTTAACTTTTATTTGTTTTACGGAAATTATATATATATATATGTATATATATATATATATATATATATATATATATATATATATATATATGTATATGTATATGTATATGCATATATATTCAATATTAAAATTAATTTTTTTCACATACTACTTTTAAAATAAATTAAAAAAGCCCATTGCATGGTTAATAATTTTTTACTTGAAAGAAACGTTACTTTTACACTTATTATAACATTAAATATATAAATAAATATACATACATACATATTTATATATATATATATATATATAATAAATATGATTTTTAATTTATAATAATATTATTTTGATAACCAGAGTTCAAAAAAATTTTTAAATGAAATAAATTATTAATTATTGAAACATTTAAGGGTAAGTATAAATAAAAATTGTAAATAAGGGTATAAATATTTATTTATATTTATATGCAGATAGTCCAAATGACTTTGTAAATTAGTAAAGGATAGAAAGTGTTAGTAATAAAGCAAACATATATCTAAACCTGTTAGTTTCATTTTAGTCATCCTATAGTATAATATCTGTAATTAATCAGATTTATTTATTGTTTTATATCCATTAGTAATTGTATTATACATACATACATTTATATATATATATATATATATATATATATATATATATATGTATGTATGTATGTATTAGGATGTGAACAAGTTTTAATGAAGGGAATCAAACATTTTCGAATATTTTTTGTAGGTTCGTATATACATCATACATGAACAGATTTTACGACTGAATCAAATAGATAATAATAATAGTTTTATGGTGTACCTTGTCAAAGAATATATTTTACATTTGACTTAGCAACGATCATCGTGTGCTGTTGGCGTAAAATTGATTTTGCGATTAGCATAACGGAAATCGTAGAGTTCTATGTTCCGGAAACTAAATATATATACGATCCCGTTAAAGTTCTATTCAGCCTATGCGTGTATATGTACTACTTATATATATATATATATATATATATATATATATATATATAAATATATATATTCGTCTTTGTGTGTGTATTTAACTTAAAAGCATTTAATTTCATTTATAACTTTGAATATTCTCAACTAGTTCACAATGCGTAATTAAAATGTTTATCACTTACAAATTCGAATTAAGCTTTCCCTCTATCTGTGTATAAACATTGAAGAACTTTAAAGAGGATGTTTGAATTTAATATTGAATACCAGAGTAATTTTTCGTACATTTAGATAAGTATTATGCTACATAGTATGAATTTTCGTTCGAAGATTATGTTTCTTTACAGTTTGTTTTCTGTTTTTCATTCATTTTGTGAAGTGAGAGAGTAAATTAAGTGAAAATTGTAAGTAAATAAATGTATAAATTTTATTGTAAGTTTGATTTTTGTTACAGAATTCTTAAAAACTTTTAAGAATATAGAAATAATATTTACGTATGTTAATTTCTAATTGATTTCATTTTTGAAAAAGTAAATATATTTATAAGGTTTATGTATTGTGAAAATACGTGAATATAAATTGAATAAGGAACGTAGAAATTGATTTGCAAGTGATTACGTTGGTATCACCCCCAACACCACATCTTGTGTTGTTGGAGGTGATAATTCATTTGTGTGAAAGTGAATTTGCCACAGTTTCAAAACAAATAGTAATTACATTGATAATTAATATTATATACGAAATTGTAAGACGTAATGAATAAAATTAAATTTAAATCACGAAATATTTTTTTTATTTATTTCAATTTCTTTATTTAAAATCCGAAAATTAATGTAACACAATCTTTTGATTATGCTATTTTTCAAAAAGTAGTTGTATACGTGCTTTAGATATTTACATTTTATTGTCATTTTATATACAAACAAATTTATTATAACTATTTCACGAATTCACAAAAAATTTATATATTACTCGTTGAAACACATATATTGATTTATTTCGAATGAGTTTTGAACACGCATTCATTTTTATTACCATATTTATTATTAAAATAGAATGGAAATACTCGACAAAAATATATTCTGAGAAGTAGAAACCAATAAATAAATACTAAGCGCCAGGAAAAAATTACCATATAATTATTACTTTGATGAATAATTTCTATATCTACTAATAAATAAACATTGGTTATTACATTTGTAAATCAAACAACGTTTTTTTTATTCGTGATACAAATTTTAAAGTTAGATCTGTTTTATCTTTTAAATTTCTATATTGGATTATATTATTTTCTTATGTTCGATGTAGAATTATAATTTCTTATTAAACATATACACACACACACTTTTTCTATGTCTTTTACCCACTCACAAACACACACACACACACACACACACATATATATATATATATAAGTGTGTGTGTGTGTCTATCCAAATTGTTATTATTTTATTATAAAATTAAGATGCCATATGAGAAGTTAATTCTAAAAATTATTTAACAATTAAATTTTATTATACAATATTATTAGAATAATTTACTTCGTTTAAATAAATAATCGTATTTTATTTTTATAGAAAGTGATGTGAATTAGATTATATATTTCATTAATTTTAATTTTTAGGAAAATTACTACATTATAAAAAACATTTTAAAGTTTTAAATTTCAAAAAAATATATATATTTTAAAAACTAAAGTGAATTTTTATACGAGTATATGATATTATCGTAACATTATATATAATAATCTTAATAAAAAATACTTTCTCAGTAATATGTCTTTTATTTAAAAATGTTGTCATTGGCAGACTTCAATTTAAGTTACGTATATCCAGATATATACATGTATTTATATATATATATATATATATATATATATATATATATATATATACATGTATGTAAATCTTGTTAGAAAAAATGACTGTAAATTTCCTTGGGTGAATGAGTTAGTGTCTGCATATATATATATATATATATATATATATAGAATGATAGATGTTAAAGGAGTTTATGTAAAGTATATTTTAAAATCCCTCATCAATCAATTATCTATATATACTATGTGTGTACAACGTTCAGTCATCCCCAGGGAGCTCAAGGTACTAACCGATTGATTGATTAGTCAGGCAGATTATATTTTCTAAAGTTGTCAGAAAAAGCAACCGTACATTATATAAATATATGATATGGTTATGTAATATATATATTTATATATAATACATAAATTATTTCCATAGCATTCAAGATTCCTTTCACTGAAAAGATCTTATATGGTTTCATAATTTTTTTCTTTTTCTTTACTTAAATATACTTTATATATATATATATATATATATATATATATATATATATATATATATATATATATATATATATATGTGTATATGTTTTAAATTAAATGTATAAAATAAATTATATTATTTTTGATGAAAATTAATTTTCTGTGTTTCAAACTTTTTATATTCATTTCTTTCATTCGTGCGTTGATCAGTTTTACAATTCTTTACATATCTTTGTGACTTCTTCTTGAAGCATCTACTCCTTCAGCTAAAGATTGCCATCCATCTTTTTTTATGTATTGGAATATACTTCTCAGGATATATTTCTGGATTTGTCAAATCAAATCTTTTAGTACTTTTTTAAAAAAACTGTCACTTCCTAAATCACCAATAAATAATTCATGTTATAGTGACAAGTGGTTGAACTGGCTGATTTAAAGCAGTGCTTTTTATAAAATCGGTACTTTCCTTCTAGATAATTTACCAGACACATTTTCTTGTAATGTCTTGACAACCAACGTTTAAAGTCTGCTTTATCAGAACAATTAAGTATTACTACCTGAAATGTATTTTTATTGTTGTTAGTTAAAATCAACTCAATAAATATTTTGTCATATAAATTTTATCACATTTTTAGTTTTATTTCAAGACAACAAATTTACTATTTAAGGAAAAAATAATTCCCTCTGAATTAGAAAATATTATTTAATTAGTTGTTTTGGAACTGTGGCTGATTCACTTTACACAAATGAATTTTAACCCTAATACCACAATAATTTAAAATGTTCAATAATCACTTATTGTTCACTTGTTATTTATAATTATATCGGCTGATGCATTTCGATGGCGATACCATCATATAAAGGCTCTGACGATGATGGCATCGCCATCGAAATGCATCAGCCTATATAATTATAAATTATATATAACAAGTGGACAATAAGTGATTATTGAACACTTTAAATTATTGTGGTGTTGGGGTTAAAATTCATTTGTGTAAATATTATTCAATCTTCTTGCATTTTCTTGTTGAAGCAGAGCTGACAGAAATCTGATCATTGTGTGATTTTTATTCTGATTACCATATCTGTCTTACAATATATGGTATTTTTAACATCTTTTGACATTAATATGCTCAGTATCGAATAATGATTGAAGTAATTTCATTGGGCCTATTAGAATTTATACCTTTATGATACACAAAAAACATGCAGTTATATATATGTATGTATTATTCGTGAAAAATTTTCTTGAATCATTTTCTTCTTTAATATTAATAATTTATGTTATAGTTACATTATATTTCTTAAGTTTAATTTTTTATTTCTATATCCTTTTAGTTAATTTTTGAAAACACAATAATTTTAAACTTATTTTTTAAAAGTAAAATGAGTTTGTGTTGTATTTTAAAATATTTTTGTATAATTTCTCTTTATTAATTTGTTATATATTTTTTGTTTAAAATGTCAATATTGCAAAAGTTTATTTCAAGCTTGTAGAAAAAAGAGAATTTATTAATTTAAATAATATAATTTCATATTATTTTCTATCCTTTGCATAAAAAATTAAAAACAATTCAGGTTTAAAAAATACCAAAACAATTCAGTACGATTATTCAAAACATATTCTGAATTGCATAGTTTGTTAGCACTTTGTAGTAATTTGTAGCTGAAACAAGAATTAAAATTTTTAAAACTGTTATATAAATAAATAAAATTCTAAATAATATATTGTATATTTATAATAAGTTTAAAAATAAAAATATATATTGTTAATATATTTTACTATTTAATATACTTTGCAACTTAAATTTTGCGTTAACACAAATTAAAATATTTTTAAAAAAGGAACAAAGATAATCATTTTTTTCTGAATTAAAATAATTAATAATTGAAAAAGGATGTTTTAAGTAAATGTATTTGTACTGTTAAACAAAGAAAATTAGCATAAAATTCATTACTGTATTGAAAAATGTATATAAACTCTAATTAATTAAAAAATAGTTTTGAAAGTGTATATAATATTTACATTACATACTTTATTTTATCAATTGTTATAAATTGAAATGATCTTATTATCTAAGAGAAGTACTCTGAAATTTATGAAATCATTCTTTTTAATTAGTTTTTAATTTTAAAAGTAATACAAGAAATGTTATGAATATTAAATTTTTATTATATCTTTTATCTTAAATAATAGAATGAAATGTTTTTCACGGATACAAAGAAAATTGTAAATGTTACCTATTAAACAATTAAAATAAAAATAGTACTTTAGTTTACTTTAATTTTCTTAATTTAACACATTTTATTTTAACAAAAATTATACAAACCTAATTTAAATTTAAATTAAAAGTAATATGAGAATTAAATTTATGTGTATAACTGTACGTTGAAAATATAGTAAATTTAATTAAAATTTCATGTGTATCATATTTTACGATAAAAAGATAATGTGTTAATTGAATGAAGAATTTAGATTTAGTACAATTTTAATTTTTAAAATAAAACTGAAACTTAGATGAGTATTGATCTTAAAAATATTTTGTGTTCCAAATATTTATATATATATATATATATTCAGTCCGGTCGATAAAATTTAAGTGAATCTTTTTAAACGTATCTCGGTACGAAAAAGGTGCCACAGATAGCGATGATGAATATGCGAGACCTTATTTTTCGCAATGCCCACACCGGGGACATTAGGACACCACCGGCGAAGTTTTATGTTCATTTTTTAAGAAGATATAAAAAATGTAAAGGTCATTGCTTGGGTTTGAATATATTTTTTCTGTGTCGCTTTTTAAGGTATAGAGATCAGTTGAGCTGAGGTATTCACGAAGAAACTGCCAAGAGCCCTCCGTAATGTAGAAAAATCTATTTTTATGTCACAGTTGTGAAGAACCTTTATTCACTCTATAATCACAAACATATTTTTGTATTTAGGTAAAGCTTTTAATGAAATTAAACAGAATAAAATACAAATAAAGTTATTAGCATTTTAATGATTTTATAATAAAATTGACGTACATAAACATAATTGTTTGTATATAAAGTGTGTATAAACTCATACTTAAAACAAACAAGTTTTAAAATATTTAAATTTCAAATTAGGTGATAATATAGATCACATTTTTCCACACGTTCTGTTAAAAGTCATAAATTATATAACACAAAAATAAACGTCTCATATTAACGAATATATAAATCAAATTTTTTTTTCTTTAAACGAAAAGCTAGTGTATCTGTAAAATTTTCATTATTTATGATGCTGTTTTTAATTAAAAAAGATAAAAATTATTCAGTGAATTAATTTTATTCATATTTTTATTTAAAAATTAAATCAAATCATACAGCTTAATATTTAAAATAAAATATAATTATTTATTATTATGTAATTATATATATATATATATATATATATATATATATATATATATATATATATATGATTATATATTTAATATAGATGAATTGGCAGCAATGGAAATGTATAATAAATAAATTTGAAAAGGGATGACATTAATTAATTTTGATTTAGCTTTCTATTGATAATATATTTATCAATAGAATGTGGCAAATTTTTTCATTAATTGACATTTGATGTCACATCTGAGTATATCTTTATACAGATATATATATATATATATATATATATATATATATATATATTATTTTAATTATTTTATATACCATTATACTCGTTTTGGATTAGTAAGTATGAAAAAAAATTTTTATTCAACATATATTTGTTAAAGATGTATGCACATATGTATGTGTGTAGTTATCATATGTTTGCTCATATTTATTTAGAAAGAAGTAAACAAATTAGATGTATAAATTATCACATTTTTTATCTTAAATATAAAAAATTCTTGGTAATAAATTCTTTTATAATTAAGTGATTCTTAATTTATATAGGGCGCTTAAATGAAATTAAAAGGTTTAGACAGACATTTACTTACTTATTATCCTTCAGTTTCATTTAGGACAAGCTATATAATATACGTTTTTATAAATTATATTTTCTTGAAAAGCTTTTCTTTTAATTTTTTAATTTCATGATATATTATTATGAGAAAATATAAATAGAAAAAAAAATTAAACGAAAGATAAATAAGTTGAGTAGTGGATAACTTTTTATTTCACATCTATAATTTTGCTACGATAATATTGCTGATTGAACCCAAGTGATATCATGTGACAAAATTAATTTGGTAACAATTGATTATATTGATAATATAATCCTGGCGTATTTATTTTTTTGGTTACAGTAAAAAAGAATTAACATTTTTTTCTAATTGTAATTATTTTTTTATGTACAACAATTTTCTCTCCCGTATTTTGTTTAATATGAAATTAATTGTCATATTATTTTAGGTCATTCATCATAGATGACAATTATCTCTAAGAATAGATCTTTGTTATTTTTAACAATAAATTTAGCATAATATCCAAATTATAAATTTTTATTGTTAACATATATTTTTTTAATTCTTATATATTTTCTAATGTAAAAAGTTACAAAAAAATAATAATAGACATTTCCGACTATTATAACATTTTACTTACATTAAAGATGTTAATAAATCTTATTTTTAAAAAATCGCATCTCTTTAAAGACTTTTGTTTTGGATCTAAATTTTCACACTGAAATTTCTCAAACAGTAATCATTAAAAATGCCAACATATGTCTCTGTTTAGAATATAAAATTGATGAACTTATAAAGAATACATCGATAAAATTGATCTATTTACAAATTTATACTCAAGAAAAAAACATTATTTAAAATAATTATTATTTGAAATAATTGCCATATTTACAATTAAAATAAAGTCCATATATAATTTTAATTTCAAGATGATAGATAAATAACACCTTATTTGTCAGTTATAAGATAAATCACACACACATACACACACACACACACACACACACACACACACATATATATATATATATATATATATATATATATATATATGTATTATAAATCATGAACTTTTCACTTATATCGACGAAGAGAAAATACTACAAACTGTAAAAACACTCTTTCTATAAAAAAAGCAATTGAAAAAATAAAAAGTTTTCTCAATTCTAGTTGACTCAATTATTACGATACAGTGTTCAGTAGACTTTTCAAGCAAAACTTGTTTGTTGTATGCGCTTGTTGTGTCTTCTGTCGACTTCGGTTTTATGATCGTCTATTTTCCTGTTCGAAGTGCATTCGACTTTGAATCTCATATATACTCCACTAAAGTTTTCAATTCTCAAAGGACTGATTTGACTCTTTCTTTATTTCCATCGGAAAATTGTAGCGATGTAAATATAAAAATTTAATTTAACTTAAAATGTCATGAATCGTGATATCTGTTTATTTTTTTTTCATTTATATTTCGTGCTATTTTAACAGATAGCTAGTAATGTCACGAACAACTTCTGCGAGTTTTAAATTCTTGTTTGATTTGATCATTTGAATTAGCGAGCTTTGTCGTGCCTTTGTATTATTTTAATTAAATATCTTTTTGAAGATATGTACGTGATAAAAAAGACTGTTGATTTTTGTTATTTTATAAAGCTCACTGGTAAAATGCTTACGAATTTTTTTCTTGCAATCTAAACTTTATTTTACGAATTTTAGTGTAATATTATTATTATTTTTTGTTTTTTAATAAAAATTAAAAATGTAGTTTCAGACATTTATACACTTTATTTAACTTATTTTTAATTAAAAATTTATTAATACGTTTTCAATTTTGTAATCAACATCTAATAAATATTAAGTTAAAATAGAAAACAGTGAATAATTTATATATATATATATATTATTTTATTGTAAAATTTCTTGGCTAATTTTCATATTTGATATAAAAATAGTAGGTGGTTATTTAAATTTCGATACTGTATTTATTTTAAATCCGAGAGTTTGTTATTTTTTATATTTTATTTTTAAAATCATACATATATCTAAATGGTATAATGACATATCACTAATAATGTAATAATAAAATGTTTCACTCCGATTTTTCAAATGACTTCAATAAAAAAACTTTTTTATATATTCAAAAAAACTTTTAAGTGGGTAGTTACTTAGATTGAAAGTAAATATGAAGTGATATTTTTAGAGAAAAATATCGTAAAAATGTATATTTCGAACGAATATGAATCCATAACTGAAAATCGAATAAATAAATGGCTCTCTTTGGTAGCAACGAAAAACAAGATTTAACTGACACGAATACTATTGTAGTAATAAATAATGAAACGGAAGAGGTAGAAGATGAAAAAGTTACAGATAAAGAAAGCGGAGAGATTTGCATAACTCATAAATAAGGATTGACAGCGAAGATACCGCATAGTAAACCATTGAATAAAACTTGTTCGGCTCGAACTCATGTTTTCAATATATGAAGGTGAAATGATATTGTCATCGTGTCTGGATTAAATTATTCTACTTGACGTTTTTGTTAAAAATAGAACAAAAGTAACTAAACTTATTTTAAAAACGTGAGAATCATATTTTCATCAAATATAATTTATTAAAGTCTTCTCTTATAAATTCAATAAAATTCTGATATATTTTAAATAGATATTAACTTTCTTTTATGCGAAATTTTATGAAAATTAATTGTAAATATGAAAATAAAAATTGTAATCTTGATTATTTTTATTAAAAATTAAAAAATAATTATATATATATATATATATATATATATATATATATATGCATACATACATACATACATACATACAAATGCAGATGATTAAATATGTATGTATATTCTTCACAAACCGACTTAATCAGCATAGTGAGTATGGCCAAATATAAGTGAACAGTAAATATTCAATGAACCTTTCTCTGACAATGAGTTGATATAAGTTGATATTATGTTTATATATGTATGTATGTAATTATCTATAATTTGATGATTTCGATTGTTATTATTGTCTTAACAAGCCAAATAATCCTGGAAAAATAATATAACATAAAAAACTCCTCAAAAAGATTTATTCATTCAAAAAGTTAATTATTTTGCACATTTTATATTTGACAAGTCATGTTAATTAAAATAATATCAGAATATTCAATATCAAATCAAATTATATACTGATTTTTTTTAAAAAAAGTCTTTATTTTAACCTTGTATGTGATTCAAATAAGATTATAATATTATTAAAACATTAAAATATTATTCATTTGAATATTTGTTGAAAATTGCGTTATTTTAACTAAGATACTTTAATATGAATCGTAATGCCGCTTTGAAATGTTTCACTACGAGAAAATAGATTAAATATAACATGAAATCAACCAGAAGCAAAATTCGTCTTTAGTAAATACTTTATAATATCGCTGTTAAAAACAACCACCTCTACATGGCACGCAACCCGTGAAACTAATTAATTACTTGATTCACGTTGTAGTTCATCCGCAGGTAACCGACCTAATGTAATATTTTAACACACGTAAACACACACTTATATAATCACGCAGAACATTATGTATATTATATAAATATATATATATATATATATATATATATATATATATATATATATATATATATATATATATATATTCATTAAAGCAACTAAATTATCAGAAAAATCTTTCAAATTAAACTTCATTCAATAAATACAAAAATTTAATAAATATGAAAACAAATATTTTTGTAATAATAAATATTATTTATAAATATTAAATGATTTTTTATAATATATATATATATATATATATATATATATAATTTTTAATTAGTACTTTTGGGTAATAATGTGTCAATTGAAATATTGACCACATTTATTACTTCTCAGTAATTATTAACGCTAATCTACGATTTACAACAAAAATGGTTGTTTAAATTATAAAATCAACAACTAAAAATAATATAAATTAAAAATAATTTTTAATTCGTTTTAGTTTTAACTATTTTATGTTATATATGGTTTTAAAGCATAACGTTTGAATTAACTGATGATGTATAACAAAATTAAAAAAGTAACTAGTTATAATATATTAATAAAATAATTAGCATACATATTAATAATATAGGGTCACTCAAATATGACGCCTAGATTTGTGTTTTATTAAAAAGAAACAAAAAATCTATATAAGTTTCCCTATATACTACCCTATACACAAGTTTCTTTTCAATAAAACACAAATCTAGGCGTTACACTTGGATGACCCTCCATTTACAAAAATATATTATAATAAAATCAAATATGTTTTATTATTCTTATTCAGAACAGTTCTGTAAAATATTCTAAATTATTTTTATGTAGATTTAGTGATAAATTAAAGTTCATATAAATTTTAAGACGAATTATATTTTTTACAATTACTGATCAGTTTTTTTTGTTTCAGGTATGAACAACGGTTTCTTCTTCACAATGAAAATTAATTTATGATATTCAGTAAGTAATATTTAAAATTATAATATTCCTTACATATTTATAAAATAGAAGAGCAAGATTAAAAATAAGTGTCGCAAAAATGTTATTTTAAAAAATATACTAGTTCAGATACTAAGAATATATTATTTTTAATAAATTAATAGTGAAATAAATAAATTATCACGAATATTTATTTGTTTTTTAATAATATTTATTTGAAAAGTAATTTTTGAAATACAAATCAATTAAATGTTTATTTGTCATATAAAAACATAGCTAAAATATGACGTGTATAATAATTAAATGAAATACGGTAAACATAAATAAATAAATAGAGCTTTACTGAAAAAAGCACAAATGAAAATCAGTCTACATCATTTAATAAATTTGTAACCAGTGCAACGAATAAAACGTTCTTTTGTGTACAAATAATAATAAAAAAACGCATTCATAAATAACATACAATGTATGACGGGTCTGTAAAAGCATGTGCTTTAACTCATGCAACGGATGTATGCAATCAAGGTAACGGCCATCGGCATCACCATGTTCGTATGATCAACTATCATCATTCATTGTGAATTATCGAAAGCATCGTCCGTGTCGGTGCACTGTACACTTGATTTGTGAATTGTGTTTTGACTTATGAAGTGAGAAGTTTTATATTTATTTTTTAAAACCATAGAACGAAACGCAACGTTAGCAATGGAGCAAGACGGTGCTATATAACACTTTCGGTGAGTGTTTTTAATGTTTGTTATTGTCATGATTTATTATTTTCTTGCGTAAAGTTTTAAATCAGATATTATCAACTACAGGCTGCGTGTGGCTAACTTTTGAACGATTTATAGATATAACTGGATGGCTTTGAAAGTATTAAAGAAATTTTATTTATAGAAAAAGCGACATTATAGAGGACGCATTTTAAATCTTAATTAGAAAATCACGAATGAAGATGTATGTTCACTCGAATGTAAATTATGTGCGACACAAGATATATAATAAATTGAAATTTATGAATTATTTTCTGAGAAATGTGTTACATTTTCCTTTATTATATAAAATACACTTATAAATATTGTGCTATCAGATTTTAATAAGTATTATTATATCAAAAGGAGAGTTTAAAAATTATTTAAACTAATTATGGAAAATATAATAGAAATTAAAATATTTTAGAATTAAAAATCTAAAATAAACTATCCTTTATATATACACCTGAATCTCTTTTTATGCGGTAGATACGTTCCACAGAAAACAGCATTAAAAAAAATCGCACAAAAAAGTCTTAACTTAGATTGAAAAATTAGGGATAATTTTCAAAAACCACCTAAAACCAAAGCTACAAAGTGAAATTACTTTAAAATTTGCATAAAAATCAGAAAATAAAAAATGCCTAAAAAAATTTCAAATATCTGTAAAAAAATGATACAAAACAAAGCTTTTTTACTTTATTTTTTAATTAACTATTTAATTTTATTCAAAGCAATGTGTACATATGAGTAATTTATTTTTGAATTTTTCATACATATTTTAATCATCATCGAAAAAATAGCTGCACTGTTTTCAAGACATGTAGGCCAAGCCTCTTTCCAACAGGCATTTAAAGAGTGTGGTTTTATTTGAGTAATAGCAAATGCAACATGATTTATAAAATCAAAGATTAAAAAATTTTTTCAAGCGTCAGTTACTGTTATTGTCTCATTTTCTAGTTTATTCAATATAAATTAAAAAGTGCGTTTAACGTAATATTGTTAAAAGTTGCAATTATGCTTTGATCTAATGGCTGAATAATGCTTGTTGTATTGTGTGGAAAAAACATCATCTTTACATTTAGATGTTCTAAACATGGATGACCTGGTGCGTTGTTAACAAGTAATAAAATTTTGAAATCAAGACCTTTTTCCTTCATATACGTTTCCACTTATGGTAAAAAGCAATTATTAAACCAGTCAGTAAATATTACAGTTATCATCCAAGCCTTTGTATTAGCCATCTAATGTACCTGCAGTTGTTTTTTAACTTTGCCTTTTAGAGCGCGTGGTCTTAAAGATCAATTTATCATTAGAGGTTTCAGCATCCAATTTTCCGATGGATTGCTACAAAGTAACAATGTTATTCTTTAATATTTAATATTGCTTTAAACCCATTGGTTTTTTTCTCAGACTTTGCGATATAAGTTCGATTAGGCATTTTTTCCAAAACAGTTCTGTTTCATCAGTATTAAATACTCGTTGTGAACAATATCCACCATTTTTTAATAATTTTGGCTAACTCTTCTGGAAAATTTTTGGCAGCTTCTTCAACTACCGTTGCAACCGCGCCCGTAATCTTCACGTTATGGAATGCATTTCTTTTTAAAAACCCGGTTAACCATCCTTTTCCAGCCGAAAATTCCTTATCAGTTTGAGAAACAGAAGTAAATGGCTCTGATTCCTTCATTTGCTCATAAAACTGAAGAGCTTTTTGTTGAATTAAATAACCGCTTAAAGGAATTCTTAAAAAAATGACATAAAAAGATACTAAGAACAAATATGAATCGCATAACTTCAAAATCGTATTAAAAAATTCGTATAAAAAGATATTGAGAAGAAATATGAATCACATAACTTCAAAATCGCATTAAAATAATCCGCAAAAATGAGACTCAGCTTTATATTATATATATTCATTAATATTATATGAAGAGAATAAGTTTTTTAATATTTTATGATTTTCTTGTGACTTTTCATGAAAGAGAATATTTTGTGGATTTTCATGCGTACTTCATAAAATAATTATTTTATTTTATATAATGTTGAATATTTATATAAAAATTGAAGTTTTTATTTTTTTTTCATTTAATAAATAGTTATATTGTTAAGTGTTTTGGATAAAATTTGGATAAAAATTATATTTTTCTTACCCATTTAAGATCATCATACATTGTATCAAGTACGTATCTGTTATTATAACTGTAATAGCTAAATATATATATATATATATATATATATATATATATATATATATGATAAATTTGAACCATTTATCCATTTAGGCAATAATTAAAAATTTTAAACATTTATTTTCATGAATGCTTTTAAAATTAATCTATTGAGTATCAACCGCAATCGAATTTTCAAGAGAACAAATAAAAATACTAATCCATTAGCATGAAAATCCATTGTCGCGATCTAAATTGATGCTTTCCATTACGATAACAATACGAAGGAGTACGTATGTACTGTTTCTTAATTAAATTGAACTTTAATGAAAGCATAGGACTATATGCAACCACCAACCAATGATGCTCCATCGACCGTTTAACGATATCGCTCAATTATTGGTACGATGGTATTGGCATTGCCTAAGTGCACATTTCCCAGCACTTCCACCATTATAGACATTCGCTTCGATCTTATCATTTGTATTTGGCAAACTATGTTACTAGAAATTAATTTGCTCAACATTTTAAATTTTATATAGAGTAAAAGTACAATGAAAAATGTCACAGCGAAGGTCTTAATTATTAATAAAAATATTTAGTTACCTTTTTAACACAAAATTCATTATTGTTGTAATAGAAAATTGTATAACAAAACTTTTATATTTTATTAAAATAAAATTAAATTTCAACATATTCAAAAACTTTATAATTTGATACTTCAAAAAAGGGTTGTCGTTATAATAATTATGGAATATTTCATCGACATTGTTCATTTACATACATATTAATAAATTTAAATTATTTTTCACTAATATATGTATATATATATATATATATATATATATATATATGACCAAATACCAGTGAATTTTAGCATTCATTGAGGCTTTCGTGCAGTAGAGGATTGATATGGGCTTTATGATTTGATGTTATATATATATATATATATATATATATATATATATATAAACATACTGTTTTAAAAGTGTAAAACCACTGCTTAAAAGATAGAAAAAATTAATATTAAAATTCTTTATAGGTAAAAAATAATACTAACACTGAATAAAAGGTTCATCAGGGACGTATCAAGAGAGAAGTCTTAGAGAATGGAACATAGATAAAAATTTAATACTAGATATTCTGAATGGAATTTAATAACGCACAACGCAATTGCGTTATTGGATTCCTTTCGTTATGTTTGACATGAAATTTGTACGTTACTTGGTTCATCTTTGATGACCTCTAAAAAGAAATAAATTTATTCTTTCATTCAATGTTAATGTCATTTTTTATTTACAAAAAAACATTTTTTGTCATATGTTTCAGATTTTTTGGGTATTCTGTATTATATAGTATAGTCCACTTTAACATTAAGAATAGTACATGATAGTAACCAAATAAATATGTCTAAATTTTTCAATCTCTTTTCGGTTACTTTATATACACTAACGCACATAAGTCATGGCACACATGGGAAACAAGCAATTTATTAATATAATTCAATGAAGTCGTTAAATTAAAAAAAAATATTCAATTGAAAATAAATATAATATTTATTAAATTTATTCATTATATAATATTCATCATATTTATTTTCAATTAAATGTATTTTTTTTAAATTTACGACTTCATTGAATTATATCAATAAATTGCTTATGTTACCCATGTGTACCATGACTTATATGCGATATTGTATATGTTTATATATTTAATAATTTAATTAATTTGATAATTTCTTTTAACTCATATATATATATATATATATATATATATATATATATATATATAAATATATATAAAGAAAGAAAAAGAGAAATAAGAGATATAGATTATTTAATATTGATTGTTGTGGCAATATTATTCTCTGAATACTACTCCACTGTGTAGGCGTTCATCTCATCTTTTATTTGTAAGATATCCTTTTGACCAATGGTTATATTTGTCCTTGCAACGTACACGTAAAAGCAGAAACTTCATTAGTATTTCATGTAAGGAAAGATGGATGCCTTTTGTTGTATATGGTTGATTGGGTTGTTTTTATTTAGTGTCCATTAGAAAGCACATTAGTATTGTTTCTTAATTATTATAAAGGAAAAATTATTATCTTTGATGTTTGAACTCATTCAGTGGTCGAATTATACTACTAGATAATGTAATGTATAATTTAATTTCTTCTAATTAATAATAATTCTTAATAATTATTATTTTTAAAATTTTGAACATATCAAATTATTAAATATTTTTAGAAATTATAATCTTTAAATAAATTATAATTTCAATAAATACATGTATTATATATATATATATATATATATATATATATATATATAGAGAGAGAGAGAGAGAGAGAGAGAGAGAAATAAAGAGAAAGGTCAAGACATAAATTTACTTGCTTACTATCCTTTACTATCATTCAATCACATTTGGACTACTGAACATATATACATATATATATATATATATATATATATATATATATGTGTGTGTGTGTGTGTGTATGTATACACGTACGTGTGTAGAACAGTATAGAAATGAATGTTTGTGTAATGTTCTCATGTGTTTACACTATAATATTACCCCTCAGCATAATAAATCAATTTGAATGTTTGAAATTACAGTGCTATCACTTATGCAAACAATAAACATATCAATATATAATACTTGCTTATTAAAAATTTGTAGATATTTGATAAGTAAGGAAAGGAAATGATTTTTTATTAATAAAAACTCGTCATTGAAATTTTAACTTTTTTGTACTTTTAAAAAGTACTTGTCATTTGTAAATAATTTACAAATAAACAGAAATAATTTTATAATTAAAAATTTTACTTTAAAAAAATTTAAGTACTTTAAATATTATATATATATATATATATATATATATATATATATATATATATATATATATATATTATATGGGTTTTGAATTCCCTAATAGTTAAGTGACTCTAAACATCAAAAAGACATGAAAAAATTATGCTAGGAATACAAAAAAGATAGAACGAAAACCAAATTGATCAGAACGAAAATAAAATTTATGAATGGTATAATAAAAGTAAAAAAAATGAAATGAAAATGAGCCAAACATATAGCAAGAAGGGGTCCATTCACTAATGAATTGACTAAGTAAATAATAATTTACCAATTGAACAGGGGAAGTTATTATTTAGAAGCCTAGATATATAATTAGGCCAAGAAAGAAATTCGTGGATAGATAGGGCCAAAAAAAGAAAATTCGTTGGAATGAATTGTAGAAACAAGGTATTAAATCAGACGAATTGGAAAAATTTAGAAAAGATCTTTATCTACTAAGGGATAGAAAGAGGCTGATGATGATGATGATGATGTTATTTATATGTATATATATATATATATATATATATATATATATTTATATTGACTTGCAAATGTATAAGTACAGAGGCGTAATATAAAATATTTAAAATACATTTTCCCTTTAAACAAATTAAAAACATTTATTTGCAATTTGCAAAAATTGTTATTATTATCAGTAGTCTAAAATAGATAAATAAAAAGAACATAATACATGTTAGTACAAAATTAAGATTCAAATAAATATTTTTAATAACAATTTTTATATAAAAAAGTTTAGGCACACTTAAAAATAATTAAAAGATTACTTTAATACTATGTCTTGCGATTTTTTTCGTATAATTTCAATTATTTTGCTTGTTAATGAATGGATAAGTAAATACTGGCTCAGTATTGTACCTTTTTTGTAGTAATAATGTTTTAAATTTATCTTTGCTTGTCGTATAACGGTTTGGGACTATTTTTCTAATCCCGACTAAATATACTCAATCGGATTTAACTCTGCAGATTATGGTGGACTTGGTAAATATGTGTGGTGCATTGTATAGAATCCATTCACGTACTATATAGGCTGTATGTTTAAGGTTCCAATCATGTTGCAACTACCACTTGTGACCTACATTAGACTTTCCTATATTTATTTAAGTTATTTTTCAATTTATTGAGATAAACAATATTGTTTTTTGTAAAATCGATAAAGACAAGTTCTTCAGCACTTGCATATTCTATATATCTTCAAATCATAACCCCTTCTACCCCTTGTTTTTTTAAGTTTATACTTTTATATTGTGTTAAATCATCTTCATACTTTTATTCTTCCATTGGTTTGAAAAATATTAAATTTAATTTTATCTGAGAATAACATATTTTATTAGTCATTGTTTTTAGTTAAAAATTCATTAATAAAGTTTAAACACAACTATTTATTCTTTTATGTATTGGAATATTTCTATTTTGAAATTATGAACGGTACCCAGTTCATTTTAGTACTCTATGTACAGTATTTTCATGAACTTAAACACTAATCATTGTTTATTCATTTAACATTGCTTTTAATTCTAGTGTAGTGATTTTTGGATTTTTTTAAACCTTACGTTCTATGTTTCTTACAATATAATTTTTTTAGTTAGCTTTCAGAGGCAACCGGTACGAAGTTCATTACGTACATCATATTTGTTGTTTTTTCTATCTTTTTATAATAATTTTTATAGAAAAACGACTTTTTCAACATATTTTTAATTTATATAAACGGCTTTACTTTTTCTTTTCAATTTAAATTTTTTTTCAATTATTATTTTTTTTAGTTTTACTATATTTTTTACTATTTAATCTAAATGATCAGTTTTTATTATTCACCGAGTTGAAATTTGGTTAGAATAACTGTGGGTAATCTTCGATAATCCATAATTTGATAATTCCTGTAAGTGTTACTCAGATGAATAAATTGTACTCATTTTTTATAACTGTGCCTATATTTTTCCTTGTAAGATATTTGTTGATATAAAATTAATTATTTAATAAAGATATCAAAAATAAGCGATTTACACATTTTATTTTAAACATAGAAAGTTCATATTATAACATTTACTTCAAGAAAAAATTAAATTTTAATTTCAGTATATTCTAAATTAGAATACAATTTTAATAAAAATATTGTATTTACATTTTTGCAGATCACTATATATATATATATATATATATATATATATATATATATATATATATATATATTAAAAAAGTTTTTGATTATTGCATCCTACTTTTTTTCACCTATGGTAGTGAAATATAAGTCTTGAATGCATGAATAATTTAGTGGCTTAAAACAACACAAAGAAATAGGTACAAAAATTGAGATCTATACGAAAAAATAAGAAAATAAATTAATGGATCAGAGAGAAAACTAAAGTTACGAATGTTATGGCAAAAATAACAAGTTTAAAATGGAAATGGGCAAGAAGAGAGTATCACCGATAAACAAAGGATGTTATTAATAGGGAATTCATATATATAAGAAAGCCCAGGAAGAGACTCATGAAAAAATGGGACAGAAATAAGAAAAATTGTCGAAGTAGACTGGAAAAAGAAAACATTGGATCGATTGTAGTGGAAAATTTTGGGAGAGGCCTCGATCCAACAGTGGATATATATATATATATATATATGTGTGTGTGTGTGTGTGTGTGTGTGTGTGTAATTTTAAATGTTAAAATACAATAATTAAGAAAGCAGTGTGTATTTTAAATAATTTTTTAAAATTTTAAAAAGTTAGTATTTAAACAGTTTACTTTGAAACTAAATATATTTTTCTAATACTGCAATATTTTTTACTAACAAGAAAAAACAGTAATATAATACTTCACATAGAGCAATGTTTATGATGTGATGAGTAATGTTCTTTATCATTTTTAATATTTTTCCCACATTCAAAATTTATAACTAGAATAAAAATAAAGTGACAAAAGTTTTATTTTTTTAATTGGAAAAATAATTTATCTTTGAATAGATTCAGTGGGATATTTCGAACATATTTTTATTTATTAATATATCTAAAAGAATAAAATAATACATATTAACAGTACTTACTGTTTATTAGATTATATGTAACCATATTTTTAATTTAAGTTGATATAATCGAGGGTTTTATTAAATTTAAAACTTTTATAATTGTTGTATTTCTGAAAATATTTTCACATTTATTACCCAATTGGAAAAAAGTAATAAGAGATCTTAAAGTATATTTTGATCCCTAATTTGTATGTTAAAAGTATAAAATTTAATTTTAATTTATTAAACTTCAATTTTTATTTACATCACACAATCTAATTTATTTACAAAATTGCTTGAATATTAAATTATGATTTTATGTTATATAATATTATATATTGAGAAGAGTAATTTATCGATTTTAAAATTCGCAATTAATATTCGAGAAAGATAATTTAATTAAGTAGAAAGTATATAAAACCTTTTTTGTACAATTATATTATTTGAACACCAAATTTATTTCTTTAAAAACTAAAACCAAAATAATATATGTTTTTTAAAAATAAATAATATGTATTCCAAGTTTAAAAAATATGTAAATTTGTAACCAACTTTTGTAAAATCTGTGTAAATCGCTCAAAGGTATCAAACTAAAACTTTCTGTTCCAACTTACAATCTCTTTGATAAATACCTACGTATGACTTATGTATATCATTTTTGAGTTTACAAGGATTGAGTGCGTGAATATATATATATATATATATATATATATATATATATATATCAAATGTGAACGTGTTTGTATTGGATGAACTTTAAATAAAAACCGTAACAACAGGAAACTGGTAACGGTGGCGATTGTAAAGTGGTTCAGCGTCTGGTGGCTAACGCTGAATAGCCAACGGGGTGTTGTGAGACCTGAGTAATGGGGTTGATCCCCAGACGGTCACAAGAGACGCGATGACGTAGGCTACTAAGATGTAGTTAAAACGGAATTTTGAACCTGAGGCCATTGTAGGCACATGGATGTGAAGAGACAAAATGTATGACTGAATAAAGCAACGAGATTAGACAGTGATGTATTGTAACATTTTTTTATATTCCTGTTATTTTTATTCATATTTATATTGATTGCCATCAATTTATAAATAAATTACTTACCGATTAATCATGTAATTTTCGGTTATTAATTTTATATGTTCTGAGATAAATTGTCTATATTTTATATAACGATTAGTCACATAAATGGAATCGTTAAGTGGATTGATCTAAAGAATAACGTAGATAATTTGTCATAATATGATTTTTTAAACGTCATACTTTGTTTTGGTTCATGATGTCTAATAAAGCAAATTGTTCTCTTATTAAAAATATAGGTATCATTTACACGTACATATTTACTCAACATTTATTAATTTATTATTGATTTAACATGAAATAATTAAAAAATGATTAATTTTTCTTCTTAATTTAAATTTAAATCTTATTTTTTTATTTATTTGGAGATTTTTTTGTAAATATTTTAAATGAAAATTAAAAAATAAATTGTGCAATAAATGATTGTTAAACACTTTTATAAATAATTTGATGTTAGAAAGTAATTCATTTTATAATTCCTTTTAAAACAATTTATGTTATACAAAGTAGAAATGCGAATATTTACGTATATTTAAAATAAACTATAATAAGTATTGCATTTTAATTAATGAATTATATATTTTTTATAAAAACATACAGAAAGAATATTTATAATCGATATTAATACAATTTTTAAAATCATTTGAAAATAATAAATATGAAACTAACAAATTCTATGCATATCTTGTAAATTCACAGACTCCAATTTTATTAGAAAATTATGAATTTTTATAAAATTGATGAGTATAATGGAAAACAAGAAATATTTCATTAATTATTTTAATTATATATACAATTAAATATAATTTAATATTACAATATTTTATTATAATTTGTATTGATGAATACAAATGAACAACAAAAAATACTAAAATAATTTTATATGAAATTTAATTTTGTTTAATATATTAACAAATTATTTTTAACTCGATATTTTAAAACGATTGAAATAATTATCTAATAATTATTTAAAATATTTTTTATGATATAGAATTTAATTTTTTGGACTAGATAAAATAATTATTGAATTATTTTAATACTTGCACATTTAAAGTATTGATATATTCAAATATTATGTATTAATATATTTTAATATTTATATTTTGTTTAAGAAAAACAAATTAAGTTAGTAATATTTACAATACTTTGAGAAATTAAATCGTAAATACCTACTAGAGAAAAAAACATTAAGATTAAGGAAAAAAGTATTTTTAAAATTATAAAGATTTATTAAATAACAATAATTATTTTATATTAAAACATATTTAATGTGTTTTTGTATGATAAATGATAACAAAAATATAAATTATAATTGTAATTAGTAACTCAAATTTTTTTTAATAAATAATATGATAATATAAGTTCTTCTAAATGTGACGCCTAGATTTGTGTTTTTTTAAAAAAAGAAACATGTGCATAGGATGGTGTATAAGGAAACATGTATATAGTTTCTTTTTAATAGAACACAAATCGAGGTTTAGCATTTGAATGACATTATACAATATATATATATATATATATATATGTGTGTGTGTGTGTGTGTGTGTGTGTAAAAAAGTTATTCTTTCAATACAAAACACTTATTTTTTACATTTTTTTTTGATAAAAATTAAAATAATTTGTTTTTTAATATATTATCAGTGAGATTGAATTAATAATATATATTGTATTAGTGTGCTAAAAATGAGAAAAACACGTATATATTAGGTATTAATTTCATTTTTAATAATATGTGCTGTTAATCATGAGCTATTATAATATTTAATAATAATAATAGAAAAAGTATAACTTAAAAATCTACATCAAAGACTACAGTAATAAGAATTTGTTTACAATAAAAAAAATATAAATTCGCCCCTGCAGAAAGCATTGACTTGCGTGTGAAACGAAGACAATGGTTGAGACAAGCCATTCTCATGATCTACCACGTGCTGAGATTTCAATTTCTTTGTCAATAACACACAAGCTCGGGATTCGAATAAAAAAAATATACACCGAAGGTCTGTTTTTATTAGATAATATACGAGTTTGGCATTTCAAGGTATTTTAGAAAGATTTCGTATATAATACAGTATTGTTCTTTACGAAACACCGTTGGAAATATTTAGAAATATTTTTTACGTAATAATAAATTTAGGTTTCTGTCTAGATATTACTAAACAAATATATTTTTACAAAATATAGGGTCATCCAAATATGACGCCTAGATTTGTCTTTTATTAGAAAAAAAATGTATACATGTTTTCCTATACACATGTTTCTTTTTAATAAAATAAAAATTCAGGAATCATTTTTGGATGACTCTCTCTCTCTCTCTCTCTCTCTCTCTATATATATATATATATATATATATATATATATGTGTGTGTGTGTGTGTATGTGTGTGTGTATGTATATGTGTATGTGTGTGTTTTTGTATACATATATATATATATATAATATAAAAGATATATATATATATATATATATATATATAAAAGAATAAAAAATATATCGTAAATTAAATTTCCATCCAAAATAATGATCAAAAAATTTAAAATTAAAGAACTAATATTAATAATGATATGCATGTTTGTTTTATTTTTGATCGAAAATAAAAAAAAAATAAATAGAAAATATTTTTGTATTATTGAATAAATTAATGAATCATTCGGTTTTTTTTTATTTGTTGATAAAATGAGAAATTGTGATAAATTATTTGTTATTCAATAAATATATATGTTATAAAATTGATTAATCTTAACTAAGTATATTATTATTATTTAAATATCAATACATTATATATTAAAAAAAGTATTTTGTAGTAAATAAAGTAAATATTTCAAAGTATATTCAGTTTTAAGCAATTTCAAATTGAATCTTCAAAATAAAAATATTTGCGTCTCTAAAAAAGTAATTCAAATATATAAACAAATTACATTTGTTATATAGTTTAATTTATATATATTTATATAGAAACAATTTATATGAATTTGAATGTATTCAATATTTCATTAAAAATTATAAAAGAAATGAATTCTGTTCACTTTTTCTGAAATTGTGTTCTACAAAAAGATTAAATTAAGTAGATTCATAAAAAAAACGAAAATAATATGTTCAATACATGAAAAACGTTTTAAATTCTATACAAAAAGCTACCAAAGGTTTTTCAGAAAAATAAGTAACGTTTAAAACAAGAATAAAACCATTTTAGTAAAAGTATACTCACGAGAAAAAAACCTGGACTCTACAAACAATCTTTCATCGACGATTTAAATTTGAGCTTTTCTTAAATCTTCCAATACATTTTTCCAATAAGCTTTTAACTTATTACATCTTCCGTTTTCTACCTTCTTGGTCGACGTATATAAACAATGAGCAATATGAACGCCCTGTCGTTGTTAGTCAATATATTTTTGTTTGTTTTTTTTTGTCTAGATTATATTTTTTTAAATATCGTCGTCTTACGTATAAATATACTCCACAATTCTGAGAAGTTCGAGCTTTCTCACTTTAAATATTCTATACCGCTCCACAACTTCGCGCTTACGAAGATATACACTCGAAATATTGAAGTGTATTTTAAAGTGTGTATGTTGATGGAAAAGTTTTAATAAATAAGGTTTATTATTTCGAAAAAGAATATACAATTGTGTTCTCGTAGACACGTTAACAGACACACACCCACACTTATATATATATATATATATATATATATATATATATATATATATATACTGTTATATTATTTTTATATAATACAAAGTTTTAATTATATAATAAAAAAATAAAATTTATTTACTTAAAAAGAAATGTTTAAATGTAATTACAAAGAAAATATTTTTAACATCACTACCTAAATATTGCAATATTTATCATTTTGAATATAATGATAATATAAACAGTAATATAAATTTGAATAATATTGTAAGAGTTTTTTAATTGAATACAGATTATATTTTTATAAAGACCAATATTATGTAATAGAAATATTTTTAAAAGTACGCATATTCTTAAATCTTATTTTTTGTAATAAATAAAAGAAAATAAAACCTAGTATTAATTCAAACATTGGTAATCTAAATTCTAATATATATGGTTTTCCAAAAAGCGTTTCATAAGTTTAAATAGAAATAAAATAATTAATATATATAATAATTAATATATATAAATAATTAATATATATAATTAATAATTAATATTATATTTAATTAATTAATAGTTTATTTTTTTATTTTTAAACATATTCTGTGTCATTAATGACTTCGTTTGACATAATGCATTCATTTAGTCTAATTTTAGTTTCTTTCACATAATTATGATCCAATTTCATGAATTATAATTTCAATGTTTATTTTTAATGCTTTTGTTGTTTGTAATTTATCAACATAAACCAGTGATTGCACTTAACCTCACAAAAATTAGAATGTCAAAATTAACTTAAACAAATTCAAACATGCCTGTTACTAACTGTAAAAGTTCTGAGATCCTTATTGGAAAATCTTATACATTATTAAATAATTACAAAATCAATTCTAATAAAATGATTTACTACTTTTAAATGTGACAACTTTTTTAACAAATCTCATTCAAGTTTTCAATTTGTTTTATTCTTTTGTATTATGTATATGTGTTCCCAAGGTTAAATTATTTATGACAAAAAACATTATTAAACATGTTAATAAACAATATAACATAGTACTTTTTAGAAGTTATATTAACAAATTTAATCATTGGATAATTAATAAAGAGACTGTATGGTTTTTTTAAACGTCTTATAATTGTAATCTAAATTAAAGAAATTAAAATGTTTTATTTATTAAATAAATTTAAATAAAACAATCTAATAATTATGGGTAAAGTAATAACAGTGAAAAATAATATTTTTCTTTTAATCAAGTATAAATACTTTGTTCATTGTTTACAATATTATGATGGATACAAAATTGTATAAAATGTTTTTCTAACGAATACGTTTTAATAAACTTTATAAAATAATTTAAATACGTAATAGTAAATTTAATTAAACATCATAATTAAAAATTTTCATTTAAATAGAAATAACAATAACAGAACATGGTAGATGAAATGTATAAATTATGACAATTAAAACGAAAAAAAAACTTCTCCGCGACTCGTGAGCGAATTGTTCACATAAAATTAAATCAAACGAAATAATATAAAACGTGCGTATACGTTAATAACCATGAACAACGTACCCTCGTTATGCGTACAAAAAGCAACCACCAACCCACGTTACGTGGGAATTTCATCCTGTTGAAACATTTGTTTACATTTGTTTAGTTCATTCTTTATTGAATCAAAGAAACAAAGAGTCGACAATTGATTCATGTTTACGGATAAAGCTACTTTAAAGCTACTGAAATATTTCATAGAAGATTTCATTATACATATTTTTAGTAACGAGATTCCTGAAAATTATTCTCGTTGATTAATTACTGCACATTTGTTATAATTGTTTAAACGTTTATATATATTTTATAAACGTGTTTATTGTGTGGTTGAATATATGTATATAGACAAATACCTAGAATAATTACAACTTCAAAGTGAAAAATATTTAAAATTTTATTTGTACACTTTCAAATTTTTAGTTTAAATTTAGTATTTACATAACATATTTTTATAACAGTTAATTGGAGTTTTTGTTGCATAAAAAATATTTTAAAATTGATATGTGTGTATTTTTGCAAAAAGTATTATTTTGTATTTTGTACAGTATGTTTTATTTGCAAAAACAGTTTATATATATATATATATATATATATATAGATATATATATATATATATATGTATATATATATACACATATATATATATTATAAACAATGCCAAAAAAAATTCTATATACTAATCATAAACTTAATTTAAAAAGATATTTTTTAGCATGAATACTTTAATGCTTTTTAGAGATTAAACGATTAGCTTTGTCATTGAAAAATATTAAAAGTCTTAAGTATGTAATATATGTATATATACAAACATGGTATACATATGTTTATGTATACTGTATATTTTATGTATACACAATAACAAATTCGACTTCAAACTTTTCATTTGCATTTAAATACGTGCTTTACGTTTGTAAGTTTTTGTTTAAGTGTAATGTAAATTTTCATAAACAAAAAAATGAATTGTTTCTTTATAAAAAAATTAATTTATTACAAGATGGAAATTATATTTTACAATATAACTTAAGGAATAATGTGAAATTAAGTATTAAAACAGGTTACGAATAAAAGTGATTAAGTGCTTGAACAGCAGTTTATAATGGGTTCTTGTTGTAAATGGTTTCTTAGAAACATTTAAATATTGTGATGAAAAAACAACTCCTTAACTTCATATTGCTGTTCGCTTTACAAACTATCACAACATTTTGTATAGAATAGTTTATTGTTTTTATATTTATTTCTTGTTTACAGTAATCTTTTATTATATTTTCTACAATAAGTATATTCGTAGCACAATTTTGTTTGCCTGTCCGATTCTTTTGAAATGAGTTCACGCAATATTATATTTACTAGAAGCAGTTAATCAACTGGAATCATAATTGTTATATTTTAGTATAAATGTTGATGCTTTTTGTCGTATAATGTTTATTTTTATTGCCAAATAATAAATATTATTATTATTAATCATATTAATAATAATAATGTAATTTATTACCATTTATAAATAATAAAATCATTACATTTATGGAACACTGAATTTTTTTGAAAAAAGACAATTTATATATCTATTTCAATATCTTAACATTTATACATTTTTTCATAAAAATAATATTTAATTAACATTCTCGTAATATCAACAGTTTTATTTTTATTTTTTAGAAAATATTCTTATTATAAAAAATATTTCATATTAACAAATAAAAATTAAATTATTTAAGTGACTTATTTGAATCGATTTTTTTTAATTATGTATCATCATCATCAACATCCTCTTTCTAGAAATTACAGTATGGTCACTCTCAAATATTTTCACTTTAACCGATCCAATGTTTTTTTCTTCAAGTCCATTGCAATCAATTTTCTTGTCTCTATTCTATTTATTCATGAGTTTTTTCTTGGATCTCTTTATATATCTATGATACTCTTCTCTTGATTGTGACTTTTGTAATCTCCTTTTTTTGCTATATAACTAGTTTATGTTCATTTTCTGTTTTATTTCTACCTCTTCGGGATATTCCAAATATGAATTTTTATATACTTTTTGGGTTGTCTAGAGCCGTTGAATTATTCTGGTACTTAAAACCAATGTTTTATTACCATAGGTAAGAACAAGTAAGATATATTGATTAAAAACTTTTTCTTTGAATATAGCGGAATATCTGACTTCATAATATATGCTTTTTCCCAATTGATACTATTCCAAATTAAATATATATATTTATATATATATATATATATATATATATATACATACATACATACATACACATCATTTAAAATATTTTTCTCAGACATCATTTCATATGAAATACTTTTAACGCTTTGACGTACGTAAAATATTAACAATTTAAAACACATTATTACATAGTTCGTATTCTTCGCTATCGCTTATTTCCATTTCTTCCACTCGACAGTACATTTCCGCCTTTTCGTATAGTAGCAGCAGCAACTCAAGTAAAAGCAGGTCGTCCGAAATAGGGAATAATATACTTCAAATGGAAGCCACTTTTGTTACACACGCGGGGAACTCGAACCTATACCTACCGTCTTCGTACAACCAAAACGATAAAGCGACTATTGGCGAGGGAGATGAAGAACGAAAAAACTGTGCTAGTCGGGAAAAGGGGAAAATATATATTTTAGTAAGCGAGATGGCAAACTTTTATGGAAAATTATTATAGTTACTGTATATGAATATTTTTTTTTAATTTAAAACCTTAATTATAAACATAAAATAAGTAAAGAGAACGTTTAATCGTTTACTTCTTAACTTATTTTATATAAATATTTTCTTTTTAATATGCACATATCAAAATCTATATAAATTTTTGATTTTATATATATATATATATATATATATATATATATATATATGTGTGTGTGTGTGTGTGTATGTGTGTTTAGCTAAATTTTTTAATCATATATACATAATATTAGTATATTGATTAGTTCAATAATTTATATTTTTTTAAAAAAAGTAAATTTTGTTATAAGCAGCAATTATATACTTGACACAGTTTTATTTAAAAACTCTCAAGTGTACAAAAACTTTATACTGTTCACAACATGAATAGACTTGAATATCATGCTGGCATCAAATTCTCTATAAATAGAACCATTGGAACAAGAGACTTTACTAAAGGTTTGAAATATATCTATATGGGTACTCCTAGTATAAAATAATTTCTACTTGTTTAAAATTCTTTGAGTAGAAATAAAATCATCTAAAAACATCATTGTTTAATTGGTAATCAAATAAAGAATTTTTAAAATTTTATTGAAGAATATTTGGTATATATAAAAGTAAGTATTTTTTTAATTTTTAACAATTCTATCTGAAAAATATAAAATTAACAAGCGTAGTTGTTTTCTGTTGTTAATAATAGTTTAAATAAACTAAAAGTAAACGATTAATCGTTAAAGAGGATTTTCTTCATGCACAGTGTGTCGAAAATGAACCCAAACTTTTTAAATAAAAAAATTCTTTGTATTTTAACAAAAGTATATTCAAAAAATTCTCTATTTCAGTTCTTTTCTGGGTCATACTTGAATTACAAACTCTCATCTTCAGTAACAATAAAAATCTAAGAATTTGGGATTTATTTCAACCATTTTTATGATGTCCTTGTAGCTTTTAACGTGTGTTTTCTCTTAGTTTTCCGTTAGATTGTATGGTACAAGTCTAGAAAAAACTTTTTGTACAATTTTTTTGTTAATAAATCACAAATTATATTCCCGGACACACTCAAGTCTTCGATAAGCATTCTACATATCACATTCGAATCTAAAGCAATAATTTCACTCACTTTCTAAATGATTTCATCAGTGATCACTGTTTTACGACAATCTGATCTTGAGACGTCATTGATGTCTTATTTTTAATCTTTAAAATATCCATACAGAATGTGAATTTGTGAACGCGACAGAAAATTATCATTGCAAACTTGACACACGAATTCAAGTGTTTTTGTGAATGTTTGACTGAGTTTAAAACAAAACTTAATATATGCACGTTGTTCCATTGTGTTTCCATTACAACGTGGAAAATAGTACTCACTTCAACTAACATATTTCAGAAATTACTTGCCATATTTTGATCAAATTTCAAGAGTTAGTAGAGAAGATAGACTTGTATAAATACCACTCTTCATATCTTATGCAGTACCACGAGTTTCGGTATTTTGATCAAATTTCAAGATTTAGTAAAGAAGATTAGCATACATGAATACCACTCTTTAGATTTAAAGTGACACTGGAAATTTTGATGGAAAAAATGAAAGTTTAGATAATTTTTGAACAAACTGTGTGTGTCTCATTATTCGATTTAATCTCTTCATTATATTTTTATAAATAATGAGGCAGTTATTTCTTCGAAATTAAAAAAATAAAAATTTGCAGTATCACAACCATTTAAAATAATTTAAAAATTAACTAAATATTTGATGAAAATACAAATACAGTTTTTTAAAATGTAATACGAATTAATCGATTAGTTGATGGATTGAATAATGGTTGATTACTTATAATTGATAAAAATATTATTTCTAAATTTTGATGTCGTGTGATAAGTGATATATTGACATTCACAATTTTTTTAGGTTATTGAAAATGAATATTGACCCTCGCTTCTCAGTTCATCATTAATATTAGTCTCTGATATTTATTTTTTATTAACTCCATTTGCTCAAAAAAGTAAAAATACTAATTTAAAAATAAAAATGAAATAAAATAAGTTATTTTGATACATTTCAATTTCAGTTATAAAGAAAGTATATTTTAGTGGAACAGCTGCATCACACTATTGTTATGAAAAGGACATTAAGCTGTATGGAAAATATATTGAAAAATAACAACAAAAGTTTTTTTGGCGAATTTATTTTATTTTCGATATGCAATACCTTCGATATTCTTATCTCTTTATATATATATATATATATATATATATATATATATAAGATATAAATTTATTTTTAGAAACGGAATCGTCTCAATTTTTTTATTTTACTTACAATTACATATAATCTAAGTTGCAAATCTCAATGTTGTTTCAATTAAGGTTATAATATATTTTTAAATACATCAAACTAAATTTAGTAGAAAAATATTTATATACGAGTATTCTCAGAAATATTTTTTTTTAAAAAAAGAAATTGGAATTTTATCGTACAAAAATTAAATACTCTGCTTGAAATAATCAATTACTCAATTATATATTATTTCTTTATTTTTATATCAACATATTTATTTCTTGAGCTTTTCTATTCATATTACTCAACTATTATTTATTTTAATTATGTATGGAATTATTAATAAATGTATATTTTATTTTATTTTAATTTAGAACTTATTATATACAATAAAAATTAGTAAAAAAACGATTACAAAATATTGAACGTTACTTTTATTAATATTTATTTATTAGAGTAATTTTTTTGATAACATTAAGTATATATAAACATACATACATGTGTACACATTAATCCTTAAATATTTACATACATATCCATACACAAACACACGCACATATATATATATATATATATATATATATATATATATATATATATATATATATATATGACTTTTAGGAAATATAAATCAAAATAAATTATTTAGATATTAGTATTTGAGCATGTATAATTTTTACTTAAACTTTAATATATTAATAATAATATTATATTATACATTATAAGCTTTGTCAACAAAAAATTTGTATAAATGGAAGAAAAATGTTTTCAAGTACTTACAACAAGAAGCTTTTTGTCGCAACCAATCTCTTGAATTCAATATTGTTAGGTGCTCAGAATCACTTTATATCGATTTTACATAAAGCTCATTTCGTAACGAGAGACCAACCTTACATACTCAGACATTTCAGTATTCGTGCCAGGTACATCAACGTACAGGATGGTTCAAATTGTTGTATTTTTGACGATACTTTCAATTCAATATAACAAAATTATTTAGAACGAGGACATATTTTTATGTAGTTAATAAATATATGGAAATATAAACAGATATTTCGATATCTATGAATAATATTTAAATAATCGTATCGATTAAATTGTATGGCATGTTTGCAAAATAGTTGAAAGAACAGTCACATAATTTTAATAATTTAGGAAATATAAATTTTGTTTAAAATTGTTGTTTCAAGTTAATTATATTTATCAATATTTATTGAATGAATTAATTTATTTCTATATAATAAATTAAATGTAATCAGAAGCAATATTATTTTAGAATATATTAATTATTTTTATTAAAGCTGTATATAAAACCAACCTTCAGTTTATGTAATATATTTTAATAAAATTTTTAAATGTTTTTTCGGTAAAATATAATACTTATATATGTTCATAAAAATGCATATCGTTACACTTATTATAAAATATCAATATGATAATTGAAAACTAATATTAGAAGTAACATAATTTAACAATTTATAATTTTTATACTACTAATTAAATTTGGAAAAATCTTTTATGAAATAATTTTTTATATTTTGATAATTTAAATATAAATTATTTAGATTAAATTTTTAAATAGTTTTTAAATGTTTTATTATTTAAATGATTAGTAATATATAAAATATTTTAAGGATATGAGGTAGACCAAATAAGAATAAAGAGTTTAGACATATAATTACTTGCCTACTATTATTTATTATCCTTAAGTTTCATTTGGGCTACTTTATTGATACTAATATGATATAAACATAAATAAGTTATGTGTACTAATAACTGTTATTGATTATTTTTTATTGATATAAGTAATATTTCCAGCTATAATGTTTTAAAAACTGTTTTTTAAAACAATTACTCTACTCTATTTGATTATTTATTTTTTAATCAATCAAACTAAAGCAATGAAAATAAATATACTTAAAGTAAAAGTTTTAATAAACTTTAATTTAAAATACTTTTGGAATAAAAATAAGTTAATTTTTTTTAAACACGTCTACATTATTATTTTTAATAATGTTCTTTCAAGACAAGAAAAATTACAAACTTATTTCATACAGTTTTATTAAACTTTTGAAAACTGGTATTCTCATAATGAAACTACTTGATAGTTGAAGTTTATACGATACAATATTACATTTTTAAAAATACTCGTTCAAGTAATAGGAACTGAATGAACGTTGTTGAAATTAAATATAATTTTCTAGCGTAGTGTATAGAACTATATTTAAAAGTTTATCACTTCCAGCAATTGAAATTTAAACTGTGAAACAATGGAAAAAGTTTATATTAAGATTAAAGTTTTCATTCTATATTATATATATATATATATATATATATATATATATATATGTATTAATATATATATAAGCACACATACATATATATATATATATATATATATATATATATATATATATATAGTATATATATATGTATAGGGTGGTTTAAATAAGATTGAAAAATTTAACCTTCAGTCTCATAGTTTATATCCTTTAGTCTTATTTGTGCCGTTTTATATTTGTATATATATATATATATATATATATATATATATATATATATTTGAAAAATACAAGGTGTCCAACAAAAATGTATACACATTATATATATATATATATATATATATATATATATATATATATATATATATATATGCACAAAAAAAAGCGGAAGGGAGATATGCATATATGTGAGTATAAATTTTATCGAAACATCTTTTAAATTAAAAAATAATTTATTAAAATATAAAAACTTAATAAAATATCTGATATCAAAATTTACTTTTAAAATTTTAATTTTTAATTTAGTAATTATAATTTATTTCCCGAATTTTGACTTAAACCATCTTTTTCCATCATTAGTATCATTAATAGATCATTAATAATAACAACCATTAATAGATGTACTTTCGTTTACTACAAGTTATCTTATTTTTAAGTTGATATAGTATTAATTGAATTCCACATCAAGACAAAATATTCCAATAACTATTTTTTATTATTCATCTTGTTTAGTTAAGTAAATAAATTATTTTTTTATTAATTCAGATAAAAAGTTTATTTAAATGAAATAATTATTAATTTGCTGAAAAAGCAAAGAGAAACAATGTCTTTTTAATGGAAAATAATAAACAATTACAAAAGTTTTTATAATGGATACAATGCATAAATTGATATATAGATCAGAAGAACTATTTGAAGGTCATAATGTAATATATTAGGTTGGCAAATATCTCCCTTCCGCCTTCTGGTCTTTTGAATTTCGCAGCTATGTACCAAAAAAAAAAAAAAAAAAAAAGCGGAAGGGAGATACTTGCCAACCTAATATAATGAAAAAAATATTGAACGCTAAAAATCGGCACAGAGGCCTATATAATTCCACACTGTAATATTATTTTTTTTAATTATGATAAACTCTTTTAAAGCTCAGAAAATTTTTATAACCAATTTATTATTATATTGTAATTAAAAATAAATATAGATAGAATTTAAATTGGTGTACTAAGATGTTATATTTATATCTGTAATAAAGTTTATTTCTATATAGTATAATTTTATCTAAACTGCTTTTTGAAAACTTGAAAATGTTTTCTCATTAAAATATCATTTTCGTTTTTCTGACATGATATTATATTTTTATACGTTCCTTTAAACAGCATCTCAATTTATACGATAAATTTGTTTCACATTCCGATAATATGCATTTCCTTTGAAATACATTTATGTAACTGCCACATTAACTAATCTTTATTGAATATAAAAAGTTAAATATTTTTAATATTATCTTTTAATCTCATTTTTTAATAAAACTCTGCAAATACATACGTTATTAATAATAATATAACTTTCAAAGTTGTGTAATGGATAAACAAATTTTATATTGTTTTGATTTTGTATTCGATTCTATATATATATGTAGGTATGTATGTATATATATATATATATATATATATATATATATATATGTATATATATACACTCGTCCCTCAATTTACGCGGGACTTTTTTTACACAAGTTTTTTTTTACGCGGCAAATTATATCTTTATTTCTGCGGGACTTTTTTACGTGGTATTGATTTACGCGACACTTTTTATACGCGGTCAGATAGATTTCATTTTATACAATTTTTCATAGAATTTATTATATATCAGAGTGACGCAAATTCTTACTCGAAAGTATAAAAGCACGATATAAATATATAAAAGGTTGATTGTTTTGAATTACAGTAGCGATAGTGACACCGAATAAAATGTATCTACTTTTATTTTCTAAAACGTCATTATTTTTTTGTTAAGCTATGTGAAATAAATATGTGTTTCTACAACTTTACTAGCTTTTATTTCCAATATTTTTTCTATTATACTGACAGACTCAATTTACGCGATTTTTATTCGCGTAAAACAAATCCACGTGGAATAGATACTCCGCGTAAATTGAGGGACGGGTGTATATATATATATATATATATATATATTAAGATAGAGACAGAGAGAGACAGAGAAGGACATACATATAAATGACAAAAGAAAATTTGTCAATATTGAGTAGAAAAGAAAAGCATTGAATCGCTGGAAGCGGGTAGTTTTTTGTGAAGTTTTTCATCTATCAATAGATAGAAAAATGATAGTGATAATATACATTGTATCATTATCAGCAGTAGAAGTTTCTTTCTATCTACTATTGAATGGAGGATTCTCTCAATTATATATATATATATATATATATATATATATATATATATATATATATATACATATGGTTCTCCAATAAGTTATTCATAAGTAATAAGTATAAGTTATTCAATAAGTTATTCATCTCGTATTTTTTATGTATTCAAATGGAAATAAGACAAATAGTATATAATTATTATTTATGAATTCTGTTATTTTTAAGCATATTTTATGGCAATAATGATGGAATACAATTTCAATATATGACCATCACGATTTTTCTTGACATAGTATATTCGTTTAGTCCAATTTTAGTCACTGTTTCACATAACTATAGTCCAATTTCATGAATTACACGTTCAATATTTATTTTTATTGCTTCTGTTGTTTGTGGTTTGTCAGCATAAACCAATGATTTTACTTAACCCCACAGACAAATAATCGAATGGAGTTAGATCACATAATGTTGGTGGCCAATTGATGGGTCTATTTTGTGAAATAATAGACTCATTAAACTTTTGTTTCAATAAGTCTATTGAAGTTTTTACAATTTATAAGCGTTATTGAAGTGTTAAATGTTTCAGGATAGTTTGCCAAATACTACTGAGTTGAAATGTCAAAATGAGTTTTAAAAAAAATTCAAACATGGGTTCCACAATTTGTCAAAGTTTTGACATTTTTATTGGAAAACCCTATATATATATATATATATATATATATATATATATATATATATATATATATATTATATAGTTATATATATATAATTATACATTTTTATATATATAAATAACAGATTTAAAAGTTCTAAGTTTTATTTTATGAACAAAATATTAAAAAAATACCTTTTTAGAACTGCTTATTAATTTATTTATTGTTCATTATTAAATTTTTATTATTTATTATTTAATTTTATGTGCTTGAAATTTTTATACATTAATTATACATTTTTATTTATTTTTGACAATCAATTATTTATATTACAAATATTGATTACAATATTTTAAAAAGTTAAATAAAATATTCTTATAATTTTTTTTTCATTTCAAATGTTAATAATTCTTTATTAAATTATTCTGTTTGATACTTCGATGAATTTATTATTATGAATTTATTATGTTTTTAAGTAAAGTGCAATATTTTATTCTAAATAAACTAGGATAAAGCAATTGCTTTATATATATATATGTATATGTTGTACATACATAATTAAATGTTATTAAAAATAATTTCAATATATTAATCACAACAAGAGCAACTATGTCCTAATTAACTTTTTTCTCGTGTCTTTCGTAACCGGTCGAGTGAATAATTAAATATTAATTATCCAACAAATTAGGATTTATGGAATTATCCTCCGACATAGTTATCTGTGGACAATGTTGCGGCTGAAGTGGAATGAGTGAAATAGAGGCCTAAAAGTGGAACACAAACACGGGACGCGCGGCGTCGTTTTTCGGACAATATGGACGACGCATTCGAGTACTTCGCTCATTCGAGGGTGGTTTTCGTATGAGGCAGTGTGGGCGCGATGCGCAAAAACGTGCGCATAATATCATGACGATAACGACGCGTCGTCCCCCTTACACCGCAAAAACAGATGTTTGGTATTGTGAGCTAGCGTGGATGTACTCATACCCATCATCTCTGTGTTCTGTTTAATTACATGCACATACCTATTAGCATATAAATACAATGCTGGCGCTTTTTTTCGATTCGTTTACTTTCCAAATAATATTATTGTTCGCGGGGGATACATTTATTGGAATCTCGCAATTGGAATTTGTCATTACTGCGTTTCATGCCCGCGTTGTATTCACTTTGTTATTGTTTTAATATGCATGCGGAATTGGTAACAATAAAACAATTAAAGTAATTGTTTGATATGTATTAATCAAATAAAGAAAAAAAACATTCAGATGACGAGTTGAATTTTAACTGTAATTTGCATACACGCACAGTTCTTTATTGCTGTGTTTTCAATTTGTATGAAATTAAAAAAACTGAATTATTTTTTATATTCAAGAATATTATATTTCTTTAGTTTATTAATTGCTGATATTATTATCTAATGATATATCACATGATATTGTAGTTATTATAATATATAAATAATTGATTAAATAAGAACATTTTATTCGAAACACAAATTAAATCATATTTTTTAATCTCCAATAAAAATAAAATGTTTCTTATTAAATTACAAAAAAAAATTAAATGTAAATATTTTAATTTGTTGCTATTCACTATTTCTTCTTTTATGAAGAAAATATTACTTTATTTAATTTCTTATTGAAATATATTAGTGTATATTTATAAACGTACACACACACACTTATTATATATTCACATATACATATATATATATATATATATATATATATATATATATATATATAAAGATGGATAGATAGATAAATGAAAATCTTATTAAAGAATAGCCAGCACATATTGAATTCATAACAATAACAATGAATTTAAAATTAAAGCTGTCTTATGAAAAGCTACCTAATAAAAAAATCTTTATTTAACAGTGGTACTAGACCTTGAAATGAATTGCAATCATGCACCTTAGTGCTATTATTTTCTTCTGCGAATCTTACAGTAATAGATTGAAACGGAGAATTTGTGATAGTTAAAAGCTTTTCCTTGATTGGATTGCTTTCCACTAGATTTTCCATCCTTGCTGCTATATTATAAAAAAGACATTGTCTCAGTTGTTATCATATATTAAAAAAAAGAATATACAACTATTATTCTCGTATTTTTTATGTATTAAAATTTTTATATAAAAGTAATTGAATTTAAGGCGAAGAATTAAAAACAATTTAATTTAATTTAATATTTTAGTGAATGCAGACACTATATATAAGAAACATTGTTATTTTTATAAAATAAATATAATAAAAATACTTGTCATTATGAAAAAAAAATAATTTGTTAAAGATTGATAATTATTTATTATATATATAGTTATAATTGTTTTAGTTTTATATTTAATGAATTTAATTATGGCATTTTGTATGTAATATGATCTGTATCTGATAAAAATAATAACTAACTATAAAAATAACACAAAATTTCATTATTAATTCATAATTAAATATTATATATTCTAAATGAATACATAAAAAAGCTTAAAATCTCTCATTAATAAAATTAAATCTTGCTAGAGTGAAAAATTAGTTGACAGTTATTTCATTTTTTTAAAAAATAATAATATGTTCTCTTACGTAATAATTATATATATATATATATATATATATATATATATATATATATATATATATATGTATATTACAATTTATAAAAATTATCAATATTCTTTATATGGAAATAAAAAGATTAAAAATAAAATGACTTAAATCTGACTTAATCGATACATATTCTCCAATATACCCTATACATATTATATGCATTATGAATATACACGGGATTACTGTAAAAACGTTTTTTATATTCCATCCCGTGACCCTTATTGATATTTAACTGCAGTTTGAATGTGCTTCTGTATGACATAGCACGAACCTCAGCAAGCCAAGGATTTGTAAGGCTTAAATGGGCTACTAGCCCCGTTTTATGACAACATTCTGACCTGTAATAACAATTTTATATCTGTCACGAGGTCAGTGTATTTTTGATATATATTATACGGTTATGCTGACTGACTGTTATAATATTCTGACGAATGAGGCAGAATTTATAGTCGCTGTATGAGAGAATTTATGCACATTTAAATTTATATTCGATAGAAAATGTGTTTTTTCGAAGTTAATATACAAATGTGATTGTGTACATTGTTTCATATATATATATATATATATATATATATATACACACACACGTGTGTATGTATAAATGTAAAATAGTTTTTAAATTAACGAGTAATTTCTAAGTAATTAAATGTTTATATTCATTAAATAATTTGCATATTTGATTAAAGGATCATTAACATTTATGTACATATGATTTACGGCTTAATAACTTTTTAAATATCAATATATGAACTGAATTTATTTTTGAAAAAGAGAATAACCATTTTTATGTTCCATAAAATAAACTGCTAATAAGTATTTAATAATTATTATTAATTTTCGGTCTTAATGTAGTTACAATTTTAAAAAATTGAAAGATTTAATTATATGACAATAAATAAAAAAATAATTTGCGATGAGAAGAAAACAATTTATTTTTTAATTGCATTTATATTTTAAATATGAATCTAGTGACATATTTTCTTTGTTAAATTTTTTAAAATAAATAATATTCATTTTCGAATTATGTTTCAATCATAATTTAATTTCCATTATATTTTATTGCTCAATTTATGTTTATTTTATACGTAATAAAATGGTATATATATATATATATATATATATATATATATATATATATATATAGATAGAGAGAGAGAGAGAAAGATGGCTAGATAGAGGTAAATTATCAGTTCAATTCTTAATAAAATCAATTTACAAATTATTTTAATGCAAACCATTGTTTATTTTTTCCCAAAATTTTTAATGAAGTCTAATATTTTATGTTGTTATTTCATTGATCACACATACACACATATATTTATATATGTATATAAATGCATATAAAATACATGTACATATTTATATAATTTTTACATAAAATTTGTTTTTGTTTTAACTCAAATTTTTATTAATTTTCGAAATAGATAAAAATACAAGTAGATAAAATGGTATTTGACTTGATAAATTTATTCAAATATGTAATAAATAGTACATATGCCAATGAATATAAATTGTTTATTGTAAAAAGGATAAACATTTTAAAATGTTAATACATACACACACACACACATATATATATATATATATATTATAAATATAAAAAATGTATAAACTTATTCATGTTTTAACAAATTATTCATATAATAACCAACTCAGTGTAATGGTCGAGCAACAAGAGCTGCGCTATTTTCAATTAGTAACATTATTCTCCTCTGTATTCCCAAAGAAACAATTCCAGCGCGCAATTATGTAAACTCACGCTGAACTAAATATGCTTCTATTTGACTATTTGAATAACAAAACAGCAAATTATATTTCGTCTACAACGTAAGCACACTAAAACTAAACCTCTTTTGAAAACAACAGGTCGTTTTAACTCATAGTTTGACGCTAATTTATACAAATATACACCGTGTTTTATATGTATATAAAAGTTCTGCTTTGAACTTTTTTTAATAAAGTTATGACTCGGCTTATAATTTATATGTATCTTGATTTCGAAAACGTTTACTGTTTTATTCATCCGTTTGAAAATATAGAGGAAAGTACATAATTGTACTTTAATTATCTTGAAAATTGATGCATAACCAATAAATATATATACATATATATATATATACATACATATATATATATTATCATTATCTATGACAAATTGATGCATAACCAATAAATATATATACATATATATATAACATATATATATATATATATATATATATATATATATATATATATATATATATACATATATATATATATATATATATATATATATATATATATATGATGTTTTTTGAACGATAAAAATTTAAATTAATACCAATTGCAAGTTCTATCTAACCTAAAAATCACTTTAACGTTCTTTTATGTATATATACATACACACACATATGTTATATGGTATTAAAAATAATGTTTTTTTAAAGTTAGATAGAATATTCGATACAGATTCAATTTAAGGTTCTATCACTCTTAAAAAACATAATATATATATATATATATATATATATATATATATATATATATATATATATATATATATAGTATGCAATAACACTCATCTGAAGTTAATTTCGTATGCTATTTAAAGAGGTATTTTTATCATTATAAGAACAGTTAATGCATTTCATTAAAAATTCTTTATATATTTATATAATTTATCGTATAATGAAATTTTAGTTTTATTGGTTAATGAAATTATCATTTCTATTTTATTATTTCTTTAAGTAGACACAATTATTTGTAAAATTTCAAAATTAAGTGTACTATTCTCGAAGTAAATTCATATAATTACAACAGATTGATGAGTTGTAAAAAGGATTTTTTGGTAAATATTCAAAGTTTTTGAATTATAGACAAATTATATTAATTTTGAAATAGTATTTAATAAATTTTAATATTCTTCATTTTTAGTTAGTCGATTTGATCTAAAACAATGCATAATAAATTAATCACTCAACTCCAAAATCACATGAAACATGTTCAACAATCATTATTGTTAACTTTATTCACTATTATGTATCTTAAAAGTCATGTAATCGTCATCAGAGTGCTATATTATGAAATCTAGTTTCGAGGATGACTGAATTATTAAATAATAGTTTAAAAATTAATTTATTTTTTTCTGTTTCACAAACAAATTAATGTCTATTAACGTCATGATAAAAATTATTTATATGGTATTAAATTTTTTTTATGTTATTAAATAGTTTATGATATGATCGTAAAAAATGATTGACACAATAAACTCTTAACCAACGAATAATAATTTTTCATATTCTAAATTATAATACATATAGTGCATTATGTAGAATTTTAATTATTAAGTAAATATGTTAATTTTTAAAAAAATAATAAACTTATCAGTCTTTTGGTTTAAAAAATTGCTAAATTATATTTTTTATTAGCTATTTATGAATGGTTTACATACATTTTATTTTAAAGGAAAATTTAAATTGTTTTAATCCGTTTTATTTATTTCTTCACTTAAATGCTTATATTTTATAAAATATTAGTTCATTTATATATATATATATATATATATATATATATATATATATATATATATATGTACCTAAGTATGTATAAAATATGAATATATAGTATGAATATAAAATATATATCAGTACAGAATATAAGTAATCATATATTAAACGAATTTAAATTTAAAATATCTCCATCTTCCATATATTTTTAATACATTTTAAACTTTCTTACCCCACTGCTATTTTCTATCCATTATTTTTTTGTTTTTTTTGAAGATTTTTTTTACTTCTCGCAAATTTCTGTTTTTAACTTTTTGTTATCTTCTTTTTATGATCCTTTTACTTTTTACTTAAACTTTACTTTTTGTTTTATATCTATAATTTATTTCCGTTTTATTATAAAAGTTATATATATATATATATATATATATATATATATATATATATATATATATGTGCTTGTGTGTGGAAAGTGAAAAGTTTTGCAACAAACTTTTATCTAATGGTGGATAGAAAAATAGTGATGAAAATGATGTATATATATATATGAATAGAAGAATTGAATAAAGAAAATCAAAAGATAGGATTTATGATGAACTTCAACAATACAAAAGTAATATGCAACGAATTTTCAGATCAAGAATAATCAAACTAAAATATATATATAGATGAACTAAACAGGAGAGTAAAAATAGGATGGTTTTAATTCGAAAGAAATTTACATAATATATGACTGAATATTCTTCTATGTTTAAGAAGAAAAGTTATTGATCAATATATCTTTCTGTTCTCATCTATGGCAGTGAAACATGAGTCTCGAATGCCAGAATAATTCAGTGACTTCATCCAACACAAAGAAATATGGTAAAATATATGTTAGGAACAACACTAAAAGATAAGAAGAAAATAAATGGATCGAAAAGAAATTACAAGTTATAGATATTATGGAAAAAGTAAGAAATTTTAAAAGTAAGTGGTTTGGTTAAAAGAGTACTATTATTAGACAAGGAAAGTTATTGATTGAAAGCTTAGATATATATATATATATATATATATATATATATATAAAGGATTAGGAAGAAACTTATGAATAAATGGGACAGGGATCTAAGGAAATTCGTAGGAATTGATTGGAAAAGGAAAGTATTAGATAGGTCAAAATGGAAATTTTAAAAGAGATTCTTTTAACGGTGAATAAAGAGAGGGTGATGATGTATATATTCTTATATATATATATATATATATATATATATATATATATATAATTATTTTCATCAACATCAGTTCTTTCTATCCACTGGTGTATTAAAGCGTGTTCTAAAACTTTTCACTTTTAGCGATCCAATTTCTTTTTCTTCCATTCTTCACCAAGGAATTTTCTTATGTCCTTATTCCATCTATTTATGTTTTGTTGTCATAAGTGAGAACAGGTAAAATGTTTTTTTTAAACGTAGAGGAATATTAGGAATATATTTTTTTTCAAATTAACACTAATATTCTTTTCAAAAAGCATAGAAGATCTACTTAGCAAATGACAGCAAGTCATTACAAACAATAGCGAATATGTAAATAATTAAAGTACAATTGCTGTTTTTTTATTAAAAATTAAAGTCTACATGCAAAAACGAAAATTATTTATGACGCAACCTAATATACATAATATGTGTACAATTCATACAGATATATGCAAATATACCGTATTTGTTACAAAATTTTTGAATATTCTTCGTAAACGCTATTAAATTTTTGATTAATAATAATACTAATAAAAATAACATACATACATATATATATATATATATATATATATATATATACTATATAAAAATAACATACATATATATATATATATATATATATATATATATACATATATAAAGAATAAACTTACGTAATTGTGTAACAAACATTACGTAATAATTGATATCATAATACAACAAAAATGATACTGTCTAAGAGATAATGATGCATTGAAAGAAGTCAGTTTCAAGGCAAGGCTATGTTCCAAGTATCTTTATTATTGTACATTACATTATAATTATAAGATCAAAATATATTTATAATTGGGCCTTGAAAAATTAAACACAAGCATTGATACGCATATTAATATAATATAATAGACTTTATAATTCCTTACGAACGATAAATATAATATAATTAGTATTAATTTCATAAATAAGAAATCTAATATCCGCCTCACAGTTTGTTTTTAAAGACGTTTTATATTTTAATTTAAATACGAGAATATTTTGAGTCTAATATCAACGTTCATGCAAATATTATTTATTTTATTAATTATTTAGCTTTATATCCAAATATTTTATAAAAATGAATTTATTTCATATATTGATTTTACTAACATTTATGTAAATTCATTAATATTGTTATATTTATCTTATTATTTCCTAAGATAAATAAAATCATATACTATTTTCCCATTTTTATTATTATTTATATTGACAACAATACTCGTATGAACAAATTATTTAAAATATTAAATAGCTGTTTTAATCCAATTTATTTTAAATATTTGTTTTATTTGTATATACTACAAAAATATAGTGTATGAAGATAAATTAATATATATATATATATATATATATATATATATATATATATATATATATATATATATATATATATACAAAACGTTGATTCATAGAGTTTAATGCAATCAAAGCATAAAGTAATGCCAACATTTTTTTTAATATATGGGTAGTCCGAATGAGACTGAAAAGTTTAAATATACATTTACTTACTTAATATCATTAGTATTTTTTGCTATCCTTCAGTCTCATTTGGGCTACCGTATATAAACCAGTACTTTGTAAATTTTAATATTTTTGTATGTAATTATTTGGTTGATTTATTTTATTGAAAATATTTTGTTTTTACATACACACACACACACACACACACACATATATATATATATATATATGTGTGTGTGTGTGTGTGTGTGTGTGTGTGTGTGTGTATGTAATGTTTGTCAAATGTAAAGTACAATTTTTCTTAAAATAAAAGTTTAAAATACTCTTACTTTACTTAATTTATAAAATTGTTCATCTTTTCCTTTTATGTACTCATTTATTATTTCAAAGTCTTCATGTAGTAATACAGATTATGAAAACTTTGAAGTAATAAACAAACACATGAAACTAAAGCTGTTATATTAAAATATTTTAATTGTTAGTGAAAGTTTGTGTACATTAAAATAGAAAGTAATTTTAATGAAATGAATAAAATGAGATTTATTTCCTTTGACGTAAACATTTATTATTATAATATATATTGCAATTAATTTGAGTGCAATGTAATTAATTAATCGTTAGTAATGTACCGTCCTACAACATTTCTAAATATTCATGGCGACAAACAATGAAAACAAACAGTCGTTCTGTCCAACTTGCATACGAATGGCGGATTAACATGCAACAACAGTTGACACACATCAACTGAAAATCTGAAATTATCGTGACAGTTTTCTACTCAAATTTTCACTAGCTGAAAATTGGTGTTGTCGTTGTTGTATTTCTCAGTAGTGCCGTTGTTAATATTAAGCGAGTAGGTGATGACAGAGCTATGATAACAGCGATAACGAAGACCTCTTAACGATATCCATTGTAGTCACTTTTATTGTTGTTGACACGTAACAAACGAGTCAGCGTGTCCTGTATCATTGCGTTGCTACATGTGCAGTGCTCTGTGAACAACAGAGGCGTACGTTGAGTTCTAAAAAATTCACAATTCTGATTTGTGCACAATTCTGATAGTGTTATATTGTTACTGATTTAGGTCGAATGATACGGTTACTCAAAATGCAGTTTTATCAGTATTGTTTTGAATACAGTGTTGATTACTTTTAGGAAAAAAAACAGTTGTCATACATGATTTAGTACTATAAAATGAAAGAATTTTTATAAAATGTATTTAAACGAAACTGTATCAAGTTTTATTATCAGTAATTAGTTATAAAAAATGAAAAAAATCATAAAATGTATAAAAATTGTTATTTTTATATCAAGTATAATTAAACGTATTTTTTCGTATATTTAAAATTTTATTATTATTTAGAATATGTTTAGGTAATTGCCATTTAAAAAATATTATAAAATATATATCATTTCTGATTTCATTCCAGTAATCTCATTATTATATGATAATTCTTTATTTGTTAACACTTAAGAGTCACTCTCTTTTTGTTTATTATCAAATAATAATTTTTTTTATCTCTTTGATTTGTGCCATACGTGTAATTAATTAATTTTAATAATACATGCTGTCAAAATTAGTCGTAAAAAATAATACAAAAGAAAAGTAACCACGGTTCTAACAAATAAGAAGTTATTATATACCATTAATGGTACAATGATATCATATGTCATTAACAGAAATTTGTTAATATTAAAACGTAACATAAATTTGAATCGTTCTTGTACATACAGAATATAAAAGAACGATTGTATATAGAGAATATACAATAGCTCAGATGTTACTGAAGGGTTTAGTCATATTTTTACTTGCTTATTATAATTTACTTTTCTTTATTATCCTTCAGTCTTGTTTGAGCCACCCTATTATAATAAAAAAATATATCAAAATATTCAGTAAAAATTCAATATCAATTTTAATCGTTTGAGCTTTTTAATGAAAAATTCTGTATTTTTTTAAAAAAATTTAAATAAATGTGTTTGCTCTATTTTAAGAATAATAAGAATTTTTTGACCAAAAATTTTGTAACATTTAAAAATAGTATATTATATTATCACATCGTATTAGTTTTCTTGTTCAAATCAATTTAATTAAGAGATTAAATAAAATTGATTTATATTTTTTAAAAATTTTAAAACAATTATTTTATTTACTATTAAATAGGTAATCTATAAATAAATTCAATATTTTTTTCACTTTAGTTTATATACTTAATTTTATTTTTAATTTTTAATAATTTATCTCATATAATTAGAAACATGCTCCAAAGAATTTTTAACAAAAATATAAATATACTTTTTTATTTAAACAGTCATAGAAAATAATATATAAAATTTAATTTATTTTAAACAATAAAAAACTATGCGAAGGTAGATACATACAAATTATTGAACTCATTTATGATATTGAATTATTTGAAAAAATCATTTACAAATATCTAATTATATTTTTTTAGCACATAAAATAATTATAATTTAAGATAATATAAAATAATTTTACTATTGTATGAGGTAACAAAAATAAAATTACAGGATTTAGACCTACATTTACTTGCTTAGTATCATTTACTATTCTTTAGTTTTAATTGAGTCACCCTATATAACACACAAAATGAACACTTTACACAGATATATACAGCACAAGAGTAAAAATACTTCTGGTATTCAAATATAAACTTTCGAAAGTATTTATTAAATTGATCCAAACTTTTAAGGCTTTTATAAGTTAATTAAGTTATTTTAAATGTACAATAGTATTAAATAAATTTGCTGCAATTATTGTAATTGTATTTTTGTGTATGTCGTTTAACTAATCGGTATGTTTATTTTTAAAATGATCTTTTTTACATTATGATATACATATATATTTGTTGTTTTTTAATAAATGTTATTCAATTATATTTTTATATATCTTAGAATAATAACTAATTGATAATTTAATTAGATTTGCATATCCATTTAATACAAGAATGAAAATAAAAAATATCAAATTAAATTTAAATAAATAAAAATTTAAGACAATATTTTAATTTTTTTTATTATGACTAAAAATAGTATGATTATTAATACATACTTGTGTATAAAAATGTTATTTTTGAATTGTACTATGATAAATTTCATTTATTTTATGCAAAATAATCTAATTTATTTAATTTGCATTTGGAAATGTTTTTGAGTTGTATATACAAATAAACGAATATTTATTAATCAAAACTGTCAAGGTGTACGAATTTTATTCCAGAGCGAACATTATACATATTTCTGAATATATTTGTTGAAATAAAGTAGTTAAACTTGTCATAACAAAAGTACATTTGGAATAAGCTCATTATAATTCATTTGAATGACATTGTTGTAACATAGTTCGTACTATGGGAAGGTATAAAACGCGCAATATGCACACACGTACCGACAGTTACTGTTAGATTTCCTACGGGAAAACTCAACGAACGGCAACAGTTAATGCAAACCATACACTAACTACAGTGGCGTACTCATTTATCATGCGAGTGAAAGGTGTATATGTTCACACATTCTACCTTTTGTCAATATTTAATTAATGGATCTATTAGGATTTGTGAAAATAGAAATTATATTTGTAGAGAACAGTTGTATCATGTAAACAAGGTATAATTGTTTGTTAAACTATTTATTAACAGAATTTTAAAAAAGTTTCAAGAATTCAAATATATAAAGATTAGATGTTTTACTTTATAATTCTTATACTATTTTCTCTGTATATTTGTATATACATATATATATATATATATATATATATATATATATATATATATATACACATACACATACAAGGTCGTTTGATAAGTATGGAAAATTTACTTATTGTTTAATTCAATTAATTAATTAATTTTATTTAATTTTTCAATTTAGTTTTTCTTACTTTTTTACCATACTTATTAAACAAAACGACCCTCGTATATATATATATATATATATATATATATACACCCATACATACACACCCATACCCATTATATATATATATATATAATGGGTATGGGTGTGTATGTATGCATAGCCTGCATTCATATTAGTAAAATAAATTTATTTTCAATATTTGAATTATTATATAATTTTATCTTTGTAAATAGTAAATATTGTTATTTAATTTCATTTATAGACATATTGAAATAGACTTAAATTCAAATTATTGATATACTTTTTAAATTATTATTATTTTTTCTTTATTCATAGTCAATATTGGATTCACGCTATAATAATAAAAATATTTAGTATATTATCTATCTTTTATTCGTTGCTTTGAAAGTATTAATATACGTCACAGAACACCATAAGCAAACATTTTTTTTCTTTTTTAAATATATATTTATATTTAATAAATCCACAATCCTCAAATATATTTTTTTAATTGCAAAATAGAATCATTTTATTAATGTTTTGTAAGTACAGTAATACCTCGATTAGTCCGGTTTCGATTAATCCAGTTTCACTATAGTCTAGTTTAAAATTTTCCAAAAAAAATTTTTACTTGAAAAAAATCCTACTTAAAAGTTTTTTTTGAAAAAAATCCTAAAAAATTAATACATAAAATTATTTTTATACACAAATTTTCAAGTTTTTCCCTTTATTATGAAAATATAATAAAAAAGAAAACCGAAATTGTATATGCACATTATGTGCAACGCATGCGCAGTTTTAGTTATGTGGTTTTTTTTCTTTTTCTATCAGTTTTCGATTCGCAACTAAAATAAAGTCGATTTTTTACAAGTAAATTTTAATAACCCATTTGAAAATGAATTTAAAATGAATGTATAAACCCCTAATTTTATTTTGTTGATACATAAAAACATTTGAATATATTTCCCTCATTTTATTTACTGAAAAACAGGGAAAAACAAATTGTTTGAAACCAATTAACGTTTTTTGTATTTAGTTAATGTTTAGATTAATCCGGTTTTAAATAGTCCGGCTAATCAGTGGAACCAATTAGCCGGACTAAGCAAGGTATTCCTGTATTTCATCAGACAAAAATGTGAACCTCAAACTACTTTTCAAATATATATTGTGTATAATTTCTTTTTAAGTATAATTTATAAAACTTTCCATTTTTATAATTGAAATATGTTTATTTTTTCAAATTAAAATTATTGAGAAAAAAGTATATTTTTCACAAATATTTTTATAAAAAGTTGGTCATCAAAATTATTGTTAATAAATGAAGAATTAAACATAAAACGTACTTATAATCGTTTATTATAGAGTCACCCAAACAAAACTGAAAGATTCAGATATACATTTAGTTACTCACTATAATTTACTATTCTTTACTATCATTTAGTCTTATTTGAACCACCTATGTAAAATAAAATTAAACAAAATTATTTTCCGTAAAATTGTCTAAAACATATTTCATATGTAAGTTTCCATTGCAATTTATGTATATTATTTTTTTATTAGTTTGTTTTTTTACTACAAAATTTTTATTTTTTAAATATTTCATTAAAAATAGAAAAATAAATTTCCCTATATAAATTAATTTTATCCCATCAATTATATTCATTTCTTTTCTAGAGTTACTGTTTTTCAATATTTTCTTATCAATTAAAATCAAGATAACTACTCTTGAAACTTCTTGATTACTTTTTATTAAAAAATAATTTTTATTAATAATATTCGTAGGAAAAAGGGAAGACAAATAAGATTAGTTTAATAAGAGTTAAATGGATTGGTAATATAAAAATGTTCTTAATTAATTGATTCCATAGAAAACTTCAAGTTGTGAAATGTTTAATGATTTATCACAACTTGTGAAATGATTGAATGTATAAGTAAAAGTGTTTTAATAATTAATTAGTAAGTAAAAAAATTAAAATATTATCTATAGTATTTAACTGAAATGAAATATTCAATTTTAAATATTTGTCTAGTTATTATGAAATATTTAGTCAACTATCACCTATTTTTTTAAAAAATAAATGTTCATTTTGTTACATTTTTAAGAACTAATAGAATTTTTTTTACAAAAACTGATTTAATAAATTATATTCAAAGATATTTACAATTGAAAATCGATATTTGGTTCTGATATAAAATATTTTCATTACAATTTCCAATAAAAATTAATATTTAAAATGAATCGTTTTGTGAAAATTTATTTACATATAATGACATCCAATTCATTCAAAATAATACGTTATATTCAACACGAAATCTTTCTCTTATAGAATACTAAAAACCTAATGGTTTCCTCAACTCATAAACGTCATCATAAAATGGTATATTTTATTAGTACTTAAAAAAGAAAATATATGCTTATACATATGCGTCTTATTACATATATATATATATATATATATATATATATATATGTGTGTGTGTGTGTGTGTGTGTGTAAATATGTATGTGTGTATATATGTATTGTATAATTAATAATGAAAATTCTAAGCTAAAGGTCGTAGGTTCTTAATATTAATTATAAAATTTAAATTAAGTGTATGATTTCAATCAAGAAGTGCAATTAAACGTAAATCTGTTAACAATAAATTGAGATTGAATATAACGAAATAAAAGCACTTGACCTTGAAAAACATAAGTACACACATACAATAACGGTCGTTATTTGGTAACATGAAATGTGCATATTTATTTATTTTTTTATTCACGTTTCATAAGTTGTATAGGTACAATTCACGGCGTGTACTTTATTCACTTACATCTCTTTCCTATACTTATATTGTTTACATACTTGCGTGAAACAATCGCGATAAGAATTTAAGGTAATGAACTTCCATACAAGTCATAATAAGGGGTCATTTTCGCAAGATCATGAATGGAGATTGGATTGTTGTTGTACTTGAAGTTGCAATTATATGCGATATGTTCTTTTTTGTATTCAAACTAAATATTAACACCAAACTGCAATTGTACTTATCACCATATTAATGTAATTGTAATAATGGTTTTTGTAAGAATAAGTAACATGACACTTTGTTATCATGAAATGTTATTAATCTGTTTTCTTTTTGTAACGGAAAGGAAAATAAAATCTTAGAAATTAATTTTAAGTTCGACTTTGTAACTGAATGTAAAATACGTGAAAACAAAATTATTTGATTTTCGTTTTGATCTCTCTTTTATTGAAATTTATAAATTATATACTATTTGAAAACATTTTATTTCATAAAAATTTGAATTTCTTGAATTTTTTTTCCTTTTTATGTTTTATGGTATATATTATTTTTAATTTAGATATTTGCTTTCCTTTCTATTTAGTATCTATGTACAATATTACTTAAAATAGGAACAAGTGTTAAAATTCATAAAAAGAACTTGAAACAATAACTCTTAAATGTTAATTAAAGGAGTTAAAATAGCTATTAATAAACAGAGAAATAAAACAATTATATTTTTTTTATTTCTTACTTTTTTATTTTTCTATAGAATTAAATTTTTAAATCGTTATTAGATGTACAATATATAAGAATAGTTTTTATTTCTAGTCAGTTATTGGTCTTAATTAAACATAAAAATATTCAAACTGTTGAATGAAAATTCAACTTCGACTTATTTTTTTTCTTTTCCTTTTTCTTAAAACATTTCGAAGCTTAGGCGAGCCTCTATTCATTTTTTTATTTTTTCCTGCCCATTAACGCCTTATTCTTCTTTAGCAATGCATTTCCTCTCTTTTTCATAAAGTTCTCAATCACATGCAATCATGTTTTTATCTATTTTCGTTTTATTCTACTTATTTCTAACCTTCTTTCTAGCATTTGTTTGTGAATTATATTTTCTGGTATTTTCTGCGAATACTCAAATAACTTTTTATTTTTTTATAATTTTATTTATGGGCTACTATACAACTCGTTCACTAAGTCTTTTTTTATTTTTTTCTTCTAGTCTTCCTTACAATATTTTTATTCTATAGTACTTCTATTTCAATTCTGAAATTATATTTTAGTGTTTAAAATGCAATGACCAATTGTACTTACATTTACATTAAAAATATCATATTTTAATAAACTAAACTTTTAAATATTATAAGAAACTCTTGAAAAAAATATTCTTTTTAAATAAATAAACTTCTCGAATATTTTTTTATACAATTATTATATAAATTAGTTTTATTCATACAATAAGATTGATGTTGTTTCTATTTACTTGATTCGATATATTTAACTAATATTTATTTCTGTAAGATGAAAAAAACAATAATATTTATAAAATGTATGTTTTGAGTATCAAATAAATAAATACGTCTCGAATCCGATTGTACCTAAATAAATAAAACATTTAAAAAAACATTATATCAATACACACACAACACTCACACATATATTTATACATATATATTTTTGAAAAAAATGTTTATTTTAAAAACAATTTTAAAATTTTATTTAGTTTGCAAATGTATTTATATGTACATTGGCAAAATATATATTATATAAAACTATTTTAAATGAAATTGGTAAAACATGCTAAACAATATAAGTTAGGATATTTAATGATAAATGTTGTTTTAATTTAATTTGTAAATGACGTATAAACTTTTATAATCTATAATTATTATTTTTAGTTGAATGTCAGGTGGATTTATTAAATTATTAAATATTATACATATACTGATGAAATTTAAATAAAGAGGTAGGTTTTAATTTCATTGAATTAAAGTTTTACTAGTCTTTTAATATTAAATATTCAAAAACAACTTTTAATTGATGTATGTTTCTGGCAATATTATTATAATTATATTTCATGTGCAAAGTAATATAATAATCACACAAATACATAATTTCATTAAAATGTATATATTCATTATAAAAACATCATTATATAAATACTAAATATATTCTCAATATCCTGCAAACGTGAGCACATTTTTCACTCATGAAAAAAAGTTTATTTTTTAATCCATACCACCTGCCCCTATGATATGTGTTTGCGCACGTGACTCGATACGATCAAAAAGCTGTGAGCTTTATTCGAGCTTATTCTGCTGATGCATTATCGTAATAGCACGCTGCACACTTCTGCTGCGTTGGTTCCTGTAGAGATTTAAACTCTGCCTGAAAAAAAATGTCCACGTATTCTCTCGATAATTACCCAGGCTTTTGTTGAAATATGCATGATACGTTGTAATTTATCCGAAAATTTGTATACGTTTGTGTATATTTTTTCATTTCAGAATAAATTGGAAATTGTTTTGTCGTGTAATGTTTTTCGATTGAATTTTTATATCAAAAAGTGTGTTATGAATCCATTAATCGATTTTTATGAACAAATATCGAAATGGTAAAAGATTAAATTTTTATGCCTGAAAGTAATCAGACATGATTGATTTGTTGTTTTCAGTATGAAAATAATTGCTCAGAATCTTATTTTTATGTAAAAAACAAATAATATTATCAAAATTTTAAATATTTATTTATGTAATTATTTTATATATTGGGTCATCAAACTAGATTTGTGTTTTATTGAAAAGAAACATGTATATAGGGTGGTGTATAGGGACACATGTGTATAGTTTTTTTTTAATAAAACACAAATCTCAATCTTTTTATTCAAACACATACATACGAGGGTCGTTTGATAAGTATGGTAAAAAAGTAAGAAAAACTAAATAAAAAAATTCAATTAAATTAATTAATTAATTAAATTAAACAATAAATAAATTTACCATACTTATCAAACGATCCTCGTACACCTTATATTTCTTTTTACATAGTTATATACAGGATATTTTAATGACATAAAATATATTGCAACTTTAATTCTGTTTCGATATTTGTAAACATACTTGATATGTATATATATTTATATAGGGTGGTCTAAATGAGACTAAATGGTGGTCAAAGAATAATAATGGATAGTAAGCAAGTAAATGTATGTCTAACCCCATCAGTCTCGTTTTGGTAACTTATATAAATATTTTTGATGTAAATATTAAAATGTTTTGAAAACTTATATATAGTTCCAAATGGTAGAATAATAATAAATTAGTAGATATTAATAAATCATCATCAGAAATATATTTTTTTGTCAATCTACTTATCTATTAAGCATTATTCAAATTCTATTAATTCGAACGATATATTGCTTCTTTTTGTTACACATTTTCAATATATATATTTATATATATATATATATATATTTGTGTGTGTGTGTATACATATATTGATTAATTCATCTTACCTATTTTCATTTATGACAGTGATATATGAGTTTTAAATGTCAGAATAATTAAGAGTTTGTAGACAAAACAGAGAAGAATAAAAAGATTCATCTTAGGAATAATATGTAGGGATAGAAAGAGATCGCGATGAATGGGGAAAAAATAGAAATTATGAACTAATTAGCAAAAGTGAAAACTTTAAAATGTAAATATGTTTGTCATACAGCAATAAAAAAGACCACCGATGGACAAGAGAATTTATTAATTGAGAATCTTGATATATAAAATGTTCTAAGAGAAGATCGTTAGATATATGAAATAGAGGCATAAGAAGTTTGTTGGAACGAACTGAAAAAGAAAGATGTTTGATCAGTTGAAGTGAAAAGTTTTGGGAGAAGTCTTTATCCAAAAGTGGATGAAAAGAAGCTGATGTCATATATATATATATATATATATATATATATATATATATATATATATATGTATGTATATAGTCTTTTTGTGTGTGATAGAGAGAGATTGTAGGACTATATGGATGAATAAATGTATTCATGAGTTAAAAAATGATAAATAATAAATAATTGTTATAAAAAATACAATCTTAAACTCATGACAAATTTCAGTATTTGATTGGTAAAATAATTGATTTTATTCTTATAAACAAAACGCATTTTCAAAAGAAAATATATTTCTTTCAAAAACAAAGCAATAGTACATTAAATTACAAAGAAAATATAATGTTTTAAAAAACAATCTGAAAATAGAAAAACAAACAAAAAATAAATTGATTACAAGCACATTTCATATATCGTATACTAGACTGGTTATAATATGAGAAACAGTAAAAATAATATATATTACCTATCAAAAAAAATATACCACAAACGCTCATGTATACATACATTTATATATATATATATATATATATATATATATATATATAATACAAACAGAACAGTCCATTTGGTATCCGAAAACAATAAATCGCTACGTGGAATCGAACCGATAGCCTTGAGCTAAAACAGCGCACACATACATGTTCAATAACTGAAACCAGCCGATGTCGAACGCAAGAATAGAAAAAAAACATACATTTCATGTTATCCAGATGATATTTTTCAATCTGTTGTTGCGGTTGCGTTCTGCGGTCTTCGGGTATGAAGCCTGAACCTCTGATACGAAGACATAAATATCTAGTGAGTAATAAATTCATTAGCGACGACCCTAACACGCCCCCGGAAAACGGCTTCGGACCATTAACTAGTAAGAACGTTATATAAAAGGGTTATAACAGAAATCATTATCGGTTGGTTTCTTGTCTTCGTTTCTATATTTATGTTAAGTTTTAACTGATTTGTGAACATTCGTAAACAGATCCGAGTCACGTATTTTCATTATTTAACACTATCTGCAAGTTTGTATAAATTTCTACTTAAATGATTGAAATATCTTTTCAGAAAGATATATTGATTCTATCAGTGAACAGTTTTTTTATGTTTTTATTATATTTATGGTCTGTACATTTTTGTTTGAAAAACAGTAATTTGAGTACTTGTTTTTAAAATAAGTAATAATTATAAACATATTAATATTAATAATAAATATTTTTTATAATTATTTCAAACATTTCTAGTTAATTTCTCTACTTTATATTCGTTTTTGATTGTTAATTAGTAAATTAATATATTGTATTAATGCCTTCGATTATTATTTATTTGTTAGAAACGTGTTTCATATTTTAAAATGCTTATTTTTAAAATTATTGCATATTCGAGTTGATAATCTAAAATATTTTGATATGAAATTTGAATATTAAATATTTTTAAACTGATAACATAATTCTATACATATTATTCACATTATTTCAATATATCATTTAAAAAGCTAAAATAGGTGCGAGTACAATTCTTTATGAGTACATTCTTGTTTAAAATTTTTTAAATTTATCAAGTTACTAAAGACTATAATTGATTATCACACGGCAATGTCTCGCCATATTTTCTCGACAGCTTCACTCAGCTGACAAAAAAAAATAACATGAAAATTTTCAATAACAACAACAGGTACATCAGACGATAATCATTCATCATCCTTTTAATATGCCACTGAAAATTCTCCGTACATCTGAAATACCTACGAGAACAAAAAAAATCTTATCGTACAAAAACGGAGGGTGGACCAATTTTCAAGTTTCGAACGAACGGAGAATTAATTTAACCAACTGCATTGAAGCGTAGACAGGTAGGTAGGTTGGTAGGTAGATGGATAAGAAGTATACGTATATACTTTTCTTAAAACTCTCTCTCGTGGAAATCTTTTCCTTGACGTGTTGGTTTGTCAACCGATTCTAGAAAGTTGGCGAAGAACGCTTATTACTAAACTCATTAAATTCAATGTGAAGTTCGTAATAACACAATGTTGAATTATTTATCTTTCTCAGATATCTACTCTCTTTATACACGTGTGCGTGTGTTGGTGACAAGGGTTGTACAAACATCAAAAATATATAATTAACGTCAAGTATATACATACGAACAAACTATATCTATAAATTTAATACAAGGAGTAAATTTACGCAGTCAGTTCAGATTTACCTCGAATACATTTATAATGTACAAAGATTTTCCTAAATCTATATTGATTTAGTTTATTTGAGAATAAATTCGTTACTACTTTATAATTTCTTCAACAATTTTAAAGTTCGCTATATTTTTATAGTTAATTTATGATGCTTGATTTAAATATTTAATAATATTTCTGAATAAAAATGAGATTAAAGCATACTTTAAAGAAAAATTGTAGGAGTAGTCAAAATTAAATTACTTTAATTAATTTTAATTAAATTCAAATAAAATCTTATAAAATTATATAATACACTTTTACTGCTTTTATATACTTTAATTTAAAAGGAGAATATGAATAAAAATAAAGGGATGAAAATATATAAGTAGTAACGGTGATCAAAAAAAAAAAAAAACGATTAATGTTTTAACAATAAAAGGTTCAACATTTTTATTTATAGAGTACTCCAATAATAATGAAATATAATGAATGTAGATTATTTAAGAAATGAGGTTATTATTAAAATTGCAGTTTAATGCTGTATTCCAAACTCTTGATTGGATTTTCTGTATCGTAACCCTCTGATTGCATACATTAAAGTAAACATGCAACAAAACAATCATATTGACCTTCAATGACATAAAAATATTCAACAGTTGACCTACATAAACGTGCAATTACACTCTTTAATAACGTATAAAATACACGCAGTATTTTATATTAAACGAGAAAAAATATTTAAAAAACGTACAATTAAAATGTCACAGGAGGGAACACGATCGTATGACCTTCAACTCTACGTACTGAATATAGTACCACTGACTTGATGCATTAGAAATTCCCTCACCCCGATGCTTAAGCTTGTCTGAAAAAAATAACACACCGTTTCATAACAAGCACGTCGACTGACATGAATAATGTATGGGCTGATTGTAAACTTTTGTCAGTTTTCGGTGGTCGGTGTGGCGTTATTATGGTCAAGGCGGATAAAACACAATTTCTCCAAAAAGGGTGAACGGGGCCGGTGTTACAAGTTTGTCAGCTTTTCAACATTGTACATTGCCTAGGAGTTTGTTCGCAATTTTATCATACGAATGAAAGTTTGGTAACTATCACATGTGGATGTACACAATCGTCCACTTATGTCAACAGTATGTTGAGAAATTTCATATTTTACTATCTTTGTAATATCAGATTTTATTTTGATTTTACATTTTATTCTCTTTTCTTTCCTTCTATCTTTCTATCTCTCTCTCTCTCTCTCTGCATATATATATATATATATATATATATATATATATATATATATATATATACATACACACACACATTTATGTGTGTGCACGATTCAAAGAGCAAAGTGATTAAATCTACTTTCTGATTTTTTTAAATTTTAATGCCAAAACGATTAATTAATGCTTAACTTTTTATATTAAAATAAATTTCCAATATTTAGGCTTAATACCACCGAATCACAAAATTTTTTTTTTGCTGTAGAATAATAAGTAGTTTATTTCAGAATTTAATATGATTAACTCCATATTTTTTAGTAAATCGTTACAATATTGCAATTATTTTATAGGAATTTAATTAAGTATTTTTTTAATAAAACAGTATATATTAGATAATAACGATAAACTGTTTACCGTTATACTGTCGTAAAAAAGTAAAATTTCAAAAAAAAAAGAAATACATTCAATACGTTAAGCACCAAACCCACTTTACGTTTTCGTTTACGCCACACACATTTTATTACATCAAATGATTGGTGTAATATAATTAAAACTAGTAAAAATAAAGCACTATTCCATCTAGTTTAAATGACTCATCAGAATTTTTTTTTTACGAAACCATTAGAAAATTCTATTATCAGAAAGGTAACAGTTACAGGATTATCTTAAAATGCATTGGATAAAATTAAAAAGATCAGACCCCTATGTCATTAACCTAAGTTATAAATAAAATTAACAAATTTTCGTTCATTTTAAGAAATATTCAATTTGATAAAAAAATCAATTTTTAATGAATAAAACTTTAGATGCAGTCATGTACAAATGTAACTCTTTATTTATTCAAAATATTTGATTATTATTTTTATTATGTGAGTAGTTTCAATACCTTTATGATTCTTATCTGATATATAAGATATGATGATTAATGATGTTATGTTTAACAAATAGTAAATATTTTTTTAATCTATTTTTTTAACTCTATTTGATGATCATACATCCAAATATAATATAGAAATAGCATGGTTTCAATTAATAAAATTTAATAAAATACATAAAAGTATTTATTCCAAAAAGTATTTCAATAAATGTAAACAGATATATTAATAAATTACAGGTAATTAATTTTGCAACTAACTTAATAAATGAATCACTTTACAACATAAGAATTTTTTTAAAAAAATATTTAATAATCACTTATTATTTACTTTAGTTTGAAGTATATTTTGATATTAATATTTTCATTCTCAAATCATAGTATTATAAAGTCTATTTTGTTACTTTAATGATATTTTTATTTAAATAATTTCGTTAATTTTTTTTGCACTTTTGGGTCTTGGTCTGATATGTAATTTTGTCAGTGAACGTGATTTTAACTTAACGTTTCTGTGGGTGAAGTACCCCTATACCCGTTATTTAACTTAATTTTCTTGTATATTTTTGACATTACTTATTATAATTATGATATGCGCAACCTGGGAAAAATGATTTTGTTAATGTGAAAATTAGTATTTTATAAAATATATAACCAAGGGGCTACATCCTCGCTCGCTACACTCGTTCCAACTGCAGGCTCTGCTCCACCTTCGCTTTGCTCACTCCCACCGTTATACTTGCAATCGTGAATGATGTTTATTTGTAATCGTTAAAGTTCAGAGGTAATCGTTCACGTTCAGAGTATTGCAACATTAATGACATAAATTTTGCGATGGAACTATTTTATATATAGGGGGAGATAATATCGTATTAATTATTTTTGATCGAAAGGTAAAATACGAAATAAATAATGTATATTTAAAAATTCTTTGCATAATGTATCTATAAAGGGTCATCCAAATATGATGCCTAGATTAGTGTTTTATTAAAAATAAACATATATATATATATATATATATATATATATATATATATATATATATATAGGATGGTGTGTAGGAAACTTGTGTATAGTTTCTTTGTTTCTTTCTAATAAAACACAAACCTAGGCATCACATTTAGATAATTTTATATATATATATATATATAAACACTTTTATTCATATTTCTTTACATCTATATTTATTTATGCTCATTATTTATAATAACGTATATTTTTATATTTAAATATATTTAAAAATGAATTAATTAAATATTTGATCCAGCATTTTTCAGTTATATTTCAAGAACGATTTTAATAACAAAAATATAAAATATACAAAATTATCAATCTTTGCCAAGTAATTGATATAAAAGCAATTCAGTCGTAAAACAATAATATTATCCAACTTTTGTATTAATTTTGATTGAAAGTATGTGAATAAAAATTAGATATCATTGCTTGACTTAAATCTATATAATTATCAAAATACAAATTAAATATAAAAGTTATTATTATGTATAATTTTAATTTTTAATTACTATTTATTTTGATTAACGATGAAATATGACTTTAATTATAAATTAAACTTAATAGTAGAAATGTAAAGAGTGAGTATGAACAAACATTGAATTTAAGAAAGAAAAAATGGTAAGACTTTGTTCATCGTACTTCAAACAAATTTAAATTTGATTTCAACAGAGATAAAACGACAAGAAAAACCTAGAAATAGTTGGAACAAAGAAATGAATATGTTAATGAAGGTTAGAGGTTTGGAATTCCGAGATGTGAACAGGAACGACTTTAAAGACTGAAAATAGGGGTACAATGTAACATGTTATGAACTAGGAGGTACACACATACATACATACATACACACATACACACACATATATATATATATATATATATATATGTATGTATTTATTTATTTACTATGAATATGAAAAATTAACATTAAACAACAAATTTATTTCCAATTCGATTGTAATTTAAAAAGTTATTTCAATTAAATCAAATTTTATTGTTTGATTATTTTTGTCGTTAGGCACTATCAACCAAATAAGTACTTTATTAAAGTTAATAAATATAAAGATAACAATATATCATAGTTAAATCAAGAATATAAAAATATGAGAATATTATAATTTTTTATCGTAAAATTTACATTAAAAATACCTACACAATAGTTTTTTGATAATATACACGGAGCACTACGGACGTGCATTTAAAAAGGCATGTTATGAAATATGTTCTATTATTTTCTTTTTTCTCTAAAAACGAGTTACAATTGTATAACTTTGTTTCTTTTTTCCTTTCTATTTCTTTCATTATGCTCTGATATATTATATAGAGTAACTATTTCTTGACTATACTCTAGTTGTTTTCTTTTCATAGAACGGAAACACCTAAAGGTTCAAAATATTCAACACATACAAATGTATATATATATATATATATATATATATATATATATATATGTATATATATATACATATTTATTTTGAATGCTGTAAACATGAATATTATGATCGATCGTAGTTGAATGACCGGTATGAAAGTTTCTTGACCTTTTGTGATTTATTTATAAAGTAAACTCTTTTATTTAATACAAACTCCTCTCTTAAATAATAATAATAATTGTTTTTAATTGCTTTTGAAATTTAAATATATGCTATAAAATTAGAGTAAAATATAGATTTTTTTATTTTAAAAATTGTTATGTTAAACATTTCTTATTAAATTCAATATTGTCATATTCGTTCCAAAAAAAAAATCAATTCTATAAATATTGACATTACAATATTTTTTTAAATAAATAATATTTTTTTAAAATAGTATTAATCAATTAATTCATCAAAATATCAAATATTTTATTGACAATATTTTTTTTAATTTTCATTATTTCTTATCATAATTTATTTTCTAAAAATATTTTTAGCTTATATATTTTTTAAAATTTATATAATTTTATGTATTTCTTATTTATTAATATTTTATACATACCCGTATAAATACATACCTATACACACATATTATATGTACGAGTGTGTGTATTTATATATGTACGTATACGATTTCATAAGTATAGAAAATAGATATATGTAATAAAGCTCAGGGCAATTTCAACGATTGTACATGACGTAAATATAACATTTTGATATAAACTTCTCCTTATAGTCCTTCATACTTAAAGGAATATTGCCGTTGGGTACTAAATATCTGATATAATTATAAACCTGTGTATGTCATTATATTAACCATTAAAATTAAATTATTCTCAGTTATAATCGGACCGCATTTGTAAATGAACATAATTATTATTTGTGTTATCTTCAATTGCTTTCATAAATCGATATATTTAGTGCTTTGAAATTGAATCAAACATTTTATTAGAAACGAATGGTTAAAGTTGTAATATCATAGAAAGAACATTGAAAATTCAATATATTAGAGATATTAAATGTTAATTACTTAATGATATTTTTCAGAATTACTGTAAGTATTTATTTTAATAATGATTATTAGAACAAAGAAATTATTTTAAAAATATTATATTTTAGGAATAATTTCTAAAACAAGTACAAAAAAATTGATTTAATAAATTAAATAAACAAATTAATGATTTCTTTTTATCTTTTATTTATTTTCTTATTTATTTCGTTTTAATTATTTTTTCTTATGTACATTAATATCATAAAAAATAGAATAAACAAACGTATAATTATGAGGAAACAATCATGCGAAGTGTATAGTTAAAAGCATATATTGTATTTGTAAAAGCAAAGTTATCACAAAGCTCAGCAGGCCATCAGAAATATTGAGTTACCCATCCTTGTTCTGAATAATTTAATAAAAACAATAATATACGCATCCATTCTCCTTGACATACAAACTGTTACATATATTTAAAAATAAATGTAA
>CP092089.1:26112625-26137625 GCA_029203775.1 Neoneuromus ignobilis
ACGAATATGTGTTAACATGTATTTATGCAATTGAAATAATGATATTTCAAGAAATTACATTCCACATAAAATTGCTCTCACTATTAAGTTTCCATATTAATTTTTACATTGTAAAAAAAACATTAAAAATTACATTCATCGTTCCAAAGCTTATTGTTCTAAAATAGAGTGTTTTTTAAGGTTAACCTTTGCAAAAGATAAACACTTTTCCTGTGTTTTTTTAAAAAAAAGTTTTTTAACAAGAATATACAATATTTTCATAGTGAAAATTAATTCAAATTTTGACGTATTGTTCTGACCGAATATTTAATATGATATTCAGTACTTATTTTGTGTTTTAATGTTTACAAGTTAAAAATAGATCAGTCTTACTTATTTAAAAAATCATTCTATCTTTATTTTTAGTTGTTTCTTTTCGTATATTTTTTCTTTTAGGTTCTGTTAGTTTCAAATCTTTTTAGTGACGAATATCATTCTATACTATATATCGTTATGTAGTGTGTAAAACACTGCTCTTTTGATTTCTTAATTGAATTAACAATTTTTTTCATAAGAACAATATTTATTTTTCAACATGTTTTTAGAGAATAGAAAAAATTAAAATTATTGTTAAATTATGATGAAATATACTAAAATGTTGAATTATACAATTTGATTGAAATATTTAAATATCTTTAGTAGCGTCTTATTTCTATAACTATTTGTTTATATGAGATTTTATTCTCATCAGCAACCATCAAGATGTTTATTTACATTAAAACTGATACATTATATTATTATGATTCTTCATACAAAGTTCAATTGTATAACAGATTTCAAACACTATTTACATATTTAAGAAAAACTTGTTATTGTCTCATTTCCCTAGCCACTACTATATATATATATATATATATATATATATATATATATATATATATATATATATATATATATTCAAATGTTCCTTTCTCTGTATTTGGTATATTGAATATAAAATTCAGACATATGATTAAATAGAGAAAATTAAATGGAATGAAAATATAGATTAGTTTCTTAATAGAATATCTATTTAAAATTATTTAAATATTTTTTAGTGTTAATTTTTAATAAATAAAATAAACTATTGTTTGTACATTAAAATATATTATTAAATATAATACATTACAAAATAATTAAAAAAATTAAAACTTTATAACTAGTGATTCTACTAAAAAATAAATTTTGACCCATAAGAGATTGTGTCTGTGGGTAATCTGAAGTTCTACTGGTCAAACTTCACGAAGTAATTCTACTGGGATCTACAAAAAATGCACCACTATTTTACGGCAATTTTAAACCCAAGAGACGCATGAGATATTTACGATACAAGAGTCACTATCTCCAGGTAGACACTCTATCATTGTAGGTATCTTTGGATGGCTACAATATCAAATGAAACATATACATTTAGAATATGTTTTTGTCTTTATTTAAAAGAATTTAATCATTATTGGTTTGAAATAAACAATAATTATTTCTCTTTAATTGGTATATAATTTTTATAGTAGTAAATCGAATTTTCAATGTTGTTATTAAATATATAAAAAATAACATTAAAACTTATGAGTCATATATCGTTTATTAAAATACTTTTCTGCATACTTAAAATAATTGTGTGCTAAGTGATCATAACATTTCAATAAATATAATATATTATATATAAAACCATACACGCAAATACATAAATACAAACACACACACACACACACACACACATATATATATATATATATATATATATATATACATGCTTGTGTGGTTTGACGAACAAAATGTTTAGATGTTTTTAGAAAGTTATTTTGTTACATAAACGTGATACAAAAAGAAAATAAATTTACAAAAACTTCAGCAGTGTTTGTATTTTGTTTGAATTCTTGTAATAAGAACACAAAAATCTATTTTCAACAGAAGTACAGTTTTTGTTATATCAGTTTTTACTATTTATAAATTGAAATAGTTACCAATCAATGTTCTTGACAGAGAAAAAAGTTTGAGTTACAAAGCGAACTTGTACGATATTTTTCTTTGATCTTGTCAATATTAGAAATATCTCAAATTCATAAATTGTTCAGAAAGTAGTGATTTATTAATTCTAAATCCTGAAATTGTTCAAATTCTTCTGATGTCTGAAGTATTTATACAATTGAAAATAAATGACGCTTTGTACAATGTTTAAATTTTCAATTACTTTCTTTAGAACATAAATTTATTAGTGTATATATATATACACTAATACACACATACACGCTAATACACACATACACACTAATACACATATATAACATTGGTTTATAATTTATTTTAATAAAAGTGGATTTTTAAGAACCGCGATATATATGTAATATGTATATATTCTACCATCATCAACGACTCCACAGGTTATTCCATTTCCAGGCCTCTGAAAATGCCACTCAATAAAGCCTTTTCTTGTCAGAGATTTTCGACAGTTGTATTTTTTACAAGATGAGGTTGTCAACCTCATGCTTAATCCTCGAAAAATGAAATACTATATATGTACATACACACACACACACACGCACACACACACACACATATATATATATATATATATATGTGTGTGTGTGTGTGTGTGTATGTATGTATATATGATAAAAGTATAAAACTAAAAAATAACAAAAACATATACAAGAAGATCCATTTGAAAATTGTAATGATTTTATATAATAACCAGACTAAAAAGAGATACATTAAGAAGAAAAATAAATATTTATTTTAGAAATCTCAACTAATGAGATGCTCTAAAGTAAACAATACAAAAACTTGCTTCTTATTAAGATTTTGATATATATATATATATATATATATATATATATATATATATATATATATATATAATCATTAGTTATAAAATGATACGTTAACATTAATCTTCCAAATTCAAATACAATTCTTAAAATATTACGTAGGGTTTCTTTAATTAAAATTTCATATTGCATACAGCAGTATCAAGAATATGACAGGATCTCCAACACTATCAATATCAGTACCACAAAAGAAGCACATAATTAAAATCGATATGGATTCCTTTCACTAGGCGCCGGTTTCGTTATCCGGAGCATATCATTTTTGTTTTCATTATTCTTCGACTGGTATCGATTTGAGAACCGGCACTTGTCCCAAATTGAAATTACTACGTGAACCATACGCCAAGTATACAAATGTTATAATATGGATTTGTTTCGAAGGCGTTTTCGTTGTGCCTCGTTACTGGTTTGGGTTTTGATGGGTGCCGTTTGCTACCACTCTGTGACGGTGCTGGCTGCTATCTGTCACACGAGACAGGCGTATAGCGCAGGATATAAATTACATTAGCCTGTTATTTTTTCATCATCATCCATCCTCATTTATTTCTCGTGTCTGTTGTTCTGCAGCAAGATCGTTAAACGAATATAACCTAATTTTATGATGGAATATATATATTTATATATATATATATATATATATATATATATATATATATATAAATTATTATAAACATTAGTCCAAACATTTAATAGATATATGTATATAAATATTTATTTACAAATGTATAATTATTGAAATATTTATTTCAGTTTGAATTGAAAATTTTCATTCATATATATATATATATATATATATATATATATATATATATATATATATTACGTTAAAAGTTCATCCTTTTTTCTGCTGTTCAGCAAAATTTGTCGTGAACTATTAATTCACACATGGCATAAAATCGTTTTTTGCCTTAATCAATAATTTCACAAGGAATGCTACACACGTATATTTTTTTGTGACTATGTTTTTATACAGAGTTCTTCAAACTGACAATGAATAACAAAGTTCATAATTGCCATATTATATATGGATTAAAGAATGGAAGTAATGCTGGCGATAAGAAATAAATAATATACAATAAAGTGGAGAGACAAAAAAATTGTCCATGCTATCTCAAAGCTTAATTATTCCTAAAAAAAGTAAATGCTCTGCATTTTATAATATTATAAAGCTTTTTTTATGAGCTACTTGGAATAAATGATACCCTAAATCCTGAAAAATGCTGTGATTAAATTGGACAATCTGAAAACAGCAATGAATAAATTGTCAATAAATTCAAAATTACGTTTTATCAATATAAATCATGACCACATATTTCAGTCAACTTCGAAATGAAAGAATTTCGATTGTGATATTGTCAATTATCCACTTGACTCGCTTGATATTCTTCCATCAGCTGTTATTTTTATTTTTCTTCCAATATTTTCTTTCAAAAGAAATTTTTAATAATATCAAACAGTATATAAATCAATTTTTTACACCAAAATTTGAAAAATTCTCTAGAGATAGCATTGAGAATCGTCCAGTGTAATGTAAAGACACAATCAAAAATATTATATTGATTAGAAATAAAAATAACTGTTAAATAAATATTGTTTTATTTTCAAAACGGCACGAATTTTTTGGGTACACTAATATATAGGGTCAACTAAATGTGATGCCTGGATTTGAGTTTTATTTTAAAAAAATATGTGTATATGGTGTTTTATAGGGAAACATGTGTATAGTTTCTTTTTAATAAAACACAAATATAGGTGTCACATTTGGATGACTCTCTCTCTCTCTCTCTCTCTCTCTCTCTATATATATATATATATATATATATATATATATATATATATATATATAAATATATATAATTTATAACATAAAAAATATGAAAATATTTGTCTAAAAAATATTTCTATAAATTGAGGTTTTTAAACTGAATGTTTTTGGAAATTACGAGTTGTGTTTATATTCAACATTAACAATTACATTAATTAATATTAGCAAATATTTATCAAAATTAAAATATTGATTAACATCAATAAAAGTTTAATATTATTTAATATAAATTATTGATATAATTTTTATTTAAACTTTATTATCATTGCACATACACAGTTAAAAACATATTTAAAAAAAATAGTCACATTATTTTAATATTTAATAATAATTTTATTAGAATATATTATTAATATCAATTTATTTTAATACGACTTTTCTGACTATGCAAACATTTTTATCCATTTAATTTATTTTAGTATCAAAAGATTACACACATTTTGAAACTTTTAATTTTTTTTTATTTAATAAATGTTGACATACACGATTATTTTAAATTATATTTGGAGATTTATTAAATATTCATTTAATATTCTCTTATATTTTTCATAGAATAAATTAAATTATGTTAACATATTTTTTAAGAATAGAATTTAACAAAATCATTTCATGTAATATATTGTATGTTTAATGCTTGTAGTAAAAACTTATAAAATAAATCATTTCTTGATAAAAATATATACTTTTGTAAGATATTTTATTATTTAATGATAGTACAATATTGTAATTTTTAACAATACGTTTTTATATAAATCACCGAGTAAATAAATCAAAATTTACGAAAAATGTTCTATACATATATAGTTTGAAATTGTTTTATTAAAATTATTTTTGTCACGACATTGAATGGCTTTCAAAGAAAGTAAAATATAAAAAAAATGTTTTGTATTAAAAGTTTGTGATTGTAATAAAAATGGTGACATTTACGTAAACATTATATAATAAAATAATAAAAATGTATGTACATTTATTTATAGCTATAGTATTGAAATTTTATTTCATTTCATTTTCATATAAATTAACTATTTGATAATAAAAAAATCATTAGATCAAATAAGTTATTAAATGTTTAATTTTTTAATATTTTATTGTCATAAGAAGATTCTATTTCGAAGTAAATAAATTATAATTTAATCTACAATATTATCAATATTTTTTGTAATCCTAATTTTGTAATAAAATATATGTCAGTATTAAAATTTAAATACTTTCATTAAATTATTATACTTATATAAGTATATTTTTAAACATTTTAAGTAGAAAATATTTATCAAATTTCTCATTAAAATATATGTTCATATCTAATAACATTGTTTCAAATAATAATATTTACTACTTCATCTTTTAAAATCTTTATATTTTAATGAAGTTATATTATTCAATTTCAAAAAAATACTTCAAAAATGTACAGTATAAAAAGGTTATATATTATTTTATATCTTGTATAAATAAACTTATTCACTTAAAAATAATATTCATTTTAAAAGAAAAATAAACGAAAGATATATCCTTGACCTATTTTTATTTATATACATACATTTATATATATATATATATATTTACTAATTTAGAATATTTTAAAATTCACGAATATAATTCCATCTTGTTTGTTACACGGAATCCCAACAAGTATTCTTATTTCATCTTGCTATCTACATTTAAAATCCCAGTAGACTCTTTGTGTTCTTCGTAGTTTAATCTCGATTCTCTATTGTCCATATTTATTTGCGATAAGAATTGTGTTTAAAAAGAGCGAAAAAATTAATATGGTCTACACACATAATACGATTTGAATAAAAAGAATGAGAATGTATTAAAAAAATAATTGAATACATATCTTCTACAATAATTTAAATTGAAATATTTTATATTAAACTGTGTATATATATATATATATATATATATATATGTATATATATATATATATATATATATACATAATACAAATGTTATTTCAGCAACGTTCTTAAGACTGGATTCAGAATAAATTATTCATTATAAATTTTTTCTATTTACAGCTCTTTATAAGCATTTAAGTTTTTTAAAAAAATACAATTTATGATTTGTGACTGACATTTTTTGTTATATATATATTTTTTTGTATATATTTTCATTTTTATAAATAATATTTGGTAATGCAATAAACACATACACACACACACACATATATATATATATATATATATATATTTATATATATGTGTGTGTGTGTGTGTTTATGTGTGTGTATGTACAATAAAAGTGATATTTGTTAAATATATTTTAAACCAAAATATTATTTCATTTTATTAATTAGTTCTAAAATAATTATCGAATACAATATTTTTTTAACGTTACTTTCGGTTATTATAAAACAATGATAGATATAAACTATGTGTTTCTCATATGTAATAATAATTATTAGCAACGACAAAGAAAAATGTCTGTTACTTAAATAAATTGAAACCAATATTCTCCTGCACTTATCATAATAATTTTAAAAGAAAAGTGTATTATATTATATTCATAAATAAAAGAATAACCACCCGACTTATTTATATTTTAGTATTTCTAAGAAATTATATTTTAATTGGTAATTACTTAATTGTAATGAATTAATTTATTTAATTATTATTATTTTTAAACAAGAAGTAAATATCTCTTTCTTTACATATATAAAGTATATAAACAATATATTGTTACATTTACAATATAAACAATATGTTTGAATGATATTTTTTGTACTTAACTTTTTTATCTAAATTATAAAAATGTAGGAATGGCAAATATAATTACTCGGTAAATAATATTTAATTTAAATAGCTTACAATATTATGAAAATAATTCTAAAAAATAAATCTCTTCCTTTAACATTAATTATGAATGTTTTCCCTTAGCTTAAAATCAATTCCTAATGGTTTCTAAGAAAATGTAGTTAGTCATCTGTAGATACTTGTTTTTTTAATACGTACCAAAATAATAGAAAATAAATAGTGATAAAAAAATAAACGTAAAAAATTACAATTGTATGTCAAATAATATTTAATTATTCATTTAATAATTATATCACTAATGGTTAACAATTTAGCTATAAACAATGTATAAAGACTAAATAAATCCATTAAAGTTATTAACTTTTTACAAATACTTTTTTGTTTTCTTTAAAGTGAAAATAGAAATCATATATTTCAATAATATTTATGTTATTCTGGTAATAAAAAAATTATATACTTTTTTGTTAATATATTTCAGACATTTTGTACATTTTTAAATAAATATAATTGTACATAAAAAGATATACATACACGCACATATATATATACATATATATATATATATATATATATATATATGTATATATATATATATATATATATATATATATATATATATATATATATATATATATATATATATATGTGTGTGTGTGTGTGTGTACATATTTAAATGTGAACATAGAAATATAAACAAATTTAAAAAATCTAATTTATAGATGAAAGATTATAAAAACCGTTTTTATAGAATTATATATATATATATATATATATATATATATATATATATATATATATACATATATATCTTCATAACGAATTTAGTAAGATAATTATGCTATTATTTCCATATATTTCTACATTGATAAGAAAAATTATCTACAACTTTTTTACATATTAATAATATAATTGTTTGGAAAATATATAGATATGGTTTACAAATACATATATATATATATATATATATATATATATATATATATATATATATATATATATATATATATGTATGTCAATCGATGGAGTAATAATATACATCATCTGTTATGTACTAGATTGCGTTCTATACCTGTCAGGAAAGTCCCCTAAGTTGGGATTTAAGTCCGAGGCTGTCAACCTTATTCTATAAAAAAGATTACTGTTATTGAACTCTTAGTTTGTAAGAAAAGTATAGGCTTCTTGCACGCTGTAGTACCTTAATTTTTTATAAATATATTCCTCTATATATAGAAAAAAATTCATCTTAAAATTATTGTCATTAATTAATGCCACAACACAAAATCCCTTTACTTCTACGCGTCGTTCTTTACCTGTACATTACTTACACTACCCCGAATATTAACAATTACTTCTGAACATTACCAATTGCAATCTTGCTCTTACGCGTATTCTTACTTTTACTCTTCACGGCGGGAGTGAGCATAAAGAGCGGGAGAGTTTCTCCGGAGTTTGGTTAATGTTCTATTTTTATATCATTGTCATTTTATTTTTTTAATATTTCTGATTGAAAAAAAAATTTGTATTAAAATAAATCTATAAAAAATAATATCGATCTTTAATTTTAGGAAGTGAAGAAAAATGTTAAATAATGAAATTATTAAGTTACCTGTTAAAAGATTGAATGTGAATAATGTAAATCGCATTAGTATATAATAAATTACATTAAACTTGGAATACAAACTATCAAACGATTCGATCAGTGGGTGAAAATTCGAGTCGTTTAAAAATTATTCAAACTGTTCCATATAAAATACGACAAATAGAAGTAAAAAATTTAAAGTACAATAAAATGAAAAAATCTACATCCATCTCTGTTTATTCGTTTTACTTATGTCTTTCTAAAACACGGCGACTTTAAACGTAACTAAGAGAAAGAGCTCGACATGAAAAGAACACTGTGAATTAATTCCAAAAGTCCGGATAAAAAAAAAACTTTGTCGATTAATATCGATAAAAAGAACGTGGAGGTGGGCGCGCATCGAAGTGGCTAGGAGGTAAGTGGGTGAACGTATATCTAATACTAGCGAAAAGGGGTGTAGAATGAAAAGCGAACGTGGCGTCTTATTTATATTAGCAAACTTTTTACATGGACTGCTAATGGACGACCCTTATAATCATCTGCTTCGTCTAAAAAAAAACTTTTCAGTCTTGTATTATCATCAATGGGACGCATAAGAGTTACATGGAACGAGATGCGGTGGTGATTTTTTTCTAAGTGGGTTATCGGCTAAAACTCGGGTTGAAAAAGGAGTATAACAGACTTTGACACATATTTTTACTACATCAAAGATTTAGCTTAAATGCTGGTAATAAATTGTAAATACATTTTTTTTAGTTTATTATCAGTTTAATCATGTCTATTTTAAAATATATGTATATATACATATATATATATATATATATATATATATATATATATTTATATGTATGTATGTAACTGATTTTATTCTAACAAGTTATGCTAGTAATTTTAAATTTTTAAAATAATTTTTATTGACAATATTATGTAACAAATATTAAAAAAGCCACTTGCAAGATACCAGTCTTGATTAAGAGATAGTTTTAAATAATAATAAAAAAAAAATTAAGAAATTCAATCTTAATTTTTTGTATATTATTGTTTGTATACTTTGTTTAATTAAATAATAATATTAATAAATGTTGTATAAAAATCTTAACTGCATTCAAAATAATAACTTATGATAAATAAAATTAAATAATAAAAATTGTTTATTATTTTTACTTTTTTTAAAAAAATACTATGAACTGATTCTTAATTGAATTCATTAGATTAAAATTATCTAAATATGAAAAAAGGATATAATTTGTATTTTTGCTAACGAAATTTCCTATACAAATATATATATATATATATATATGTGTGTGTGTGTGTGAGTGTGTGTGTGTGTGTGTGTGTGTGTGTGTATGTGTGTATATAAAAAGAGAGAGTATTAATGACTGATCAACGAATCACACTAACAAAAATTATACCAACATTTAAATGCTATTCCAAGTGCCTTCATTAATATGTAATCAAAACCAGATCATTACATTATCTCATATAATTTCCTTCATTGAATTTTAATTTTATTGATAGTGGTATTAAATACTTATCCATGTTTAAATAATTAAGGTACAAAAGTTTACTTTTGCATTCATATAACTTTTTCGAAAAAAACAAATTATTTATTAAAAAATAATTCGCATCCGTTAATTAGTTTTAAAATTGACATTCTTGTAAATAATAAATCTCATTCTGTCCTGAACCAAAAAAAAGGATACTGTAATATTTACTAATTATAATGAAAAGCATTCGTGTATAACGTTAAACTTACAAATAATGAAAATTCCCGTATCCCTCGAGTACTTTCAGTTTGCATAAGCGGCAGATACATTCGCAACCGAAAGGTAACACTGAAACACCGTGAGGTAGGTAGTAAATTTTCCAAAAACGCTTTTCTCTACATTTTGAAGCAAGTTAAACTTAACTTCAGTTGAAACATTTTTTCCCATTTCGTTCGTCCGGCTTCAGTAAAAGTTAGAATATTATGCAACAGCAGTTAGGATTCGACGAACATGGAGAGAAAGCAGTCACATAGGGCAGCGTGAAGTTTGCAGTTGGCAGCCATGTTTGTTTTTAATTAAAATTTCATATTTCGTTTCAGCCAATTTCAACGCGCGACCTAGAAAGTCCGCTCTTGTGTAGTTATAATACGAACGCAGTGCAATGAGGACATAATTAATTAGAGATTATTTGATAAAATAATATTTGAAATTAATTAAAAAGCACCGCCAAGCCACGAAACGAATGTATACAGATATGTATGTTCATTTGTGATCTTATTTCGTTTTTTAAATAGTATTTGAATCGAGTGGACATTTTTCAGATTGCAAAAAATCATATTTTTTAAAAAAATAAAGTATGAAAATACAATTTATACTTAATTAAATGCCTGTTTGTTAAAAATATTCCATCTTGATTAATACTATAGATCTCTTCATAATGTTAAAAAACAACATTAAGTTTGTTTGTATTTTTTAAAGAAAAATATATTTTTATAACAACACAAACACACACATACACACATCTCTCTCTCTCTCTCTCTCTCTATATATATATATATATATATATATATATATATATATATATATATATATATTATACATATAAAGAAAATAAAAAAAATCAAAAGTAAGCTAAATAGTAATTTATACACAGATTACTGTTTGATTCACAATATTGAGTTATTAAACTGAACGTAAAATATTTTTATTAAAATCTTATAATAAAATCAACACTTAATGAAGTAAATATTCAATTCAGATATTTTGAGTGAACATAGGTAAACAAAAAATTTCAGAGAAACGTATTTAGTACTTCCTCATAATGTCAATGACCGTAATTTAAATGTAATGCTTTAAGAAATATACGATAAAATAAATGAGATATATTGAGCTTTAAATTGTTAAATTTTTTTTTGATTGGAATGATTATTTTTAATACAAATATTTTTTAACTAATTTCTAAATATTTTGTATGGACTTTACATTTTTTTTTAATATATTGAGTCAGGATTTATATTAAACAGTATCAATGGCATGCATTGTACAAAAATAAATTGAAGCAAAAAAGCAAATATAATTATTTAAAAATTTTAGTATAATTCAGAAAAACTGTTCATTAAAATATATTTTTTGTATCATTTCTTATAATTTTATGTTTATATTCCTAATAGAAATTTGAAATAATAAGACTAAATTAATTAATGTTAATATATACTTTGTAATAAAACTATAATAATTGACAAATAGTTTTATGCTATTATCACGCTTTTTAATCTTTATGTATTAACTATGATCTATTTGATTTCAGATTCAATTAGATGTTAATTTTGAAAGGATATTTCAATATTGGTAAGTGTTTTATTTATTTTATATATAAGTATATATATTTATTTAATAATAATTACAATAATATAAAAATGTATATTAAAATAGTAATATATGAAAAATAGAGCTTTTATGCTATTAAATTGTAGAAATATATTAAATTTCTGCATGTTGCAATTCTTATATAAATATATATATATATATATATATATATATATATATATATATATATATATATATGTATATATATGTATATGTACAGTTATACATATAATTAAGTAACTAATTAAAGTCAGAGATTATTTAAAATACGATGTTATTTATTGTTAATTACCGTTTTATACTTTGAACATGTGAATAAATACATGACTGTTAGTTTTACTTTATATATAAGTAATTGAAATTGCGTCTTAAAAAAATAATTATATTAATGTTCTTGAATGTGTTCCTTCGAGCGTATTATATATTTGAAATACAAACGTTCACAATATATTACAATTATAAAACAGCAGTTATTTTGGAGAATTTAATAAATATATGTCAAATTAATTTATATAATACAAATATATATATATATATATATATGTATATATGAGTATATATAGGAAATGAATAATAATTAACATATATTCATGTTATTATAATACGTTTTTATATTGATAATTATATGCAAATTTTTTGCATTGTAAAAAAAAATTAATAGAATAAAATTTAATATTAAAACAATATTTTAATATAATTTTTAGGTCATTATATAGATAATATTAGAAGAAACGTTTACTTAAAATAATACATGAATATCATCTATATACAATATAATAGCAACAAATAGGATTAAAGACCTACGTATTTCAATCATAAATTAATTTATTTTTTTAGTTATTTTACGAATACTAAATTAAAAATGTATCAATTATATATATATATATATATATATATATATATATATATATATACATATGTTGATATATTTATACATGTTGACTATGCTATTATAACCAAAACATTAATTTAAAATATTCCGTTCATTATTTTTTTAAATATATATATATCTCACACGATACAAGATCGTAAACGCTGAAACTTGCCAAAATAGGCGGTAATAAAAAATAAATCATAATATAACTCGGTACACATATTTACTTTTCCGCATTCAATATTTATATTTTTAACATAAAGAATTTCAGAGAATGAAATTTTCATATGTTCGTAAAATATATAAACATATATATATATATATATATATATATATATATATATATATATATATGCATATATATAGTTTTATATTGATTCAACACTATATAAAAATAAATATGAATAGTAATTAAATTAGCAAAATTCCTATTTCCAATCTCAGAACTAAGTAAATGATGTTAAATTACAATTTCGTACATAATTAAATTAATTTAATAACTTTTTGAAATTAAACTGTTTCTATTTCCAAAACTTTTGCATAATAAATATATAGAGGGTCATCCAAATGTAACGCCTAGATTTGTGTTTTATTAAAAAGAATTGTGTGTTTTGGGAAACATGTGTATAGTTTCTTTTATTTCTTTTTAATAAAACACAAATCTAGGCGTCACATTTGGATGACCTATTATTTTTATATTTTTCTTTGTTTTACAATTGAAATTAAAATTGTAAGTATTTTTATATAGTTTCCTTTAATGTATCTATATTATTTTGAAACTGAAAATATTTATGTAATATTATTAATTAAAAGTCAAGAACAGAGTAATTTTCTATTATCTAAAAAAATTAATAAAGTCAAATTTGTAAATAAAAAAAGATATTAAATAAAATCGAAAATACATTACTTCAACGAAGATTGAATGAATTTAAATTAATTTTTATGTTATTAAAAAGTCAAGATTTTTCATCGAGTATATGTATTTTAAATTCTATTAATATGTTTTCATACAAAATTGAATGTTAAATATATAATGAAAATTAAAATAAATTACCTTGTACAATTTAAATATGCATTCACAATTGCCATTTAATTAAAGTATAATATAATTTAATTATTTATAATTAAATACTGTATTAAAAGGTTTCATGTACAATTAATTATTGCACTTAAATGTTTCTTAAACTATAAGATTTATAAATGTGAATATAATTAGGCCAAAGTAGATTTTTCTTAGTCACTGAAAAGGAATGAGAAACAATAACGAATTGTTACAGTAATAAATAAAATTAAAATATGATAATTTTAAGCAGTTTAAAGTTCATCAAATTTAAAACTCATTTCTTCAGAAGCTAATGAAATAATTTAACATTGAAAATATCTTGATGCCTTAATTAAATTCTTAATAAAAATAAAATTAAAATTTCCGGGGAAAATTATGTAAATTTTTCGTAATTTATGGCAGGCAAAATATATTCGAGAAATTTGTTTTAGAAATATTATTCAAATTGTGTTTTTCTCTTTAATTTTTATTTTAAAATATATGCATGAGGTTATATATATATATATATATATATGTACGTAAATATCTACACATGTGCGTTTGTATATTTGTTTGTTCGTTACAAAGTATTAGAGCAATTCATATCTAGCGAATTAGAAGACAGTAGCATGAAAATCAGTGACCTGAAAGTTATTCGGAAGCAAGACAATATCAGAAAGTGGCACACACCATTCCAGAGATTTAAGTTAAAGTAGACGAGTTACGGTATAACTCCCGTGCGAGGGGGTCGAACTGGGAGAGCAACGAAGTTACAACGAATTAAAAGCAACAGACTATGGCATGAGAGTGAGTGAGTGGCCCTGGAACGACGGCGAGTCAACCGAGGGTGGCAACTTCTAGCCGAAAATATGAGAGCATAGGAATGAAAAATGGCCATAGATTACAGTGCCGTATTAAGGATTCCTGAATAGTGGCCGGTGATAACGAATAATAAATTCATACTTTATTTTTTTCGTTTCATTTTCTATAGAAATCTGTTGCGAAATGAATTATTGAGATGTTAGTATAATAGAAAAAAAATAGTTGATAATCGTGTACGTATTTTTTTGAAATATATTCTGTCTTCGTAGCTGTTTACATAAAATAACTGGAAACTTTCTAAATTGTTTTTTCAAGTCTTGTTATGTCAAAAATATGTTTTTCGATCTTAAAATGTAATAAATATCCAAAAAATTCTCATATATAAAAATATATTTTTTATACTGTTTTTTTAAAAAAATAATTCAAATATAAAAGCTATGAAAGTTGTTAATTAATTTTAATTACTTTAACATGCGAGTTATTCTTAATTCTTAAAGAGTCAATTGAATATATGTAAATCGTATTAACTGCAATTTATACTTTGAAAATGAATAATTGAATTGCGATAAACTCATACAAATGATAATAAAATAGTGGAATGAGAAATTTTAATTAAACATTTACATATTTACAATACTTGATATCAGTTAATATATTATTGCATATAAAGTAAATAAAATATTTACCATACAATAAACAATGTGATATTTTAATTTTCTAATTATAAAAAAATTAGATAAATACTAGAACTTTTTTTATTAAAATTAAATTTACTTATCATTAATGTTTAATATATTTATTATACGAAACGTATCTGGTTCAATTTAGGTACAACTGCAAATAGTATAAAAAAGTTACTTTTATAAAATTAAATTTTAGCTTCTATTAATAATTGTAATTAACAAAAATATAAATTATACTAAATTATAAATTATGTATAATTTTAATTATAGATATCGAACAAATAGTTATTAAGAAATAATAATAACTATGATGTTACAAATAAATCCAGAGTTTCTCGGTGATTAATTTTAAAAATTCTTTCTTTGCATGTTGTACTATCATTTGTTGTTTCATTTATAGTTTTCAAAATATGATTTATTATTAATAATAAATCTTTCATGACAACAAACAGTCATTACGACATATAAAATATTACCGGAAAACTAAAAATCACTTATTTTACAATAAATAAGTCATTTTAAAAATTGTTTAACATGCTAGGAATTAAAAAAAGAATCTAAATTGTACATTATAAAACATTTTACATTAAAATGTTTTTAATGAATAAATTTAGATTTTTAATTTTTAGATAAATATTAGAGAATTATTCTATTTCAATTATTTTTTATTAATATTTGAAATAGTTTGGCATATTAAATATTTTTCAAATTTTATTATTACTAATATAAATATTTATAATTAAAATTATTTGTAGGCTAATTTAATTTTTTCATGAATTATTGATTTTCTTTTAAATTCTAATAATTTTTTTAGTAAATTTTATATATATTTTATATTATTATTAAAGTAGTAATTTGAAATTTATTTTTTTATTTCCTAAAAATAAATTATTGAATATATATATATATATATATATATATATATATATATAAAGATAGATAGATGTATAAATGTGTGTGTGTGTGTATGTCAAATTATAAAATGTAGATTTACAAGCTTAACGCAACGTTTATTAAGCATGCTTTACTTAAAAGATAAGATTTCATTGGCAGTTAAAAGAAATGAGATTGTAAGAGAAGGGTTTACACATTACAAAAGCTAAGTTTATATTCGTACTTACATACATTTAAGAGGTAAAAATTTTCGTTTTCTTCATCGTATGAAAATTTTAATACCTCTAGCCGGAATCCCCGAGAAAAAAGTCCGTAAAAAGTAAATAATACAGGATAGGGACACGATGCTTGGCTGTGCAGGCGAGGAATCAGTGTGAGGTGAATGATGGTGACGGTCGAGGGTTGTATAGTGTAGTCAATGTCGTCTTGGTATGAGAAGGGCTTAAAAGCGATTTGTGCTCCTACGGAGAATAATAAAGCAAACAACGTTTTAAGTAATTTTTTTTGTGGACCCATTTTCATTTTAAACTCGAGAGGAGTTCTCCCTTGAGTAAACATTTTTCGTTTGGCTTTCATGCGATTATAATTGTTGTTTGAGCTTTTGGTTATTTAAGTTTATGATTATATATTGTCGAGTTTATGAAGTTTTATCGCCTTTTTATATGTATATTTTGATATAAAAAGAACATAGCTACTTTCTTGCTTTTTATCAGCAGAAAAATTTACTCATAAGAACAATTTCAAATATACAAACTGTTTTTTTCCTTTTCTTCATCTTAAATGTACAAAAGCATACATTTTTGTGGCATTATCATTTTTAAAATGTATTGAAATTCACAAGTGTAGACACGTACATACATATTTTTACTTGAACGCACAATATATATATATATATATATATATATATATATATATATATATATATAGTACACTTATCAGCAGAAAAATCTTTTTTCTTAAAATAATATAAGAAAATTACAATTATTAATCGTTAAACTCATTTTTATGATTTATTTCTTTTGAAGTGATTTTATATCTTCAAAGAGTTTTCAATTTTTATAGTATTCATTTCATTTATTAATCTTTGTTTCATTGTAAGATAATATCATATATTTGTACTTTTTTAATTTCTTTAGTTCCATTTAAAAAAAAGAAAAATAAACACTTTTATTTAACTACAATAAAGTAATTAAAAAATTCTTTTGATTTTTACATAAATTAATTTTATTAAGAGAATGTTTTAAATGAAAAATATTTTTTTTGATTATTTAATTATTAGTAGTTTAATTATTTCATAAATCAAGAATGATTCTTGGATGTTTTAATTTATTTTTTCCATTCATTTATATATATATATATATATATATATATCTACATGCTTAATTAATTTTCGATATTAAGTCTTTTAAACACAATGATAATAAAATCATATATTTTTAAATTTTAGGTTGCTAGAAATATTTTTCTCTTAAATATAGGGTCATCCAAATGTGACGCCTCGATTTGTATTTTATTAAAAAGAAGCTTTACACATGTTTCCCTATATACCACCCTATACACATGTTTTTTTTAATAAAACACAAATCGAGGCGTCATATTTGTATGTCGCTATAAATACTAAATATTAATTTAATTAAACAAAAATTACATTTTTATTCTTAGTACCTAATAATTTTCTTGAAAAATATAAAAAAGATTTTTTTGTAATAATTTTTATATTAAAACATGTTAATTACATTACACGTTTATTTATTTTATAATAATATTTTACGAATTATATATATATATATATATATATATATATATATATATATATATGTAATTTAATACTTTTAAAAATTTGTACAAATATCAAATAAGTTGTTTTTTGAACTAAACACTGACAATAAATGATATTTGCCATTGTTGTTGAAAATTTCATGTCGTTTCAAATTTAATTATGCGGGTACAATGTAAATTTTAAACTGATGTTAATTCTACAACTATTCGCTATTTCACTATTAGTATTCACACACATATCTAATACATTTACATACATAATATATATATATATATATATATATATATATATATGCATATATATGCATATATATTTAGCTAGTTTTTGTCTATCTTGTATTCGGGTGCCCCCGAACAGCCTCCGGGAACTTGTAACATACTACAATGTTACTTATCTTTGTGTCGTACTAGAGTTTACTGTTTTATGTCACTATATAGACGTGACAAACAAAGTGGTAATATTATATTCTGTTTTACTATACACACGTCTTTTCTATATCTCATATTTTCGTTTTTCAGCATTTCATATTTCATACATTATAAATAGACTGAAATTTATGACTTCGCTTTTTTGATGTATATTTCTTACATAACTATGTTTAAAGTCAGTATCGTACACAAATAATATATATATATATATATATATATATATATATATATATATATATATATATATATATATATATATATATATATATATATATATATATATATATATATAGATATAGACATAGATATAGATATATATATATAGATAGATAGATAGATAGATAGATAGATATATCTTTATGAAATAATAAAAAGAAATTATTTTCTGACTTTTTTCTTAAAATATTCTTATATAATAGCTTTTCTTATTTATCCTAAAAAAATCATAAATGCCATCAATATAGTTTAAAAGCGAATATTCATTATAAAGTTGAATAAAAGTATATTGTTCACTTTATGTTTATTAATTTTTAATATTATACGTTTTCACATTTTTCATCCATAGATTGTAACATGTCATATTTTTTCTATTAATATCTAATTATATTATTTATTTAATAAATTGATAAAACTATATATTGTCTATCATATTATAAATTAAATATTTATTTCATAATTTATAAGTACAATCATTAAAATCCTTTAATTTTAATAGTTTTCAAAACGAAAATTAAAAAAAATATTTAAAATTTTATTTATGTTTATACAAAAAATTGATTATTAATATAAAAACTATTTTTATAGTTGTTTACTAAATTAGTAATTTTTTTTAAATTTAATATAATTTTTTTAATACATTTATATATTTTTTTAATTGAAGCGCTTAGTATTGAGATAAATATTTAATAATTAATCGTCTTATTTCAAAATCTTTTTATACATTTCTTTATTAACAAGTGTAATTTTAGTTATCTAATTTAAATTAGATAATTACTTTTTTAAATAAACTCAAAAAATTTGGATTGGAATAATATGAAAGGAAATTTCTGGTAATTATTAAAAAAATGAAAATAAAGTTAAAAAATAAACACCTACAGACATAAATATATATATATATATATATATATGCACGTGTGTGTGTGTATGAATATATAAATTAAAACACGTGACTACCATTTCTTAAACCATTTTCAGAATAAGTTATGTTCAAATGTAAAGTAAATTTTAATTTACGAAATTAAATTCTATATCGCTCTTAAAATTGAAATATCAAGTTTAATCTTCTAGTTAATTAAATATTTATGGTACATAGAATTTACTATTATTTATTAATTAATACTAATACATTTTTTTTTATATTTTTATTTTCATGTTTCTTGATATTTTCTTTTTTTGTTTATATGAATACATTTCATATTAAGTTCATATTTTAAATATGCTTTTATGTATATTCCCATATAAATATTATTTATATTTAGATTCTATAAAAAAGTCGTTAAGATATATTTATATATCTTATAGATATTTATAACGATATGGATTGTATAACAATAAATATACTAAAAATATGTTCAAATTATGTACTGTGGATATAAATAGAAGGGGATATTTGTAAAGAATTTGTAAAATAAAAAGAATAAGAATAAAAAGAATTTGTAAAATAGAATTTTCAAGTGTTCTTAATCAGTTCCTAGAAATACTTGTTTACATTTATTTCATATAATTTGTCATTGAAAATTATAACAAAATTTATAATTATTTTCGAATTTTGATATATTTATATAGACATAATTTCTTATTTTATTAAAATTTGAAAAATACTTGTTGGAAATATTTTAGATGATAAAAAACTTAATTCAAAATTAATATCACACCAATTCAAATTATACATAAGTACATAAGAAATATTATCTGTTTAACCAAGTAATTTAATTAGATCGTTTATAAAATAATAATAATTATTATTTATATGCAATGGATAAAACATAGTTCACTTTAAAAGTTCTATATTTTATTTAACTAAAATTAATAAATATTGTTAATAATCCCCGTATATTATAAAACAGAATAATATTTCATTATAGAAGTAAGAAATTTATAAAGTTAAATATAATAGTTACTTTTTATGTTTTCAAAAATGTTTATTTGGAAATATAAATGATTAATAAATGAAAATAATTTAAATTGTTAATAACAAAAACTTACAGTTTTATGCTTATATTGTGTCATTATGCTCTCTCTTTCTCTTTTTTTTCTTTGTATATATATATATATATATATATATATATATATATATATATATACATTTATATATTATTCATAAAATAAATTTTTACTGAAAAAGAAAAAAAATAATATTTACTTAAAATTATAATATACAATAGCTGTAAAAACAATTATGCGAGAATAATGTTACAATTTAGTTTAAACTTCAACATTACTAGAAGTTATATAAAATAATTAATTATAAAAATAACTTTTCAATGTGAAAATTAAATAATTTTATTTTTATAATATAATAATTTATATATATATATATATATATATATATATATATATATATATATATATATATATATATATACATATACGAGGATTCAAAAACAAACAAAATATATGGATAATATAACAAGACTAAAAAGTTTAAAATATTATAAAAATATACCACTAATGTAGCAAGAAAATAGAATTACCAGTAGAGAACAAAAAATATTGATTAAAGAAACAAAAAAAGACCTATAAACCCAAAATGGATAGATGAGATAGAGATATGGGACAATTTGTCAGTGTATAATGGAAGAAAAATACATTGTATCACTGAAATTGGAAAATTTGAAGTATTTATCCAGTAATAGATAAATATGTTGATGATATAAATAAACAAATACATCTCATTCTTATATATATATATATATATATATATATATATATATATATATATATATATATATGACTATTTTTATTTTCAAGTAATTTATTGTTCAGTATTCCTTAAACAATATTTTATATATCTTTTAAAATTCTCTTTTTTAAAAATATGAATTTTAAGTAATATAAAATGATCATTTAAATATTATACATTATTAAATAGATTAGGTAAATGAAATATCATTTATTGTGGTGTAAAATCATAATAAATAATTCAAAGTAATATTTCAAATATTTTTTTACTTATTTTTAGAATTATGATTTTGCTAAAAAAATTAAAATATTTAAATATATGAAAATGTTTTTCCATTAATAAATGTTTTATATTTAATCATTCTGAAAAGTAAATAATGTTTAAACAATTAATGAACAGTTCAGTTATATACATTTTTAATGATACAAATATTTTGTTAATTAATTTTAAATTAATTAATACATTTTTAAATATTTAATGCCTATATCAGATATTAAATATGAACATTAATTTAAAATATGTTTACATTATTATTTAGTTAAACTTAAAATAATTAATTAATAAAATATTTTTACATACAAGCACACACACACATATACATACACATACATACATATATACAATATATGCAATATATATATATATATATATATATATATATATATATATATGTAAATTAAAAACAATTTCATTATGAAAAATATGAATTTTAGTGATAATTTCTTCTTAAAATAATTTCCAATTATTTATATATAATATTTTTTAATAAGATATTTAATTTCAAAGCATTTTGAAAGTTAACTAGATAGTATGATGTTATGTATTTAAACGTGTTCATTTTTAAGTTATATATCATAAACATATACATATATATATATATATATATATATATATATATATATATATATATATATATATATATAGCTGCGAAATTCAAAAGACCAGAAGGCAGAAGGGAGATATTTGCCAACCTAATATATATTATATATATATGAATGTTCACTAATAAACCAAATATAATAAATAAATTCGACAATGGTGAAATTTTTAATAGCGTATTTCTCTTAGTAAAAAATAGGAATAATGAAAAAATAACAGTTTTATCATAATTATCAACATATTTATTGTACATACAGTATCAGAAACAAATTAAAAAAAATTGAATTACATTATGTAAAATTTGATCCGTATAATTAATTATTAATTTAAATAATTTCATTATATATGTTTACATTTTTACATGGCATTTTAACATGAAAAATGTAATTCAATAAAATATAAAAGCAAAACGTGTTTTAAAATAATCATTTTCTAAAAATTAGTTTATAATTTTTAGCATTCAAATAAAATAAGTTTATACTTTTATTGCCACAAATTTCAGATGAAAATTTAATATCATTGAATATTTTTATAATTTCTTCAGAATATTTATGTAAATTGTATAATGTTAATTGTTTATTTTACATTTGCTCTAATATCCATATCAAAAGATCATCTTACTGTATTACTGTAACTATATATTAGTGCGACCTTTGTATCTAACAAGCGAGTATCCCTTTCAGCCACTTAGAATATTTTCCAAGACAAGATAACGAGATTATATAATATGCATGATAATGGACTACATCGTAAAGTTTATTTATTGTTTGGATACATAATTTGTATGCATTATTTATTTATGTTTTTATTTTAAACAATATATATTCGAAGTATTTATATATATATATATATATATATATATATATATATATACGTACAATAAGATATGATAAAGATAATGATAAAATACCAACGAAACCAAAAAATAACAAAATATATACAAAAAATATTAGTACAGTTTTATACTGGATATAATTTATCTCACAGTAAATCATATTTCATCTTAGATATTTATATAATAAGTAAAAACTACCAAGTATAATAATGCACTTTAATTAACGAATATTAGGTTTCTTGCACAAATTTAAATTGAATTATGATAATTTATTATTTTAATTGTTTCGTCTCAAATTTTTATTTCTTAATTTGATATATATTTGATAAATAATAATTTTAGTAAAAACATAATTATATAATTATTAAAAAATATTTCACCTTAACTGTTTTGTCAAAAAAAAAACATTTTAATTTTAGAAAAATATTTAAAAAAAATCAAATCAAATGTTTAATATATTCAAATGATTAAGAAGGTGCTTACTTTTATTAAATATAAATAAATAAATAAAAATTATTATTACAATTGATAACAAAAATTAATAAATGATTTTAATTTTTGTGTAAAAAATCGAGTAGTTATTTAAATGATAATATAATATATTAAAACTTTTCGTAAAATTATGTTTTCATATTAATATTTTTTTAGTTAGTTTAAAATTTGAAACAGAATATATGAATTTAAATTATTTACAAACTTTTATTATTACATGAAAATATATTGTATGTATATATATATATATATATATATATATATATATATATATATATATGTATACATACATACATACACATATATGTGTACTGTGTGTGTGTATGTGCAGGCGTATGTATTTAAATGTAAGAGTTCACATTTTTTATTTTTCTTGTTGTAAATTAGCAATTTGTAAAATGTTAAATGGTCTACTATTAGATGACAAGAAATAGTAGTTACTGTTTATGTCCGTCAATAAACAACAAGTTTTAAAATCACCAAGTACTTCTATGTGACCCTTATTGACAAATCCGTGACTAATTCAACTTGGTCGACATTTACATTTTATTGCTCCAGGACAACGAAAGACAAGCGGATATGCTTGTTCTCTGTTTGCGGTACACAGGCGCCCTCTTGTCTTTTAATTTACTCTGCGGTCAGCTATGGTTACATTGTTCAAACATATATATATATATATATATATATATATATATATATATATATATATATATATATATATATGTATATATGTAGTATGTATGTCGCGTGAAGATACTGCAAAAGGAAAACAAGCGACGACATGCTTTTTGCCCCAATTCATTTCTATTGTGCACCAAAGTTCAACTTTATTATCGTTTAATTTCTGTTCCTCGTTAAATGCATACGTTCATTCCAAGCTCGTTCCCATTCATTTACGTTGTCTTAAGTTTTCTCTCGCGTCTAGAGCTCAACACAATACGACTTTATTTGATTGCATCTTTTTGTTAGAGTTTACACTGTACGCTTTGGATTAAGATGTGGGATTATGGTAC
>CP092089.1:26147625-26155125 GCA_029203775.1 Neoneuromus ignobilis
AGAATTTATAATACAGTTATGAAAAATATAATAATGTATGCAATAAAAGTGTGGAGAATCAATGAAGCTCAGAGAAAGAATTTAGATACAGTACAAGTGAATGCGTTATAACTACAGCTGGTACTAAATACAATAAATTGAAAATGTATGAAAGTAACAGAAACGATTACGGAAAAAATGAAAAAAATCATTTAGTATGATATGAAATTAACGGCCGCCAAAAGTGGTGATGATGTGGGTACCTCTAGAAAAAAGAAAAAGTATAAGACTTAGGAAAACTTCAGCGAAGAAATCATGTTTTAAGTAATATATATATATATATATATATATATATATATATATATATATATATATATATATACTAATATATATATAAAGGTATCACATCAGAAGCATACAATTGAATTTTTAAATAAAATGCATCATTTTTAATGAACGAAGATGTTTTTATTTCATTGAAAAATATACAAATTGCGATTAATTTTCAAACAAAATGTCCTTTACGACTGTTTTTTACACCTTTTCTCTTTTGATGAAATTTTGGATAACGTTTCTGCAAATATGAAGCCTAATCTTACCAATCACACGTTGATTCTCGGTTTTGAACTTGAGAATTGTTTTTGACTTACTGGTATAGATCTGCAATTTCAAAAAAACCTCACAGAAAGAAGTCACATGGCGTCAAATTGTACGATCTTGCTTACTAACCGATGTCTGCATTTCACGACATGACAAGGCTTGGAAATTTTGCCGCAACAAATCAATTGTTTCTCGTACATTGTGACAAGTCACGTCGCCGTCTCGCTGGAACTAAATGTCATGAAGGTCCGTACTGACCAAATAAGGCTACAAGAACTAGCTTATCATAGTGCAGTAACGAACGATATTCACGGTTACTGCATTTCCGGCGTCATTTTTAAAAAAGTACGACTCAGTTACTCCACTTTTCCAAAAATCGCACCAAACAGTGGGTTGTTGAGAATGCATCGATTTTTCATGGGTGACTCTACGACCCAAATCCGACAATTTTGTTTGTTAACGAATTCATCCAGTTTAAAGTGCACTTTATCACTGAATATGATTTTCTTCACAAAATTGTCATCAATATATGTCGATAATTTTCACAATAATAATAGGTTGTTTCTTCATGTAGCATTCCATGACTAATAATCGCAACAATAGCAAATGACAAATGTTATTATTTGAGGGCCGCCAAAATTAGAGAAAAAATGGCACGCAATTTTAAATTGTGCGCTCTTAATGAGACACCCTATATATATATATATATATATATATATATATATATATATATACAGAAATACCTCGCATAGTACTGCTCCGATTAGAACGGTTTCACTATAGTACGGTTTGAAATTTCCAAAAAAATAATTATGCGCAAGCGCACATTTTACTCATTGCATGTGCAGTTCTAGTTTTGTGGTCTTTTTTCTATTAGTTTTTGATTCGTAACTCTAAAGTCGATTTTTTGATAATTAAATTTTGATTAAAAATGAATTTAAAATGTATTTAAAATGAATGTATAAACCCCTGATTTTGTTTTGTTAATACATACAAACATTTGAATATATTACCCTCGTTTTATTTACTGATAAACTGAAAAAATAATTTATTTGGAACCAATTAACATTTTTTGTATTTAGTTATTGTTTCAATTAGTCCGGTATCAAATAGTCCGGAAAATCAGTGGAACCGATTAGCCCTACTATGCGAGGTATTCCTCTCTCTCTCTCTCTCTCTCTCTCTCTCTCTATATATATATATATATATATATATATATATATAAATGTATATATGCTTTTGTATAAATTTGTGTTAATTTCGTTCTTATTTATACGATATAATTTCATTATTGATGGATGTCACATTAATCTAAGCTTACATGTTTAAATAAAATATTAATTTAATTAATAAATTTGATACAATTTGTAAATGGAAAACGTGACATTTATAATATGTAGATGGTTCGTTTATCCAAATCTAGTCAGATGCATCCCTGACGCGTTTACACTACAAACATTTCACCTTACCTGGCGCCGTTCTTAAAACCTCAACTTATACCCACAAACAATGTGGAGAATATCCCCCACTGTGTACACACAAGACATCCCACTGAGACCCACATCGTCGTAAATTCCACATTAAGGTGGCTGGTTCAACTTTCGCTCAGTCTACGCAAGCATCGGCCGGTTCTTTCCCTACCTATCTGATTCTTCTTACAAGTGAGTGAGTTTAGGTGTGTGAGTATGTATATATGAACGTGTATCTATGTACCTATATTCTTGCCTATACATTGAAACTCTGTATACACTGTTATATGGAGTGTATAATGAAAGAAAAACAACACTAGATCTTTTCAGATTTCATCCTATATTTCATTGTTTTCATTCTCTCTCTCTCTCTCTCTCTCTCTATATATATATATATATATATATGCATATATATATATATATATATGCATATATATTATTTAAATTGCACAAGAAGTTCCTTTAAGAATATTTTTGGGAAAAAACATTACATTTCAAAGAATTACGAGTATTACTGAATTCACAATAATACAAATTTCAATTTATTTCAATAATCTTGTACGAGAGAATATTCTTTTTTATCCAATATTATACTTAATATAAAAAAACAAATTCTCGCTTGTATTTTCTTTATGTGGCACATAATATCGCAACATAATAACTATACACCAGTCTAGATATGAACTAACGACACCATAGAATAGACTTTTGAGAGCATTGAACTTCTTTCATTTATAATGTTTGTATATAGAATATATGTGATTACTATTTTTGTGAAGTAATGTTTTTTTTTATTATAACATTTCAAAATTTTAATATATTTTAAGTAAATCCAGTAAATTATATCTATTGTGATAACAATTTCCTATTATTTCATATTCTTCAAATATTACACTTGTTCAAAAAATATGTAAAATATCACAAGATGGTGTAGAAAAGTATTTCTACATTTCAATTTTTAATTATTTTGAAAAACGTTTTTATAAAATCACTTGATAACTGTTAAGAGAATTATTTGTCAGATATTTTATATTCATATTTTAATATAAATATAAATATATAGAATACTTTATTTTTAATATTGTATGAACGATTAAAAATTAAAATATATTTATATTTTTATAAACTTTACAAATCTTTTCCCACAATATCTGCTTCTGTATATATATATATATATATATATATATATATATATATATATATATATATATATATATATATATATATATATATATATATATATATATATATATATATATCAATCAGCGAGTATTTCGCTCGGTAGTAAGTTAAAATAAGATACGATGATAATGATTATGATATATCATATAATATACAACATATAAAACTTTTAATATAGTAAGGAATTTATAAAGCCCTTAAAATAGATTAGTAAATTTAATATAAGATGAAAACTACTAAATATAACGGTTTTTAAAAAAGTATTTTAACACATATCACCAAGTATAATAGTATTACTGAAAACAAATTTGATGATTATACTTTATAATCTGTCAGTTTATATAAAATTTTAAAAAATAAATCTAAAATTTGTTTGAAATAATAATTTTTTTCTGGTTTATATTATATAATATATACAAAAAATAAAATAAGTTAAAATTATTGATAGAACTTTTATGTAGTAATAAAAATATTTAAATTTTGTAAATTAAATTAAATTTATTCAAATTATTCATTTATTCAACAATAGGAATTAATACAATAGAAAAAATTAGACTATTATTTAAAAATTTTATACGTTTAAATTTGAATAAAGTTTTTTTCTCATTATATATATATATATATATATATATATATATATATATATATATATATATATATATATATATAAATATTTAAATATATTTTACCTTTATATTATACATAAATATACATTATATATAAATGAATAGTCAAATATACTTTAATAAATGTATAGATTGATAATAGTTTAATAATTACAAACTAATAGGTAGAATTTTTGGTCATGTTCAATAGATTGTCAATTATTTACATGGATAGATTATGTTAAATCAGGATTAAGTATGATTAGTTAATAAATATTCATTCTTCATATAATATATTGCTACGAAACTTGATATATGAGGAATAATTAATTAAAATATGAAAGTATTGATTTTTGATCAAATTATAATTAATCAAAGAAGAAAAACAATTTATCATAGGAAAATTGATATATAATGGTTTATAAATATGATTTAAATTTTATTTTTACTTACCTTTTATATATAAAAGTATGAACTTTACTTACGAACACATTATAACGACAGGTGTTAATTTATAGGCATATTTGCCTTTGAATTAGCATCTGTTTTATTTACACTATATATATATATATATATATATATATATATATATATATATATATATATATATGTGTGTGTGTGTGTGTGTGTGTGTGTGTGTATTGTGTATGTTACTATATAAATCAATATGCAAACAGTAAAGTATTAAAGTTAAAATTATTTGAAAATAAAATAGAATTATTTATAAAATAATTAATAATTGTACGCTAAAATACATAAATTAATTACTATATATAAATGTCTATTATTTTTAAGAAAAAATATTCACATAATAATCCAATTTATAATAAATACAATTATAGATTTCAATATGAAATATAAGTGATACAGACCTAAGTTAAATAACTATTCAAAATTTTTGTTCAATAAATTCAATTTTATTCAATTAAATAATTGCAAACTAGAAAATAAATTGGAATCTTCTAATATCTCTTTTATTTTTTTAACAAAAAATCATTAAAAAATTTTTTTATATTTTAAAAGTTTATTTTGTATTTTAATTTTGTCTAATAATTGAGGTTAATTCCAATACAAATTAATCCAATTTAATATTAATATCAAAGTTTTATTGAAATAATGATATACATATATATATATATATATATATATATATATATATATATATATATATATATATATATATATATATATATGATATATATGTCGTTTGATAAGTATGATAAAAATTTGAGAAAAACTAAATTGAAAAATTTAATTTAATTAATTAAATTAAACAATAAATAAATTCACCATACTTATCAAACGACCTCGTATATTTACTGTAAAAAATTTAAAAATATATAAAAAATATTATACTAATATTAAATAATATATCCAAATGAAACTTGCAAAATTATCAACAATGAACATTTATTTTTTCGAATAAAATATAAATATTTAAATAATTTCATTAATGGAAAAATCTAAACATACATCATATTAGTTATAACTAAAGATTGAAAAATTGAAATAAAATATAGAATATACTTTTAAGTAATAAAGTTTCTGTTTAAAAATTCTGTTCTGTTTTAAAGTATTAAAAATATTTCTGTCTGTTCTGTTTTAAAGAATTAAAAATATTTTTGTAAATAACTAAATCTTGTAAACAGTAGTTAACAAATGAGAAAAAAAATATAAATAATGTTAATTAATTTACTTATACAATGATACATTTGCTCATATGTGTCTGCAGATAAATGTGCCACCCTTTACATGTTTGCGGTCTATGCGTTGTAGTTGTTAGATTGGCTAGACTGTTGTAGACACGGTGTAAGCGTCGGTAAAAGAGAAAGGAAGGAACGATGTGAGATAGGTGGTGAACATTCCGCGGCCTGGTGGGGAACAAAGCGAATTACTCCCTAGAGATTTACGCACCGGACTTCTCAGGGCAATATATCATCGATGCGGAGATTGCTACGAAGGAGTGCGACACAGCTTTACCCTAAATGATCTTATTTTATATGCCGCGCTTATTATTATCATAATTTTTATTATTATTAAAATGATAACGATTATTATTATCATTATTTCTAGTACACTTACGAGATCGCCTTGTTCTGCAATGTTTTTATAATTTTTACAAAACATTTATTTTGACGTTTTTGTAGCAGTAAATTTTTGTAGGTTTGCTATGTTTATATTGTATTATGTATTTAATGAGAAGTAAATGTATCTATGATAAATGTATCAACATAAAATTAGGCGAAATCTATTTAAAATGTAGTAAAGGACATTGTAATGAAAATTTCATATATTTTATTCTAAATTATATTTATTTCAAAATTATATCGCATATTAATTTTATTACATATAATAAATGTTCAATAATACCTAAAAAAAAGTGCTGAAAATGAATATAATTAAACATTTATGATTCCAATATATATATATATATATATATATATATATATATATATATATATATATATATATATATATATATATATATATATATATATATATATATATATATATATATATATATATATATATATATATATATATATATATATATATATATATATATATATATATAAATATATATACATATATATATATATATATATATATATATATATATATGAATGAAGAAGTTTATCTACATAGAAGACATATTATTGTTTGGGAACCTGAAAATAAAAAAATGTCTAGGAAGTGACTTACGAATCAATGAGACAGAGACATAAAAATTATCCATGCGAAATGGAAGAGGAAGGTATTAGAACACTTGAAATGGAAAATTTTGGAAAAGGCTATCATTAATCAATGGATAAAAATAGCATGATATTGCTGCTGATATATATATATATATATATATATATATATATATATATATATATATATTTATATATATATATATATATATATATATATATATATATATATATATATATATATATATATATATATATATATATATATATATATATATATATATATATATATATATATATATATATATATATATATATATATATATTTATGTATGTATGTATTTATGTTTGTATGTGTGTGTGTATAAAGTTATTTAATACTATTTTTAATGTAGAAATATAAATCTAGTTTTTTAACATTATGAAAAAATTATCAAATGTCACTATAACATACAGCATATGATATTAATATTTATTATTTGATTATATCTACATTTATAATACTTTTTCTTGGAATAGACTTTTTTAAGCAATGAAAACAAAACCTATAAAAATGTATTTTTTTAAAACAGTTCAGAATGAATAGGCCTGGTGTAATAATAAAGCAGTTTAAATAAGAGAGTTTAGAAAGTAAAAGGAGGTTCTTGACTTAAGTTTTCTTGTTTAAAGTTTTTATACAGTATTCCATCTAGGAACATTTTAGTCAAAAAAAGCTTTTTATTCTATTGCAGAAGTATTCTTAAATTATAAAGTAAATTGGTAAATTATAAAAAAATGGATATAGTCTTTCACAAAAATGCTTGGAAATAAAATATCCGTCATTTCAGTATTTTCCAAACACCATCTTTTGTACTTAGTCATTTAAGAAAATATATTAAAAAGGATAAAATGTACTAATAAATTGGAATCACTACCACTATAGTTGCAGTCCTAAGTAGACACCTTTTTTATATAACTTATTATTCTTTCCCT
>CP092089.1:26157625-26237625 GCA_029203775.1 Neoneuromus ignobilis
TGTATGAGTGTGTGTTTTATAGAACTGATCGATTTAAAATTATTGTTATTTAACGGCACGCTACTGATCCAACACACAAGCGTATCCTCTTCCTTATACGTTCGCCTGCTGCCAAAACGGTCTCACTTTGAGTTATTGTCCGACCCTAATTGGTTTCCGGGATCATGTGTTCCTCTGTTTCCGGCGACTGCCAGAACATGTTCTCTAGCTTATTAGTGACTTTTGATATCATCTCCTGCCGCCCTCTCAAACCGTACATATATTGTAAACGATGAAGACAAAATGGCTGATATTGCTTTTTGACGTCATTTCATGCCATGATCGGTTTTCAAATAGAATGCTTTTAACAAGCCCGAAGCTTTCCGATTTTTGTTGAGTCTCATAGCATCGTAATGTTTTCATTTCCTTACCTGTAGATCAAGATTCTCGTATACACACAAATACACAAATATGTGTGTATATATATATATGTCGATATATATATATATATATATATATATATATATAGAGAGAGAGAGAGAGAGAGAGAGAGAGAGAGAATGAGAATGAAATTAACAGTTAATTGACATTTGTTAGAAGTTAATGACATATCTGTAAAAAAGTTAAAATTTCTATCGCTTTAATATTTTATTTAGCTTAAAACGTGCATCAACAAATATTTTTAAAAATAAATATTCAAAGTATTACATTATTTGTTGCACTTGATACAATTATAATTATCATAAAATAAATAATATTTTGTTGAATTTTAAGGCTATTTTATAAATTCAAAAAAATATTTTATTTATTTTTTCAATACGAAATACATTGAATATTTTGAATAATTATTATTATTTTAATTATTATCAGTAATGGTTTATTTTTATTATATCATCATTTTACTGCTATTTTTCTCTACAGTTTAATTTATCTATACAAATAAATTTTTGCCAAACATATTAATTTTTTTTTGTATTTTTATTATTCTAAAGATGCTGGTAGAACACATTAAAATATATCGTATTATTTTTTAATTCTGAAAATTTATTTGTTTACATTTGCCGTTGAAATGTAAAAAAAATGTTTAAAGTATCTGATAGAAATATACATTTCAGTAAAGACTTTATTAGATGAATTTATTTTTATTTAGAAAAATATTAATGTAGAAAATATATAAATACACATTATATATATATGTATATATATATATATATATATATATATATATAATGAAAATAATAATATATATTTATATATATATATATATATATATATATATATATAAATGTAATATATTGTTTCTACATATAATTTTAATTAAATACAAATGTAATAATTATTAAATTCCAATTTGAATAACCTAGTACTTTGAGAATTCGACGTACGGAAACGATATTTATAAATTATTTCGAAGTAGCATATGTTTCCTATTGCAAACTTTTATATCGAAATAAATATGAATCTATATTTTCACGACTCGGTTAAAAGGTTTTTCTACGTAAAATAACAGTGAAAATTATATTTATTAAATACATTACATATCGAAGAAATAAGTGTTTTAAATAACGTAATTATATTTATTTTTAAACAAATTAAAATACCTTATTTAAACTATTATAAAAATTAACATTATTTTTTATATCTTTTCCCAAATATTTAAATCAATTTCAAATAGAAAAAAATCAATATAAGCTTATGATAAATGTTAATCTAATAATATTTAAAAATTAAAATATTTTTTTTAATGGCTATAGAATTTTATTAAAAATATTTAATAAAATACCTAACGATAAAAGTATAAAATATAGAACGAAAGATAAAAAGAAGAATAAATTCAAATGTTCTTTATATATTATACATTGAAGATATTTGCCAAATGTTGTTATTATAAGTTGCATTAGAAAACTGCGTATTTCGATAAATTTAATGTTGTTTTTTTGGTTGTTAAAAGACGGTTCACATGTATACCGAGATTTCTTTCGGCTCGTGCAGTTTCTATTCGAATGGAAATGACGTTCGTCTGTGAGCCAAATGTACCGAAACGAGTTTGGATGTCTTTCAATAATATAAAAATGCATTACTGGAATCAATGGATCTAACGATATTATTGTTATTCGATCGACATACTTCACTATATGCCCTAAATGGAGCATATACTTTATAAGTATGTATATATATATATATATATATATATATATATATATATATATATATATATATATATATGGAAGAAATAAAATAAAGAGAAAAAAAGAACAATAAAACCGAATAGATATTTATAAATCAATTAAGCATTAAAGTGATAACCATTTACGGAGATACATAAGATATTTTTATAGGACCTAACCGAAAAATAAAAATAATAAAAATAGAAGAAAAGTATAAGTACATGTGTACACGTTGAAAAAACGTACAAATAGAGCTTCGTAACTCACGTTACACGAATCGTTTATTGTTATAGATATTATAGCATTATCGCTGATTCTGGATTCAGCGCGAATCTCGAGCATCATCCATTTTCGGAAATACTTGCTAGCTGTGGCGCTATACCGAGCTACTACTTACCTGCTGAGACGGTAGCGCTTACAAATTGCTCGTTCGCGTATTTACTGGCGGAAGAAATAGTGTACGCGTTCAATTTCGTGTTTGGACCATAAAAACAAATCACTCAAACGATTGTGTTAATTTCGATATGTCGAACGTTTCAAATTCCCGAAACACCTTGCGGAGAAAATACGTACGTGTGTATGTGTTCTTTAACGTTCACTTACATATTATACAAGTCGAATTGAATAAACACGAGCGTATACAGAGATGTTTATTGAAATCAATAACTTTATATATATATATATATATATATATATATATATATATATATATATAAATTATTAGAATTAAAAATGTTTGCAAATATATCATTAATGACAGTAAATACAGGGCATGAATATAATTAAAATTGAAACGTTAATATAGTGATAATTAATATAATATATTTTATACTATTTTTAAAAATATTATGATCAATATTAAAGTTAGAATATTGATTACTACTTACTCAATAATAATACATTATACTAATTTTTAAATTGAATTATAATAATATATACAAAGTAAAAATTTTATGCTATTCAAAAATCATTTTCGTATACTCTAACTTCACTTAATATACTTTAACAATGATAAATTATTTGTTATAAAATAAAATGATAATAAGATTATTTTATTGTTTCTTTTTATTTTTGATAACACTTAATTTTTCTAAAAGTTTTATACTAATATAAAAAAGATGGGAATCAAAATTTTCTCCTAAAGTACAATTATCTATTCATATATTATAGTCACTGAATTAAATATTACATTTTAATAATTTTCAGTGGTGATTAAGTACAGCAAATAAAATTATATATTAATTTTTAATAAATATAATTAAATGTTTTTTCACAATTTTATTCATAAAATACTCTGTTTTTAATAATAATTTATTATATAACACATATAATTAGAATTACATTCACTACTGTATATAAAGTGATTCTAAATTATAATTAAAATAAGATATCTTATATTAAAATCCTTAAAAATAGGTATACTTCTATTTAAAGTAATTTACTGATTTTTTCAAATTTTTTTATAAAATACTCTGTTTTTAATAATTTTTATTATAAACATACAATTACTTTCACTACTATATATATATAAATTATATTATAATATATATATATATATATATATATATATATATTGATTTTTATATATTTTTGTTATAGAAACACATTATATATATATATATATATATATATATATATATATATATATATATATATATATATATATATATATATATATATATATAAATATATATATGTACATATATGTAAATGTTAAAAATATTATGATTTAAGTAATCATTTTTAACTTTTTATTCTTCATTACAAATAAAAAAATTGTAATTTATGTAATAAAAAATTGAATTTAAATGATTTATTATTTTGATAAGAAATAAATAAAATAAAATAAAAAATATTAAAGTAGAAATAAATATATTTTTTTGTGATAAACTTGCTATACACTAATGAGTTCTACTTTAATACAATATGCTTAATTTATCTGTGATAAATTTCGTAATCACAAATAGTTTTTGTTGTAAATAAAAGAGACGTTAATAGCATTAATATGTTTTTAGTGAAAAATATATTATTCAAATGGAAAATTTAAAATTAAAAATATCAATATGTTTAACATATATTTCAGTTTCATCTTCTAAATAGACATATTTTTCCATTCATTCTCTTTTTACCACTCTTTCTCTCTCTCTCTCTCTCTTTCTATATATATATATTGGGGGGGGGGGATGTTTGCGTATATATCTGTGTAATATTTTTGTAGTATAATGAATATTTATTACTTCCATTTTGTCGTTTTAATAATACAGTAAATAATCCAAATATACATTTCTCTAACTTAATATTATACGTTGATTAGTTTTAATGATAGTTTGTTACCATCATATTTTCTACAACAAAGTTTCATTTATAGTAAGTTATATTCTTTTTTGTACTACATTCATGTATGAAAAGACCATTAGTCTATAATTACTTGATATTTGTCTGTTGTAAGTACTCTTTGTCCCTTTGTTTCAATCATTATCACTCGATATAAATTAAACCTCATAAAACATACACTAAATATACATCCAATGAATATAAAATAACATATTAATGTAATAACTTTATCACAATAATTTATAGCTGTATTAAAATGAAGTCATAAAGTAGTTAATTACAAATCGATAGATTTTTCGAAGTTTGTATCATTCATTTGATTTTTAGTTTAAAACTTTCCAATGAAATTTATTTCTGGAATTGTATGAAAGATAAAAAATTTAGTAGAAAATGTTTAAGAACGAATATATGTATATATATATATATATATATATATATATATATATATATATAAATGCAAATGTAAATAATTAGTATTCTTAAACATTATATTGTGAATTTATTCTGGTATAATTTAAGATAAAAGGATATTTAGATCAAAGAAATAAAAATTAATGCTCTTTAATTTTATCACAAAATTAAGTATAATAGCCATCCTTAAAAATAGATGTTTTGTATTTTAAATAAATTTATTTTACTTTTTTAATGTTTGACTTAAACTGTTTAGATATATTTAATGTATATTTAAGAAACATTAATCTCATAATAATATCTTATTGTTTTGCATATAATTTTTTTATAAAAATATTTTTCCTTAATTTTATTTACAAATATTTAAAAATTGACTGAGTATTATTTTCACAACTGTTACAAACACAAAAAAATGTTATTACCATTTTTTATTAATTTTTTATATAATAATATTTTTTACCATTTTTTATTTAATAATGAAAATTGTTATATAAAAAATTCTTTCTGTAGTATTTTAGAATAATATAAAAAATTAATTTAATGATATGAAATATTTTTTTCTTAATAAAATATGTTTTATTGAAAATAAAATAATTTTGTTATTTGTGCAGTTGCAGAGATATTTGTTTTTTGAAGTCTACTTTCAAATTATATAATACATATTATGTATTTCATAATATATATATATATATATATATATATATATATATATATATATATATATATATATATATATATATATATATATATATATATATATATACAAGGGTCGTTTGATAATTATGGTAAAAAAATAAGAAAACTTAATTGAAAAATTTAATTTCATTAATTAATTAAATTAAACAATAAATAAATTTACTATACTTATCAATCGATTTATAATATTTCCATATCTAATTTTAGAACTTTACTCATCCACAGATAGATTTATATTCGTATTAATTTATTTAACTATCAATTTACTTGTAGATTTTACAGGTTTCAGAATTGATATAGTGAAGTATACAAAAGGTTTCTCAATATAATATATTGAATAATAATATATTTTCCATTTAAATATTTTAAAACAATTTAATAATTTTATTTGATTTGCATTTATATGAATATTTTTAATATTCTATTTTAAATTACCGATATGTTGTAATTGAATAATTTAATCAAGTTGGTCATATGAATTGAAATTAAAATTACAATAAACATTGAATATACATTAGCATTTAAAATTGATTTAAAAATGTTACAAATGGCTACTAACACTCTCTTATAATATATTAAAAATAAATAATAATATGCACACTAACCTTTACACTCAATTAATTTTAATTACTTTTAATATCCACTATGAACCAAATATTCCAGTTCTGGTCATTTAAATAGACTACTAGCCAAATGAAACTTATATAAAGGTTCAAATAATGAACATTTCAACAAATTATTAAAATTAATAATGAAAATATTAACATTTTGTTAAAATTATATATATATATATATATATATATATATATATATATATATATATAAGTAAAATTTGAAGAGAAAAAGGAAGATAAAAATATTTCTGTTATAAAATAGCTTAAGAATAATAATAAATTGGGAAATAATTAAACGTCATATTTTTTTGACATTTAGGAAATTATTTTTTAAAGTCTTTTTTTATTAATAATTTATAAATATGACTATATGAAACAAAACAATTATTTTAATAATTATTTTAGTACACAGTAAAAAGTACAATTTTATTTTTTTAATGAGTATATTAATATAAAAAATATTTTATTACTAGACTGAAATAACTATTTATATAAAATATAAACTTGCGTTATTTAATTGTAAGAAATATTAATTATACGATTACCATACAAAATCATCATTTATATGAAAATAAATCATTTATAAGATTTTATTTTTTTAAAAAATATAGATATTTTGTTCAAATTAAATTTTAAATATTCAATTAAAAACATTTTTGACCAAAATAACTATATTTGTTAACAACAGATATAATAGTCAGTTATGTTTATAGTTTGAAAGAACTGATAGAAATTATACACTTTTATGACTTTATATCAGTAATAATAAAAATACTTTATTAATAAGTATTTATTTAAGTTTTTAGTAATTTGTCTACAAAATATGTTAACAAGTAATAATACAAGTTCAATATATTTTTCCTGTATTTTTCCAATTATTATACATACATTTAATTAAGATTAAAATATCCAATAGGTATTTGTTAAAATAATTTAATTAGAACATACATTGATCATTCATACATTATGAAATGTCATATTTAGATCATAATCAAGTGAACGCTATTTCTATTGATCATTATCGTGTTTACTGTTTAATTTTCATTACTTTGTTCATTTAATATAGTTCAATATCTATATAATTTTAATGAAAATTGAATTTCACATGTTTATATCATATACCATAATAAAGTGTAGTTTAGTAATGACCTATTTAAATGTATCTATGATTTTTTTTGCTATATTTATTCAGTTTATTATTATTTGAATATAAACGTTTTCATTATGGACTAGTATCAGTTTTAAAAATAGTATTTTTTATACAAATATGATAAGTAATATAATTTTAAATATGACTACTTCTACGGTTTTTTTTAATTTAGTAAATTAGTATCTCCTCAGCTAGAAAAAAATACTACAGCACAGGATAGAGTAAGAATTTCGTTATATCACTAAAGCCACTCGTTTCCAATCGATCTTCTGTAAATACCAACCAACAAAACCAACCCGTCGTGGCTACAAAGATATAAAATGCAATCACTTCCTGCGAGAGTGTACAACGGGAATGCTTTTGACTGTTATGTAATATATTGCGTTATGTAACCTTTCTCGATAGAATCGTTATGTAAAGATTGAGAATCGAATTCTGTGCGCGAATAAAAATGGGAAATTTTTCGAAACGACTGTGTACACACCAACACAAGTGTAAAGACACACACGTACAATCGTACATAAACATAATTTCGTGTAAAAAAAAAGACGAACCAGGAATATATAAATGAAAGATGAAAGAAACAGAGGTTCGACGATTTTATTTTATTAAAACATCGATAGATCCATCTCGTTTGCGCGTACTATACTTTTTTTACCGACATTTTTTTTTTAGTATGCGATGGTAATCGAAAAATCGACTATATCGACACGTGTCACGATACGAATAACAATACTGTTTTATATTTGCCACTGTGGATCAATACGCTTTGAACATTGAGAATTATGGTTACTGTCAAGGACGGAACTAATGAGATTTATATTGCTTCATGAATATGGACAAGCAATGCTGTACAACGAACGAGCTACAGAATAACAGAGCATATATCTTTATGAATCTTATATGCATGCTACATATTACATACACGTACATACATATATATTCGGAGTGACACAGATAAGATTGGATATATATTGCTCTTCCTCTTAAATTTATTAACTGTATAAATTACTCTTTAATTTTTTTGATTACTGAATGAATTTTCAATAAATTTTCATTATTTTTAAAACATTATTCATTCAGTAGAAATGATAAAAATATATGAAAAAACACGTTGATCTCACAACGAATATATCGGTCAATTTTAAAAATTATTTTCATATGCAAATAAGATTCACATGTATGCATATGTTACTCGTATACACTCATACTTACATTTGATATACAAATATTTCATAAAGACATTCTCTAAATTTCTATACACATTTTATATAAATGCAAATGAAACAAACATGTGAAGATATTTTAAATTCGTTGTTCTACAAATATAGAAAACTAAATAAATTTATAGTGAATACTAAAAATACCCTCGTTTTTTAAAAACAAAACGAAATTACTTTTCAGTGTGCTACTTTTTATAATTGAAATATAAAAAAAACTATTTCTTCTATACATTATATTGGATTTAAAGAGTATATTTATTACATTTCTTAGATGTATCTTGAATTTTAATTATTTCACAATGTTACCAGAGTTGTATATCATTTCAATTTTCAAATATCATGCGATTATTTATTAAAAAAATTTACAAAATAAATTTTAGATTAAAATTTTAAATATGCATGCTTATACAAGAATATAAATATATTTCATTTTTATATTTTTTTATATACTGAAAAAAATTACAGATATCAGATTTTTACATTCAAACATAATATTATTTTTAAATTATTTTATATTATATATATATATATATATATATATATATATATATATATATATATACATATATATATATATATATATATATATATATATATATATAATTAATTGAAACCAAAAATTCATTTTATGATATATGGAAGAAATATATTTTTTATATTAATTATAATTATGAAACATAACTGGATACAAAGGTGAAAGACAATGTTTAATTATTTCTTGTACATTTATTTTTGATTTTAGACTTTATTTCATATTAAATTATTATTTTATGTAACAATAAAACACTTATATTGTTAAATGTATTAAATTTTAACTTTTTAAAATATCTATAATATTTAACATTGTATTTTTATGCACACATTTATGAATTTTTGATTATATTATTTAATATTTGAGTTTTAAGATTAAAATAATATTTGAGTAATTTAATATTTGAGTTTTAAGATTAAAATATTTATTTTTTTAAAAAATATTTATATAGCAGAGATGTTTTTCAAATAACAGTTTGAAATTTATATAAAATTACAATTATTTTCTTTTTAATTATAATTATTATCTCTACGAGATAAATTAAATTAGTGTGTATTAAAAAAGTTATGAAATATAATGTTATTTTATTTGACTATTACTACACACAGACGTGTATATATATATATATATATATATATATATATATATATATATATATATATATATAGTAAAAGTACTGATTAGTCGATAACAGATGTGCAAATAAAAAATGACCAACTCAAGGCACATTCATTTAAACTCCGCTTGCCATCACACGTTCGTATCATTTTCGTCGAAAAGCTCTACATTCATGTTCGTGCCACGTGCGTTCTCTTCTCTAAAACGTCGGGTCGTAAATCATACATTCCGTCTGAAAGTCAGCAAGCCACTCACGATCCGGAAGAACCCTTTGTGTCCAGCACCTTTACAACGAACGTTCATTCGTCCGACACATTTCACCATGCCCCGAACCCCGGACTATGTCTACGACACTGTGTCAAGATAAGATTTTGTTTGTGTGGTTCACATATCAAAGAGCTATGCCATTAGCGATATATTATCAAGTAAATAAACATATTCGTAATAGACTTTCATTTTGTAGTACTGTGAAGATCGTAAATGGACTAAATTTATATTGGTACCTAATATATTTTGTCGTGAAAAACATTTTATTAGATTTATTTTTCAGAAAACATTCGTTTTTTATTATAGACAAATAACGATACTTAGAAATATTTTTTCCAAAAATATCAAATACAGGTATCTAGAAATTCCAAAAATTTTACGTATAAGGTAAACATGAATTAAAATTGTTTTTACATAAATGTTCTAAAAATGTAGTAATTATAAACAATTTTATAAAATAAAAAATTATATTTGATTCATAATTTAGAATTATGCTCTTCTTCGTCATTGTACATTTAAATGTTTTTAATATTTTATTAGTATTCAAATAAAACATTTTTTTTATAAATGAATAAAATATTATTTAAAATGGAAATGATAAATGAAATATTCATAAAATACAAAAACACGAAATGAAATTGTTATATTATAAAACAATTATCGTTCGAAAAAAATCCTTCACATGGATTATTTTCAACGAAATAATATTTTCGTAAACTGAAATAAAATATATATCTGAATAAAAATAAAAAAGTAAAAACAGAACAATTATTTTTTTATTATTTCCATAAAAATAATACAATTATCAGATAATATTTACCTTATTTGTGTAAAATTTATACGGGTTTTGTAACAAAATGTATGTTTTTAGAATATTTTTTTTTGAAATGTACAAATGATGTATAAAATTTAACTGATAAAGTTGTTTGCAAATTGTCATATATTGTTCAATTTATATATTGAATTTATTTGTTTTTAATATTTTTGAAATTTAAAAAAATATTGTGGTGAATATTACCAAATACCAGTGAAGGGTAATATTCAATGGGGTTTCGCACAGCACTAAACTGATATGGTGTTAGTGGTTTTATATATATATGTATATTTATATATATATATATATATATATATATATATATATATATATATATATATATTTGCGATCACTTATTATATAGAGTTGCATTATACAAATATTAAGAAATAAATTGATGATTATTTCTTTTTTTTAAATTAAGATTAAGATTGCTTTTTTTAAAAAAATATGTATATGTATATATACAAATGAAAACTAGATAAAACTTTAAATATTTCAATAATATGAAATAGCGTTTAAAATCACACATAAAATTTTATAGATATATAAATTATACTTTTGCAACCAATAATGAATATTAATTTTGAAAATTGAAAATATTACATTTCATATTTGAATCAGAGTAGTTAAAATTTAAGTTATATATATATATATATATATATATATATATATATATATATATATGTACATAGTTAGATGGATAAATAGATATTTTTAAAGAGAGTGAGGAAAAAAATCTTCAAAGTAAATAAAAATTTGTTGTTTATGATTACCTGTAAATAAATAATTTTTAATTTAATCTTACTGAGGTTTTATTAAATAAATAAATAAAAATCATTACAAAACTATTTAATGGAAATATATGGAAAATGTCCAGATTAAGTATAATAATAATTCTTGTATAATTATAGTTTTATATTATTATATGTTGGATTAAAGTACCAACAAAGAAGAAACTCATACGGTAAGAGTAAATTCAATCAGTCAAAAGAGTTCAATGTAAGCCGCTTAGAAGTAAAGGTAATTCTTACAAATAACTCGACTGAATCTTCCACTAACCTTAATTCCCACAAAAATATCTTCAACGTTTTAAAATTGATATCCTCTGCATTCAATCGTTTCTGTAACTGGTAAGTTTTCGCGTTTCATTGCTTTTGAATTGCTTTTGACATATATTAGATATTACATCGTTTAATTTCGATGGGTAGAAAAATTGAGATATATATATATATATATATATATATATATATATATATATATATATATATGTATATTATATACCAATCATCTTTATATATGTTTAGGTATTATAAAGAAAGTAATTTAAATTTAAATTTTCACTTATCAAAAAAGGACTAATTTTTATTTACAAACATAAATTAATAGATAAATTACTTACAATATAAAATATTTTTAAGTAAACTTTATATATATATATATATATTTATATATAAATTATAATATATGATAATTTTTTTATTTTCTAATACATAGCAACAATTCATGTTTTGATTTTTTAATTTTGATTATCTTATATTTCTCAGTATTTGTTAATTAAATATAAAAAGTATATTATGCGAAATATTTTAAAAAAGTGTAAAATTTATAAACTGAACTTCCTGTAATCTAAATTAGTTATCAATACAATTACTGAAAAGTAATATTTTTACATATATTTTGTTAACAATTTATATTTCTTTTAGTATTAAAAAAATATTTATTTTAAAATAAATCACATACTTATAATTTAATTTATAATATGAAAAAGAAATAAAATTAAGTTTAAAAGTAATTAAGTAAAGTTTTAATCATTGTAATGATCTATTGTTAATGATAACTAATAACAAATTAATAACCGTTGTAAAATTCAAATACAATAGTTCAATGATATAAATTCTTGTCTACTATTCGACCATATGTGTAATAAAATACCTATAGAAAATAAAATAATTATTAAATAAAAAATATATTTTTTAATTAAATTATGTAAATTTATATAACTCATTTAAAATTATTATTATTCAAAAATATATACAATTTAAAAAAATATTTTTTCTATTTTCATATTTATAAAACTTGAGGCTCAGAATACATGAATAATTTTTAGTATACAGAATAAATAGTTAACATACATTTTAATTCATTAATTGAATTCATTTTTCATTATAACCCTATTTTTATTTGAATAATTAATAACAGCACTTTTACTTTTTGCAGGACGTGGGTTTTAATTTATATATATATATATATATATATATATATATATATATATATATATTACGATCAATATTTATTAACAAGACATATATAAATTATTTGAACCAATGAATACATTATTAATTTAGTATGGATATAAATTAAATGAATATTTACTTACAATCAGTCAAGCGAATAAATGAAAAATTTCATGTTCAGTACGTGTAGGTTTCATTTAAATAATGTACATCAAATCGATTTATGTGAAAATTAATTATTTTTTCTAAGAATTTTATAGGAATTTTGTATTTTATTTTATGTTTACAAATTCCAGTTCATGAACATTTTTCAACATTCCGATTTTTTTTTTATTTATTCATTGACTTGAATAATATAAATTTTATTTATAAAATTGTATTTGTTATGAATGTACATATAAAAATTATTGTTTAATAATGGCATTGTGTATTATCAAAATATGAGCAATTAGTAATAATTGAATGTTTTTTTACAAACTCTTTCCATGCGGAAGAAATGATTATGTTGTTAAAAACTTGTGTTGTTTTTATTATATTAATACACAATACAAGTAGCATAGAAATATATATATATATATATATATATATATATATATATATATATATATATATATTATATTATCTGCAGTAGCAGCAGCCTTCTTCTGTCCACTGCCAGATGAAGCCTCTCCAAAAACTTTCCATCTTGACCGATCCAAAGTCTTTCTTTTCCACTTCATTCCAACGAATTATCTTAAGCCTCTGATATTATATATATATATATATATATATATATATGTATTATATCAATATTATTTCTTCTATATATAAAGATCTATCCAATTTATATAGACATTATATAAATACATACCGTTATATTTCACATATATCCTTTAAACGTCTATTTCTGTTAAAATCACAAGTAAAATCAGTTTTTATATCTATAACATGACATATTGCTATTAGATTAGTTCAAATATACAAGATATTTGTTACAGTATTGATGAAATGTGTAAATATAATATAATATAAAATAGTTTCTTTAAAAGATTTTTATCATTTTATCTGTTATATATTGTTTACAAATCTATTATCTCTTACACACACATATATACATATATATATATATATATATATATATATATATATATATATATATATATATATATATATGTATATGTTTATATATATTTAAGCAGATAGCAATTAATAGATACAAATAAACAGTAATTTAATAGCTTATAGAGCAATCAATATAATCCTCTTATTATATGATAAATTATCCATTAACTATATAAATCAAATATAATTAATCAATTTCTAAATTTATTATTGAAAATAAGTATCTTTTACCACAATTTTTTTATTATTCAACGCATATTTGTATAAGAATTTTAAAAATATAAATTTTATTATCTTTTAAATATAAGATATTTTTAGGAATATAAATTATGTTATATAAAACAAATCTAAGATTAAAAAGTTTCAGTGTTTACACAATATAAAATTATCTTAAGATTAATTTAAAAAAATAATAATCAATGCTTATTCTAACTAAATAATAAATATTTCAAAAATATGACTAAGATTATCTAATGATTATATATTAAAAAACGTTATCTCTTAAATGTCAATACTTGAATAGAATGTTTTCTTAAATTATATATGAAATTTTGACTTTGCTCTATATTAATCTATTTAATTTTTTTTAATAATTTCAAATAATCTATTTATACGTTATATCCAATAAATATTAATTATATACACGAGAAGTAAACAAATTATAACTTTAATACTGTTATTTTTTTTACAATATTTATAGAGTATGTAGTTGTTATTTTTTTAAAAAAAAGCAAAGTGTATGAAGTGTATAAAAAATAATTTTACATTGAAAAATGTTATACCATATACGATAGAAACTAAAGGTTTTAAATTAAAATTTCATATTGTGTATTGAAATCAGTTTACGAATTATTATGAATTATAAATAAAACAATTATAATATCATTAAAAGGAATCAAGTAAATACGGTATTTCATTACTAGTAAAAGATACAGCATTTAATGAATTTAGATTTACGTTATTTTCGAGTGAAAAAGTTGTTCGACATATATTTTCTTCATTATTTATTGACATTCTGCCAGTTTCATATCGATTATAGCAAATTATTAATTGTTCATTAGTAGAGAGAATAATGTTCATTAATTTCGTACGCCCTTGTTTGTTTTAACTAACATTTCGTTGCTGTCAGCATTTTCGTGCTTATTTTTATTGCATTAAAATTATAATACATTCATATATAACACGATAATTCACACAGTCACTAATGTAGAGGCGTTTTCCTTTTTTTAACTTTACGCATAAATATTGACTTTCATACATGTCCGTATTGTATTTTGCATTGAGTTTTTAATTAACGTTTCAATTTTATATTTACAACTTTAAAGTTTTAAAAGAGAAATGGAATTATGGAATTTTTTATAATGGACACATTTTAATGAACTGATTATGAAAAATATTGTATTGAATACAAATTAATTGTTATGGATTGTATTTTCTAAAAAGTGAAAGTTTTTATTTATTAAAAATTGTTTTATTTTGCAGGATCTTTTTATTCAAAATAAGCTTATATAACTTTTTGTTCTTATATGTAGAAAATTTTATTTCCACTGCATTTTCAAAGTAAATATTTAGAAATATAAAAAGAATCAAATAATGAATAATAATAAACTATAGATCAAATGTATAATTTTTAAAAATTTAATATTTAGTGTTAGAATCTAAGAGAGAAATTATTAATTTTCAAAGCCATTGGTTTTTAGAACGACTTAAAATTAATCTTTATTTTTAAACCACTATTTTTTAAATAAAAATGTCTTTAAAAAATATATAATTCTAGTTATCATCATTTATTTGCACTCATTTAATATATAGCTTCTTTTATTATTCTTACTATATGAAATATTAATAAAAATAATAAACATGCAAACAATTTTAAACTAAATTTAAAAACTAATATAAAATGATTCTCAAGACTAAATTTAGGATTAAAATTAATTTCGAGATTTAAATAGGTAATTTTAGATGAAAACAAGTAATAGTATAATAGATTCAATTGTATTCAGGAAATTTAGATTTACATTGCTGCCAGCTAGATTTGAATATTCTATGAGTGTAAATGAGTTATAAGCACCAGCCATTGAAAATGTGGATTTATATTATAGAAGTCTGTTTTATTACAAAAGCTGCATTATGAATGACTTTACGAAGTTCAAAAAATATAATTATTTCATACTATAATACAAATTATAATTAATATTATACCTTTTAAATTCATTAAGAAATATTAAAAACCAATAATAAATACTTATATTTTTACTACTCTGATTTTTTTTTAAAAAATACAATAATAAATAAATTAATAAATTTAAGATATATTTTTTTAATAAGTAATGATATATATTATTTTTGTCTATCCATTTATTTCCAAAAACTGCATTTATTATAAATGATATTTAAAACAATATTAAAAATAATATAAAAATAATAAATAAAAAATTTAATTATTTTCAGAAATTCAGATTAGAGAAAATTAATAAATATAAAGAGATAATGAGAAAAGCAAGAATATTAAACTCTTTCTTAATAAAAGTTACAATTTTTAATATAAATATACTAGTATCTTTATTATTATATAATAATATAAAATTATTTGTAGTTAACAAATTTAATAATTGCACAAAAAATTTACTAAAAAAATATAACATTAAAAAAATATTGGAAAAGAGATACAAGTTGCTTTTATAACAAAATTTTATTTCATTTTATTTTCAAAAATTTGTAGTATATACATACATTTATATATATATATATATATATATATATATATATATATATATGTATGTATGTATAGTAAAACAAAAAAGAGAAGTATTAATATGGTAATAAAATATATGTACAGATATTTTTTTTTAATTTTTAAATCTATTTGTAAAAGTAATTACGCAAACACAAATATATATATATATATATATATATATATATATATATATATATATATATGTTTATGTATTAGTATATAATTAAAATGATCAAAATGTAATCTTTTCTATACATGTTTATATATTATAATCACAAAGTGGTGATAAGGGTTTGTATATTAAAAATGTATTTAAGTACATACAATTATGTATAATTAAAACTCGCAATATTCCTCTATTTCGAAGGCTGTAATTTCAAGTTGTTATTTTGAGAAACAAGAGTGATTAAAAGCTGAATCAATTTTTTTCGAATCCAATTTATAAACATACATACATACATACATACATATATATATATATGTATGTATTTATATTTTTGTGGGTTTGTATAAACTTGTAATTTGCTACATAAATGATTTGACACGCAAAGCCCTTCACACTCAAGTATATATGTATGTAAGTATATATATATATATATATATATATATATATATGTATGTATATATATATATATATATATATATACATTATTATAGAAAACACGAACTCATTTATCAAAACATCAATTTCGAAATGTTTCAATACCTTCCCGTATCAAAATGAATTCTAAGAATTTATAATTATTTCTTCTATGCATGATTTTCATATATGTTGATTATCTTATATTCATATCGAACCGACAACCTTGCACATGAAACTGAATACTACAATGACTTTGTTATTATATACTATACATTTTCATTTCGTTTTATACCAAATTATATATTTAATAGTTTTTTCGTGGCCGTGACATTGTAACCATATATCCGGTACGACGTATGCATTATTTACCAAATATTTATGAAAAATTAATGAATATATAAACACAATAAATCGAAAAAGTCTGAATTTTTGTGATAAAAGTCTGATATTTTTGTGTAATTATAATACGTAAATAATTGTCGATATGAAAAATAATGTTCTTCCTGTTATTGATATTGTTTTTTGTTAAGTACAGATAGGTTTTTTACGAAATTAAGTTATCAGCTACATTATATATGTATAAATATGTGTATGTGATGAAGTGATTAGTATTATTGCTTGTGATGTGAAAAGTGTGTGTTCAGTCCTCGGTTAAAGATACAGAACTAAGACCCCTTAGTTGAGGTGAAAGCAACATACTTAAGGGAGTAAATCCTGAATAAAAGTACTCACTAACTCTTCCAATTAACAAGGTGAGTGTATAGAAATGGGCTGATATAAACATATATATATATATATATATACACACATACATACATAGTCTTTTCTAACAAAGTTATTAAAATAATTATTATTACTTGATACTATTGGAATATACATAAATGTATTTTCATTGTGACTTTTTTAAGTTTAATTAGTATTTGTTTTTTTATTTTCATTAAATTTTTATTGTTTTACTATAATTACAAATATATCTTGATATACAATCTTGTAAATATTCTAAAAAGCTTTAATTTAGAACATTATGTATTTATATATATATATATATATATATATATATAGGTTTATAATATTTTGCATTTATGTATAATTTGATCAACAAATACTAGTTTGATTATGTTCGTGATAGAATGTAAATAACGTAGTTTAATATGCTAATCATATCTGATGTTTGACGTTCGTGTACAATTTTTAATATAAAAATTGATCGATTATAATTGACAGAGCTATTTTTGTTACGTGCCTTTATTTTGTAACGTTTAGTTATTTTCTGCATATCGTTATAAGGAAATATTTAGTAAGTATAATCAACTATAAAGTTTCTTCAAATACTCAGTTTAATACTTTGTAAATATGATAATGACCAACGCAATAATAAGAATAACTATACCGTAACCAGTATAGATATTCATGATAATTAAACAAAACTAAAATTATAATAATTCTTGTTTGAATATTGGAGATCTCTTGGTATTTAATATTTAGTTCAATAAATTTTCATTATCAAGAATGTTCATTTATTATTATTATATGTCTACATTATACAATTACTAGTAATATTATTTTGTATCAAAGTATCTGAATTAATAATTGTTTCTTTGTTATTATCATTTTGAATATGATCATTGCCTACAGGCATTCAACAAAAATATTCATTTTGTTCTATCGGAGCTTTTAGGCACTCAGTTCTTGTTTTATAATAAAATCTTGAAAATAACTTTAGTAACTCTCGTTACTGAAACTGTTGTCTTTGTACATATCTTGAATTATTTTAATAAAATTATTTTATTTTTTCAAAATAAGTAAATTCAGTCAATTATACATAGAATCAAAGCTAATTTCTTTCTCTTCAGATTGTAAACAATCGTACATTAATGGAAATTTAGACATAAATTTAATTTAATATATATATATATATATATATATATATATATATATATAAGACATGTGTATGTAACAAATAACATAAATTATTATCGACTTTGTTAGAATCAGAAATTGGTAAAATGGAAGAATTCCAAACTACCGAACAGATAATTGAAGAAAACTTGTATGAACAAAATAAAATTTAAATATCATAATTATTGTTTAAATTTATAAAATTCAGGAATTAAATCAAATATTAATGATTACTATTTAATTTTAAATATTTTCTTCTTTCATAAAGAGATGGTTGATTTTATTACGTAACAAATAAGTATCAAATATACATATATATATATATATATATATATATATATATATATATATATATATATGTATGTATGTATATGGGGGGCCAAATGAGACTGTAAGATTTAGAAAATCATTTATTATTTTTTACTGTAGTTTAGTTTTATTTAGGCTACTCTATATAATAAAACAAAATGTTAAATTGTACTGGCTCCCCTTTTAGCTCTTGGATAAATACTTTAATTCATAAAATATATGGCTATTTTCTATTACTAAAATGTGGAGCTATCTTATTTACTATGATAATAAAATTAAATGATTCAACGAGGGTTTTTGATTTAGAAACGTCTATATAAATCTCGAAAAATACTTTGTGTATAATAATTGTTACTGCTGTATTTTGACGTTATACTCGAACAATGTATCTTTAACGTTTAAATATCCAACGAACAAAGAGGTAATTCACATATCATAGAAATTTATTTTTTTAAAAAAAATAAATAATAGTACCTAAAACTGTACTAAATTTTCTTTACTAATACAAAAAAAAAAGATAATTTAGAAAAGATAATATGCATTTTATAGTACATAATATGTTTAGATTTTTGAAATGCCTAACATATTAATTATTAAATATTTTTTATTGCAAAATAATTTTTAAATATTAATTCATAATGTATTTTTTCTAAATGATAGAATCTAGAAGAACATTGTTTTTTAATTATATTAAATTTAAGTCTGTTAAAAAAATAATTACGTTTTTAATATTATAATTTTTATTAAATATAAATCTGCCAATAATTCTTTTTTTCACATAAATATTTTTTTAAATATACAATACATATAATATAATTTAGATTTTAGTACTAATCAATGATTATCCAACTTACTGTAAATAGATACTACAAAATCTCCTTTTACAATCAGATTAATTTTGCGTCTAATTGTTAATTCAGCATAATCACATAAAGGAAATATAAGACCTGAAAATTCATTATTATCACTTTAATAATTTTGTTCGTAATAGTTTAAAACGTATTTGAAGTAATCTACAAGATTCTTTTCTAGAAATATATTTTAATTTTAATCTATATTTTCTATTTTAAATATTTATTTTTTTTAAAAAAATAAAAGACAAGACAAATTGAAAAAATTAAAATTCATAGTATATACTTTTTTATAGTATTTCATGTTATAAATATTTAATAAAGTTTTTTCGTAAACGTTTATGCTTTGAACAGACTTTTAGATTACAACAAAGAAATCATTTAATTTTAATTTATTTTTTCAGACTTAAAAAAATGAATAAATTCTTGTTGTTTAAATATTATAATTTGCCATATTTTCGAGTCTCAATTATGTGCTTATATTTTTAATTTAACATTTTATTTAAATTATAAAGTAAATAAAATAGTCCATTGAATGTCATATGAAATATTATTTATATACATTATATTACTCTAAATAAATTTGAATACATTATTTTGGTAATGAAATTATTGATACTAAATCCTTAAATATATAATTAAAAGTTCGATTGACTTATTTAATATTTGATGATAAAAGTTAGTAAAAAAAGGTGGTTATCATTATTTATAAACTTTATTTTGAAAATATCACAATAATATTAAATGAAAAGTACATATTTTTTCGAATATATTATTTCTAGTTATTTTAATTGATATTCATTATTAGAAGTACCTAAAATAATTTATATTGTTATTTTATTTTTAATAAAAATACTGATTACAAGTAATAATAGAAATTACGATACGAAGATATATAAAATAATTTCTTATATGAAAAAAGTATAAAAATTATGTATATATATAAATATATATATATATATATATATATATATATATATATATATATATATATATAATTTCTCTAGTACTATTATATTGTGACTAGGGTTTAAAATATATGAATAATGTTAAACCCTATCAAGAACTATTTATTGTAAAGAAAAATTCTTGTTAGTAATAGATATTATAAAAGATTCATTGTCAACTTTTACTATATTTTACTTACACTTTTCAATAATAGCTTTTTAGATTAGGAAAAATCATCTGTAGAATTTTTTCCTAATGATGTGAAATGTAATTTTTAAATTAAAATTATTTGTCCTAATAATATTTTGTATAATATTATAATATATTTAATGTAATTGTAATTCAATCATTTAATTTAAAATACTTAAAAATATACTTAATGTTTAAAATGTTATTAAAAGTTTCGAACATATAAACAAGTCAAATAATAAAAGTCCAGATAAAATTAACAAATCAAATGCAATAGAAAAGTACACTTATTTGAGATATTTAATATTTTTCTTTAATCATCCATCTTATGATTAGTTTATTCCAATTCTCCATGGTATCTTATTATCCACATTTCTTTTCATGTTCTTATAACTGATGAATCCTATTTTCAATTATTTGTTTTATATAGTTAAATCTATGTTTTCCATTGTAATATCTTCTTTATAGCATTCCCTCTAATAAACTTTTAAGTAAGATCTCATATTTTAATATATACTTATCTCCAAACATGAATTTTGCCAAAGACTTCTTCATGGTAAGCTGTTAGTGTTAAGAATCTAAGTAATCTTTAATGCAGTGGATTTCTTTCTTTCTACAATCATTCAATTCTTGCTTAAGTTATGCACTTGAGTAATACACTTATAATAATATACACTTGTCTTCTCTTTATCAAGTAGAAGTTTAAATTAAAATTTTCTCCTCTTCAAATCTAGGATCTTAAGATATTTTCTATACATTCCAGTTTTTACAAACGATTTGATATAAGTCATAAAAATTATTTAAAAATAAAAAAAATCAAACAAAAATTTAATTGTAATTATTATTTGAGTATAATTTTCTTAAAAATATAGGTAATTCAGTAATTTATTATTTTTTTAATATATATAATATATCTGTATATATAAATTTAAAATACTATATATATATATATATATATATATATATATATATATATATATATATATATATATATATATATATATATATAGTTATTATAAAAAATATTCGTGACTACAAGATTGTTTTCGTTTATAGAGAATAATTACTTAAATATTTATTCAGATTATATTCAAAACGCATAAATCAGTTTTTCAAGCTAAATGAAAATATGTAAAATATGTTGGGATGTGGTACAACACGAGTTAATATAAATGAAAGGGGTAAAAGTGTACACCATTGTGAGCTGTGAGCTCGTCGTGTTTAGAAATGGTTCTTGTAGCTACTTAACTTTTCATTTATATGTACGCATACATATATATATATATATATATATATATATATATATATATATATATATATATATATATATATATATATATATATATATATATATATATATATATATATATATATAACTTTATACGTCGACGGACCGACAACAAGGGCACAAAAGACTATTAAAACGGAAGATTACTGTGTACAGTTCAAGGATTAAAATGATAAATATTTTCTTTATAGGGTGCAAAACATCGTGATGGCTAATACAAGCTAGGGGAATTACGTTACTTTAAAGACCATCATTTTACAAGTAGGATATTTATTTCAAAAGATAATATGTACATAGGAAATCGCATATACATGTTAACATATATAAACATGAGTTTATATATATATATATATATATATATATATATATATATATATATATATATATATATATATATATATATATATATATGTATATATATATATATATATATATATTCACACATATAGATGTATATAAATAAATTTTCAGTGTTATTGTATATACTCCAACACATATTATGGGATTTAAGAGAGTGATTATATTTACTTACTAACTTTATTGTTTGTTTCCAAAAGCTAAAATTATAAAATTGTATTATATATAGAGAGCTATAATAATAATAAACTATACAAAAGTGTTTGATTCGAGCAATGACACATATCCTAATATAAAATGATGTATTATTTGAAATCTTTTTTCAATTACTCAGTTTCTTTATTATTACTAATTATTATTACTATTTTTTTTGTAATACTGTTATATAACTTAATTGTATTACATAACCTTAATATTTTTAAAATTATAAAAATGACAAATTTATCTTTATTTATAATATTATTACTTACCTTTATAATAATAAGTAATTTTATTAAAAAATTACATTTTTAAATTATACTTCTGTTACCAAAAAAATATCACAGTACAATTATCTTAAATAAATTATGTTTAGGTTACAATTGCATCAAGTAAACAATTATAAATCTAATATATAATAAAATAGTGCTTTCGTTTGTATGTCTTATTAATGTAATCAGTAGAAAAAATTAAATTATATTTATTCCTTGATTTTGCATTTAATTTACATGTTTTTTATACAAATTTCTGTCAGATCTATATATATAATTAAGAAGATCTAATAATAGTTTTACACTTAATATGAAAATATTATTTCATTTTTAATCATGAATTAAAAATAAATAAAACATATACATACATATATATATATATATATATATATATATATATATATATAATATTAATATACTTTTTAAATATGTGTACATTTATTGTAATTAATTACAGTTTCACATAAAAAATATTCTATTTGTAAAAGTGTACTATTCATATTTCCATACAATTTTACAATATAAAAAACAGAGATGTAAATTTCCAAAATGTTTTTTCATGCAGCTTTATGAAATGATTTACACCTTATAATTTTTCCCTGTGTATGTTTTAATTTTAGATCATTTATTTGTATTTTATTCATTTGGTCTGTAGTTCAGTATATGTTAATTTAAAATATATTATTTTCTATTGTACATGATGCAATAAAAATATATATTTAATGTTATAAAATTGTTAATTAAATTTATAAATATTTGAACAGTAAGCAAATATGAATTGATGTATATTTTTTATTATTTAGTTTTTATGTGTATTAAGCCCACGTGTTAAATATTTGTATTTTATATAATAATAACATGATTTTTAATATGATAAAAAGGGTAATTTATTCATAATAATAGAGATTTCACTCAACTGCAATGTTATTAATATTTTAATATAAAAATATAATTATCTGAACAACAAATTGAGTAAAAATACGTTTTTTTATTTAAATCAAATTAAATAAAGGATTTATAAAATACATAGTAATTTAATATATACAATTTAATATATACAAATATATCTTCTCGTTTAAATAATTTATTTGTGTTAATTAATTACTATATTCAGTATTTACTTATAAATTGTATAAAATGTAGGTAGACTATTTTTTATTATTTTTTTATGAATAAATTAAAAAAAAATTTAAAATCTTCATTAAAATATTGTATATAGGATAAGTTTTTTCTGATCGAAATATTATCACATTTTTAAAAAATTGGAAAAATTTTTAAACAAAAATATAATTTGAATTTTTAAAAACTTTTACATTATGCAAATAGAAATATTAAAAAGATTAATTTTCTAAAGATTTTTTTTAAAGAAATATAAAAAATAATTGTATTCTTCTACTATTTACGTCATGCTTTTTTATACTAATGAATTATAATTTTTTGTTAAAAATGTCTTTATAAGTTCACTTGTTTTCTTCTTTAGAAATCTTTTTGACTTTTTCCCCATTTATTAGATATTTTAAAAACAGATTTTCTCCATCAAGAATTTTATATTGAAGTGCAAATTAAATTTATTTATTGTTGCTTCAGATAAATTTATTGGATATTTGAATATATTGATTTAATGTCAAATTTAATCAGATAATTCGTTATTATTTACTTCTTTATTTTCATTTAATGTTTTCATTGCCATTATAATACTCTTATGCAAAATTTTCTATATTATAAAATAATATTCTTGTAATAAGTAGAAGTATTTCAGTTTTGTTAAAAATATAATTATAATTTTTAGTTCAATTTTACACTCAGTACTTTTCAGTTATACTCAAAAAAATATTATCGCCAATTTTTTTACATATAAATTTACTAAACAAATTATTTTTTTAATGTAAATGATATAATATAGTCAATATTTAATAATCTTGATTAATTGACTTAGTAATTTGTATAAAAAAATAAATGAAATATATATTTATTTATATAGCGTGGCTCAAATAAGACAAAATGATATTAAAAAATAGTAATCAAGTAAATATAGATCATTCAGTCTCATTTCGATATTCCTATACATATCATTTATCATTGTATATTTTTTCACAAACTATTATTTTGAAAATGTTATAAAGAAAGTATAAACATTTATGTATTTCTTTTCATAATTATTAATGCTATATTTTTCTTTAAAAAATCATTACCTTAACATTATTGAATCTACAATAAAATCGGTATTAAATCCCGTAAATTTTGATATTTTTTGTCCTTTTTTTGTAGATTTTTCGATAATATATATATATATATATATATATATATATATAATATTAATGACATTTGCATAAAAAATAGTTTTAAATAAAATAATAATACACTTATTATATTTATTCTTTGAAAAAGTGGAAAATAATTAGTAATTAAATATTTAATATAAATCAATTTGCCAGAATTTTTATTTTAATTGAATTATCTATATTATTTTATTTTAATTTTATAATTTATTTTTCGTTCTTATAAATGGTTATAAATATCTTAAAATAAATAATAAAAGATAAAAGTGTAAACGAATAAAAAATTTTGTCATTTAAAATTCATTCATTAATAAAAGGAAATTTACTACAATTTAAATTTAATTTTAATTTACAAAATAAAATAAACAAATTAAGAAAGAAATAATAATATTCAAAATAAATTACAAATTAAAAAAATTACGTTTATTGAAAGGTTACAAATAGTAACCAAATATTTTATTAAAAAAGTAGTTCCTAATTAAGACTATTTCAACTAACACATTAGTTATCAAGTAATAAAAAAAGTAATCTATATAAATAAAAAATAATATAAATACATAGATTTTGTTTAAATTTATATTAATTACTTCTTCTGAAATATTTGAAAATACACATTTCAAATAAATACTAATAAAACCGTAACTTATTTATTAATTAATTACAACGATCTACTCTACAATAGAAAACAGGCAGAAAGAATATCTCCCAATTATATAATTGTACCATTACCGGACTGAAAACTCGCAATGTATAAGAGAACATTAAGAAAACAACATTGGCAAGGGATATAAACTCACAATATAAGACTAAACAGAATCACAAAACAAATCTGACGTGGTGTACAACATTAGTACTGTTTTTGAGATCTTTAAAATGTATTATACATCATTAGTTAAAGGAACTTTGCAAATACTTGTGAATAATTTATTTTATAGTTGTTATAACACTGTGTAAAAATAATAGCTATAATGTTCATTGTTAATGGAAAAGTAAGTAATAAACATCAACTAGTTTGAAATAAAATAAATATTTACGTAAGTTCTCGTTTTAACATGAAATTGAACATTTCTAATTGTTTAAAATTTAACAATAAAATTTTACTTTATATGAACGAAATTTATATATATATATATATATATATATATATATATATATATATATATATAAATTTAAATTTATTCCTCATTTTTTGCCCAATAATAATTTATGTTTATATTTAAATACGATATAAACTACAAAACAAATCATAATTTTTTGAAGTCACTTTTGTTCCTACTTATATTTAATTATTAGCTATACAAGATAGTGTGTTTAACACTAGATTGACGTAGCGAGTCAATTTGACTCATTTAAAATTTTATTGCTTTATATATAGAAAAACTTAAATATTTTTTTTGTATACATTTCATAATATAATTAAAAACCAACATATGTTTTTAAAAAAAAATCTTTAATTTTTTCTATATATATATATATATATATATATATATATATATATATATATATATATATATATATATATATATATATATATATATATATATATATATATATAGTAATAAAACCTTAAATGAGTCAAAATGACTCTCTCCATCAATCTAGTGTTAAATAACCTACTAAATAAAGTAGACATTTTAAAAAAAAAATATTTCAATAAACGAAAATTAATTTTAGTTTTTTAAACATTAAATTTTTAGTATTTTCAATTATTATTTTTTTTTGTAATAATTGAAAATTAATACACAGTATATCAACATGCAAATGATGTATTATTATATTATCAATGAATGAGTAAACAACTATGTATTATACAATATTATTGTTAAACACGGTATTTGAAGTATAACATAAGTTATTGAAATCAATAGCAAACTGCAATAAAGTATAGTACAGTTCGGAAGTTCTGAAAAGAAACTTCCAACTATAAATTATGAAGTTTACACTATATAATTATCATTGATTCAACATCATATCATACAATAGTTAATTAACTCGAATTGATCGCTCAGAATATACATGTATGTATATATATATATATATATATATATATATATATATATATATATATATATATATATATTAAGAGAAAGATAACAATACACTACATATAACTTAATATAAATAAAACCTTTAAATGTTTTTATTTATGAAATTTATTAAGACAGAAAATTATTTTCCTTGCCTAAAAGAATAATATTTCTAGTCACGTTCAAGGTCATATATTTAAGAAAAATACAATTTAACTTCACGTTAAAGAATATACGTTGCTTTTATATTAGTACAAAACAATATATATCTTGTGTATAAAAACATGAAAAAACATTTCTTCGGTGAAATTATACATACATATATATATATATATATATATATATATATATATATATAGAGAGAGAGAGAGAGAGAGAGAGAGAGAGAGAGATGATAAAAAATAAATATTAGATAAGATAACAAAATTTTTTTAGAATCAATATTTCATTGAATTTTTCTGGTCTAAATATTATACATTAATATAATTAATTGATACTAAAAAAGTACAGAATTTTTAACATGAATGAAACAGTACATTATTTACTGAAAAAATTACTGTACTAAATATTGTAATTGTGATCTGTATAATTTTAATTGATTTTTAGTTCGATATTTTTTAATTTTCATATATATATATGAAGAAAAAGAGAGAAAAGAAATATCAAGAAGATATTTTTTTTAACAAACATAATAGTTTATTTTACCCCAAGATAAACTATATGTAATTTGTTTTTTTCAAAAAAAATGTTTATTTTTTATGAATGAATGTTTTTTTTATTCTAATTTTTTATATTTATAAATCAATGATAATATAAATCAAAAATAAATTATTTAAGACTATGAAATTGCTTAAATTTTTTCATTAATTTTTTCAAAATTTACTACAAATACACACACATGCACATATATATATATATATATATATATATATATATATATATATATAATATTATAAATTTTTATTTGTGAAATATCGTATTCTAAAGAAAAATCATAAATAATATTCTATGTGGATTATTCTGTAATAACATAATATGATTACGTTCTGAATCCAATATATCATTACAAATTTAAAATAAAAATAGTATTCTATTTCATTGAAAAAAGCAAAGAGATATCCTTTTAAAAGTATTTTTAGGTTATATTTCTTATAAAATTCAAGGAACTATTTTTGTAAACATTAACTTTTCTTACTGAAAGGACATTATTTTCAGTTGAAAATCGATAATATAAGATATATAGAAAAAGACTTTCATGTAATTTAAATATTTATTAGTAAATTATATATAATATTTAGTGTGTAACGTTTTTATATACATACATATAAAAATATATTTAAGGAGAGAGAGAGAGAAGCAGAGATGCAATTGTCTATAAACTTTTTTGTAACTAAACTCAAATTGTTTTTTATTGAATCATATTTTTAATAACACAACAGTAATATAAAAAGGAAACACATTTTAATATAAATGTTTTTATTAGATTTTGATATTTTTTTAAATAATATTTAATTATATGTTTGTGACGTTTCAGGATAAAAAATTATCATATAGTTTTTAAATAGATTTTTACATATTAAAAATACTTTAATAGAGTTATATTTGACTTTTCGATCTCTTTGTAATCTTAATAAACGAAATTAATTTCAATGATTATTTCTCAAGTGATATTTGTATAAAATACATAAATTGTGGAATTACTTTCTTATTAGAATAATAATCTGCAAAATTAATTAACTTTTTAGCCCGCATTGCAGGTAAGTCGCAGTAGCCTGCAGACACATTAGCCATCAGGGGACTCTTATTAGGATAAGCATGATTTATTGTTCGTTTGGTACATACAGTTAATATAAGTGTACATACCAACACACACACACACATATATGTATATATATATACATATATATATATATATATATATATATATATATATATATATATATATATATATATATATATATATATATATATATATATATATATATATATATATATATATATATATATAAATATGTACGAGTATATATAGTTATATAATTTTATATTTAAAAATAACCTGTATTATGTAAAATAATTTTACGTATAAAATGTACTCACAGAATTCAATAAGCCTATAAAGCAAACGTAACCACCATAAAAAATATCTACATTGGGTACTGGTAACTGTGTCGGACGTAAAAGAGCACTAGAGAGGATAGAGACCAAATGCAGTATATTCCATAATTCATTCATATTTTCAAAGATTCCATAACTACATCGACTCTTTGGTGAAATTTTCCTGGATGATAATTGCTTTTTCCGGTACAGAATTGTACTCTTACACCAATTGTTAAGTGGTGTATGATATCATCAGACTGAATTTTCAAAGTCCAGTGAATGAAACAGAAATTTACCAAATAAGTGAAACTAAGAGGTATTTGTAAAATGTAAATCTTATCTCGCTGGTTAAAAGCTTACATTAAACTGTAATTACTGTAATGGCTGAAAGTTTTAAGCTAGATGAAGAAAAAAAATTATATGTATATCAAATGACCTCGAAGCTTTCAGTCACAACGTGTATTATACAGTTATAATGGACTTTCGAGACCGCTTTTTTCATGAACTTTTATCGCGAATAAGATGGCCAATTAAAGTCGTGTGCTTGAGACGGAAATAAAATTTGATTTTATGATTAACTTGCTTGAATTAACAACTTCATAATTGAGTCGAACAATTTTTGTTTGTAAATTGATCTAGACATTTTGAATTATATATTTTACATTGAAGAAGTATACGGTTCAGTTTAATTTTTAAAAGCATTCTTTTGAATTTCTGTATTTTATAGCGTTTGTGTTTTTCTTACTGCATTGTGTTTTCATTTCCAGCTTTTTGTTTTATTCAGTAGAGTTAGTTCTTAAAATTAATATTATAACAAATAAATAATAAATACTTTTAAAAAAGATTATTTAAAAAACACACATTCAACGTATATAAATATATCTATCTATAAATGCATATTATGTTATAATATATAGTATAAATAATTATAAAAAAATAAAAATAAGTAAATTAATAGATTGTTAAATAATGTACCTATATATATATATATATATATATATATATATCACAAAATAAAAGACGGTTTTTGACTGGTGATTAATTAATACATAAAGAAGAAAAAACTGGTAAATAATTTACTAGAACTATAATATATATTATCAGAAATTGTTATTGAAAAATATTTTGTTATATTAAAAAATACAGTTACTTAATTATGAATTTATAGATTTAATATTACAGGGAATTGTAGATATTTAACAATCTTTATTTATATAGAAAACTAAATAACGTTATATTTTTTGTAAAAAGTATTAATTATAAAAAGCGGACATTTATATATAAAGTTTATTAATTTCTCTAATTATTTTGTTTTATTTAAAATTAATTTTAAATTCTGCTGTTTTTATTAGTGTATATAATATATATATATATATATATATATATATATATATATATATATATATATATAGAGAGAGAGAGAGAGAGAGAGAGAGAAAGAGAGAGAAAGAAAGAAAGAGAGAATTCTCATAAAATGTTTTCATTCCATTAACACAGTAAATATATGAATCAAAATTCAGTAATTAACTCCCACATTTTGATTTCCAAGTACGAAATGTTTTATTATAAATTTGTATGAAACCATTTATCGAAATATGTTTCAATTGACATTTTAATATATCAGTCTCTTGATGTAAATAATTAATTGCTTTTGATTACAAGGTTTTATAAAAGAATCTATTTTTAATAAAATCCAATAATGATGATGTTTTTATAATTTTCCTTTTAATTTTAAACATTTTTAAATAATTTACATTAAGTTGAAAATGTGTTATAAATTAATTCTTAAATTAAAAATGATATTCTTTCATAACAAAATCACAACGTGAAAAAAATAACACAGTTAATTTTTTTAGTATATACATTACTTTCATTACTTATTAAAAATGCTAATTAAAAATGCTAAAAATACTAATTTCAATACTAATTTTAATGTCATTTAAAAAATAATAAATATAATTTTACTACACATAAAATCAATATTTATTTATAATTTTTTTCTATCCTATTTAATAAAGTAAAAATAATTATTCGTTGTCTAAAGTATATTGATTTTAACATTTATTTTAACCCTATTAATATTAATAAATTATTCATTTTATTTTTAATATTTATATATAGATTTTTTTAAATTACTATATATTTTACTAAATATTTTTATTTTGTTCATTTTTTTCTAAAAAAATACTTTTTTTTAAGAAAACATTTTGTTTTCAAAAAATTATATATTTATATATATATATGAATATATGAAATTAAATTAAATTTGTATAAATCAAGGTCAACAATTTACATTTGATTAAAAATATCACAAACTTTGACAATTAACCATTATTTATTTACAATACATACACATAGATACACAATCATACACACACACACACTTATATAAATGTGTATGTGTACATGTGTGTTTGGATTAATCAAAAAAATAAATGTGTATAAATTTTTAATTTATGGCGAACGTCATTAAAAATCAATTTGTAATCACTTAATATATATTTTCTTTAAAGGGTATATATATATATATATATATATATATATATATATATATATATAACATTATTGTTTTAATGATACTTTTTTAGAAGTACCTTTGAATATTTTCAAATATTTGAATATAATAATTCTGTCATTTGTGTCAATAATGATTTATTTACGAGACTTCAATTAATATTATCGCTAAATTTAAAGTAAGAGACGATGTCTTCGCTCGTATATTTCTAAGTTCAGTCCAGTGAACTGAAAAATGTAATTTATACTTTTTTTACAATCTACATGTTTTCAGGAAAAATATGGAAAGATAAAATATGTATTTTGTTTCAAATGTTCTTTAAACATTAATTAGCGTTTTTTAATGACTTGATCATAATAACATCAATTTGTTAAAAAATGTTATATACATATATATATATATATATATATATATATATATATATATATATATATATATATACATATATATATATATATATATATATATATATATAAAGAAAAAGTGAGAAGGAAAAAGAAAGAATTGACTAATCGATGAAGTGAAATACAAATGAATTAATTTTCAAACTTATCACCAGATATCAAATTAATAATTTTTATTTGTAAACTAATTTTAATTATAAATATAGGAAACAAATTATGTATATAAATAAAAATGATACAAAAAACTAATAAAATGTTATTCAAAATTGTTTACTTCTAAAAAATTAAAATATTTTTATTGAAAATTTAAAACTTCAAATTAACATTGAGTAAAATTTGAAATTTTGAATTTAAAAATAATATATTATTTTAAGATTCTTTTAAAAAATGTTATAAAGTCATGGTAATTTTCTTTGGTAAATATAATACTTTTTTTAAAATACTAGAGGGATCCACCTCCTACTATCTTCACTAGAATTCACTTCTGTTTAAAAATGTACAGAGCATCATTAATTTATTTCATAAAATTAATATTTTGGTAATTCTCGGAAAACTTCGGCAACGAAATTTTCACACACGTCAAAGTATCATTTTTTTATATAGATAGATATCTTTAAAAAATATATTCATGATTCTTTAATAACAAATTTTGTGAGTTTATGATAATAAAAGAAAAATCTCTAAATTTCTGAAAAATTATTATTCATTTCTACTAAAAGTAAAAAAATAATAAATTAGATATTTTTTATATATTTGCTTATTGTAACTTTTTTAATATTATTAATATATTAAAATTAATTTGTAAAATATGAAGTATTTTAATAATTTTTATAAATCATATAATTGTAATCAAAAATTACTAGAGCTCTAAGTGGTAAAAATATATTATGATATTATATTTCATTTTATTATTTTAAATCAAATATATATATATATATATATATATATATATATATATATATATGTATGTACTTACAAACGTATATACATATATAAAGTATTATATATTTATAATCATACAATATATCACATAGATATTTTTAAATAAACATATACGTAATACTGTAAATACGTTATGTTGATAACAATCAATAATAGAGAAAAGTTTTCTTTTATATAACTAATTTATAACGATGATTGGTATTATTAATCAAATTGTGGAAAGACAAACTATTGTAAAACTACAACGTTGGAAATGAATTTTTAACGATATGTCAAAACCAGAAATTAGCTTCATACATGTACAATAGAATTTATTTTTCAATAAATATGACTAAATTATATAGTAAACATTCATATTCCACAAAATATAACTGTAACTAATATAGTAAATGACAAAATCACATTCTCTATCAAAAGCTACAGTGATATGTACAATGTATTATAAATGATTATATTGATATTATGTTTCTTTTCTCTACAATGTTAATAATACAATCGCTTTGTGAACTTTCTACATGAAAGCTAATGATGTACTAACGTTTTATGTACTTGAAATGAGAATATTTAGACTTTTGAAACTAGATGTTAATTAAATTTTGCACATTCATCGTTCATAACACGTGATATTAAATGCAATGCGACAAAATAATTGCCATTGTAATATTTATTTTAAAATAAATGTAATTAAAAACGCGTTTATAAAGAATTATTCGTCTTTTTTTGAAATGAAATCAAGATATTAAAAAGTTACATTTGAATAAGACAGATTTTTTAAAAATATAGGTGAATAATTATATATATATATATATATATATATATATATATTTATATATTGAAGTGAACTTAAAGTATGTTCAAATTTTAGGTCAAAAGTCAAATTCAAATATTAAAATATAACTTCATTTAATTATGTATTTTTTATTTTTCCAATAACTTCCAGTTGCTCACGAACAACTTTATTATTCAATAATTTCAAAATTTAGTCAGATTTTCAAAAACACTACAAATATTTAGATATATTTTTATAGTCACCTAAATATTTAAATCTCTTTACCTTGTAGACTATTTTGAAGTAACTGAAAAAAATGGTAATACTAAATTACTAATTCCGAATATTTTTTGTTGATTGCTACCTTTAACTGATCCTACTACGAGTAATATTTTTTAACCAATTGTAGGAATGTTTGGTAATAACTCATAATGAAGGGTTGTCTTTCAATCTCACCTCACTTGCTTCAGGATATTTACTTTGAGTACTATTGTAAACTATATATTTCTCCATTATTCACTAATCGATTGAAAAATGAATTTTCTTCTTTACGATCGAAAGAAGAATTATAATCATAAGTAAGATTAATTATGTTTTTTGTTCGTTCAGTTATTTCAGTAATCGCACATCATATCGATTTATATAACTTAGTTTCTCAAAATATCTTACAACTGACTTTTAAGATATTTGAAACATTACGCTAGTTATTTTCAATTAATGTAATTATGTAACTATTATTAATTCTAGAAACTTTTCCTAAATATGTAGCATCTTCTAAAAAAATATCTCTAGCTTAAATTTTACAAAACCACTTTCGGCATGTTTTATCTATCGCAGCATCGTTTCTATGGACAAAATAAATCGTTATTCCTGTTGCATTTTTACTATCTCTAAAATAAAAAGTATTGAATGATGAAAATTCAATTTCTGATTTCCCACTTTTGAATCTACAAAGCGTAAATTTTATTTATCAATCTGAAAATTTTTCAATACGTTATAAATCTATCAATGATGAGCTTGTACAACATTTACAAGTTAGGAATTATGTTCGCTAACATAAATTGCTTCTAAAGCTATTTATTGGAAAAATTCGAACGAACTTCTAGTTCAGTTTAACATATATGCTTGTTTATCGAATATGTAGCTATTTTTATTTAGTTGTAATAGTATATTATTTCACATATTTTTAAAACAAATATTAAAAATATATCTAATTTCATAATTTTCTAATTTCAAATGATTAATAATATTATTATTTTCGAATCATTATAATTAATGTAATAAAAAACCAATCATAATAATATTTTCCATATTTAAGTAATTAAATTACATATATTTATATATGTATATATTTTTTTTCTGATATTAAGTATATTTGTACTTATTAAAACAATTATTCTCAACACCGGTTTTCTATATATAATATTTATGTATTTTGTTTTGCTCTACAAGCACGTACTGATAAAATGGCTTCAAGGCATAAGGTTTGTGCGTTATTGAATTCTTTTTAGTAAATTTAGAAAAATAAAATAATTAATAATTTTGTAAAAGTATCAAAATTTTATACGATTCCTATTATTTTTTATATATATATATATATATATATATATATATATATATATATATATGTGTGTGTGTGTGTGTGTGTGTGTGTGTGTGTTAATACATATAAAAATCATAATTAATTTCACTAAAAGTTAATTAAAACCAGTTCCAAAATACTTGAAAATTATTATTGTTTTTTAAATAAATTTCATAGTTAAACTTAAAAAATATGTTATTATATATATTTTGAATAAACAAAAATGAAAATAAAATATCTTGAAATAAAAAATATTTTTAATTATTTTTTGTAATATCTCTATCGCTCAATTAAATATAATATTTCCTTAAGTAGTATTTTTAACTGAAATATGTTTACAATTAGATAACCATTTTTATTTAAAATAAAAAGTACAGTTACATTTTAATATCAAACAAAAATAATATAAGGTCTTGCATTACATTTCTATGCATTTAAATTTAATTATTCATAATTAAACACAAATCTGAATTAAAGGTAAAATTAAATATGAATTAAAACATTTTCCTCGTGTATTTTTTATAATTTATTTTTTCATATATTTGAATACTTCAAATAAAATTAAAACTCTAAGTTATTGTATATTCTGTACATTTGATTGACATTTTAAAAATATATTAGAAATATTATTTTTTTCAATAATTACATTGAAGAACTACATGACTGTAATTGATTCAATTTTTTTAATTAAAAATAGAAATCAAATGTTGATACCGTATATTCGTTATTAAAAAAATGTACAGAGTCAAATAAATAGTTTAGATAAAAACTTGAGTACAAAATTTATGTATAATTTGCTAAATTCAATATATTATAACAATAAGAACAAGTAAACAATATTAAAATTCTGACTGTTAAATATCAATTATATATATATATAGTGTCCAAAATTGTTTAAAAAATTAAAATCATTCCTTGGAGATTATTCTTATAGTATAAGGTGGTCCAAATGAGACTAAAGGGATTAGACATACATTTATTTTCTTTCTTTTATTTACTATCCTTTAATATTCTTTAGTTTAGTTTTATTTGAGCCACCTATATATATATATATATATACGAGGGTCGTTTGATAAGTATGGTAAATTTATTAATTTTTTAACTTATTTAATTAATTAATTTAATTAAATTTTTCAATTTAGTTTTTTTTACTTTTTTACCATACTTATCAAACGACACTCGTATATCACAAACAAAATTAAATATATCTCATTTTAATTCATTTTCAGATATTGAAAGTACTGATTTATTTTAAAATCATTTTTCAAATTATAATTAAAATGAATTTCAAACTTTATTAAAAAACTTTCTATTCAACAAATTTCAATAAAAGTATTGATATTGAGAAAAAATGTTTTTAAAAATGAACAAAAAATATTTAAATCATCTTTCAGAAAAATATTCTTCTCTTTCTACTGTACAGTTACACTTTTTCAATAAATATTTAAAATGATGTAATTTTTAATCCAATTCTAATTTAATAAATACATACATATATATATATATATATGTATATATATATATATATATATATATATATAGAGATATAGATAGATATATAGATATAGATATAGATATAAATTAATAATAAAAAATATTATAATATTTTCATTTATATACAATTATTATTCAGTATTATAATTAACAATCGTATATTTCAATTATTTTTCGCTAAATTTTAAGTATTGTACGATGATAGGCTTAGCGGATAGCTCGTTTGTTAAAATTTACTTTGCATGTCATACGAAAAAAAATAATTATTTTTCTGCCGTCATAAAAAGAAAGTCAGATAAAAAGAATTTGTCCGGAAATATTAATTTTCAAAAGACACGAATATAAAAACGAAATGATTAACGTCTCGTCAGAATTGCACGAGATCGACAAATATATAGCATAAAGGGGGGAAAAACGCTTTGCGTCAGATTTTAATTTATTTCTGCAATTCTCTGTTATTCTTTAAGCAAACAATCGTCCGCTTTGATTTCCGCAGAGTTTATAATGGTTCATGTACTGCAGATATTTATTCTACTGCATCATACTGCACCATTTTTCTCATATAAAATGAATTGATTATTCAAAAAGAAATGAACTTAAATAAAGGTGTATTAATAATTGTTACAATATATATAATATATATATATATATATATATATAATATATATATATATATATATATATATATATATATATAGTATTTTTAAATACTATTTGATTTTAATTTTTCATTCATTCTTCGCATAATTTTGAATTTTCATTTTAATTGTCTCATACTAAATTATCAAAATATTGTTGTAATCATCGTATATTTTACTAATTTGAGTAATTTTATTATATATATATATATATATATATATAATATTATGTTGCATATAGCCGAACTGATTTATAGGACGTGATCGATCTTAATATCAATATGTTATATTACGATATGTCTGTTTTTTTGGAGTAATTGTATTCAGTTGTGACTCGAAATATACATATATTGAAATTATACATCAATATTAAATAACGCATTAAATAAAAATTAAATGAACAAAAAATACTATATTATTATAGAAGTATGATAAACATTTCAGAGTACATCAATTATAACATTTCTAAATATTATTATTTATATTGAAGAGAAAAATTTTTTCGTGTCATATTTTTCTATTATATATATATATATATATATATATATATATATATATATATATATATATATATACAACTTTAATATGAACTATATAAATCATATAAAAATAAATTAGTAAATATTATTTCGTTATTTTATGCTATGTACTATCTTTCTTATTGCACAATAATTTGCACATTAACGTTTCAAAATGATTGGAACTCGGAAAAAGGATACATTATTGAAAATTTATCTGAATAACCGTGATTAAAATTGTCACATTATTGTGTTTAGAGAAACAATATTCAAAATTATGATGGTATTCACAAATCATGAATAATGACATTTGTTGAAAAAACAGCGTTCGAAAATTGAAATTAAAAATAATAATTGAAATCACCATATTTCGAAACAGATTTTCTCTAAAAATCACTAAACTACTTCAGAAAATGTGATGGTAAAACTTAAAAGTCGTCCAAAATACACCGTTTCTACAAGAAAAATTTAAATTGTTTTTGAATGAAATATATAAAAAATAAAAGAAATAAGTTTGAATAATTCGCTAATATTTCTATGATTTTTTCATTTATATATATATATATATATATATATATAGAGAGAGAGAGAGAGAGAGAGAGAGAGAGAGATAAAGATAGATCTGTAAATATAATACAATTTTAATTATAAAATTTGAAAAATATATATACTAGAAACTTTAATACAGTTGTGTACAGAGTAGATTATTTTTACTGCTGTATTAACCTATTTTATAAAATTTTAAATACTAAGTTCGTAACATGGCCAACAAAGTTTAACAAGCTTGGCATCATATTGTATCAAATAACATAAATTCTTTTATCTTTCATATGATACAGTAAATAAAATTTTATTTCTTAAAATATATTTACATATATATATATATAAACATATACATACACACAAACTATATAAATATTAAAATTATATAAATTTATATCTGTTAATCTAAAATTTACCAAAAATAATTTAATTGAAATCATAACAATTTTTAAATAGAAATTTTCCACATAATATTTTCAATCAAGTAAATTGTCATATTGTTTAATTCATATTTATATAAATTAATGATTTATTCTCATGATATAAATTTAGCCAACAATAATGCGTACACATGTGTATGTTATGCGAATAAATTACTTGGTAAATATTTACATATATCAGTGAATATCTAGTAATAAATATGACTGGATTTTATTAATAACTATTTCATATTTAATGTTTTACTTGTCTATGCAAAAATTTACTAAATATAATATGAAAATGAACAATTAATTCAATCATTATCACAAGTTATTATCAAAATCGATGTAAAAAAACTCTAAACACAAATCAAAATAAAAATATATAATAATAATATTGTATGAAAAAAACAATACAACAAAACCACTAAACACAGTGAGAATAAAAAAATAATCATCATCACAATGAAACGAAACGCGATTTGTTTTCTGGAACATAAAGAAAAGAAGAAAAGTGAACAGTTCAGCAAAACTGAAGTATCAAGTGTTTTGGTAAAGATAAAGAATTGACAAAGCCAATATATGATTGTGGTTGCATGCCTACGAGCTATATAAGACGGAAACAGAATAAGAAAATGTATCAATAAAGCGAAACGGACGAATGTATGTAGTAGTGAGAAAAGAAAAAGGGCACGAAAATTTCACTTGTATCCAGCAAGATTGTCACTTGGATTGTTTTGTGACAAGTGACGCTTCGAGCAGTTGTGGTAAAAATGAATCAATATTGACTGTACAGCCTTCTGCAGTTCCAAACAACGTATCAAATGTGAAATGGGACTTGATTTTTTTATCTATTTGTGTAGTTCATTGTTTACTTCTTTGATACCAAATATTTGGTAGAGTAGAAACCTTGCAAATAAAAAATTTAAAACTCTTAAAACGTACAAACTAGAATAATAAAACGAAATATATTTTAAATGCTTAGTCAATATTTATTTGTAAAAGTTAAAAAACATTTACATTAGAATTAGTTCAGTAAATACATTAAATAAAAATTTAATTGTACTTCGAAAAACGGTCAACCGTTACTTGCTCTACATGTATTAGAAATGTTCTCATTAACACTTATAACCCTCTTATGTGTGATATTCAACAACTTAACTGTATTAGAGATAGAAGGGTACGGAAGGAAAAGGCGTCCGTTGACCGTAAAATACCTGCCATATCGAACTTGTAACCAATAAGTATAATAACATTATGAGAGTTGGTTACATTTCATAGCTATAATAGTTGTTTACTTAGTTAAACCAGATAATATTATATATATATATATATATATATATATATATTATATAATATAGATAAATATTATATATATATATATATATATAGAGAGAGAGAGAGAGAGAAACAATATACGAAATATTTTTTAAATAAGAATTTAAAGTGTAAAGAAAATAAATAAGTATTAACAATATAAATTTAATTTAGTTTTCAACTTGAAATTAAAATATAATAAAGTTAATACTTTTTTTCTTTTCATATTTAAAGTTCATAATTTTAAATACATTGATGTATAGCTAATATCAATAAACATTTATTTTCAAACATATTAAAAATTACATTTATTTTTGGTATTTTAATTTTTAATCTCATATTATAATAATAAGCTAAATGTTATCTTAAAAAATATCAAATCTAACTCAAAATGAATTTATATATTATGTATATATATATTTATCAAATAAAAGAAATACAATTAAAACACATGGTATTTAAAAATATCGAAACCTATTACAGTTTTGATATCTATTGTTTTATTTGTAACAATTTCTCATAACTATGAATTCTTTATTCTCATATTTTGAAGATTTATTGAATTTTATATAAAATTATCAATTATCTATAAATAGTATCTAAATAGATGCTATTATTGCAGGTAGATATTATTTGTGAGTATTTCCTTTAATTGTTTAATTTTTAAAACATTGATCTAATTGTATACTTATATTATACAACAGAATATAATAGTAATTAAAAAAATGTTTTTACAGACTTTAAGATGGTAAAGTCTATTGCGCAAAAAATTTTACTGATCAAAACTAATTGTATCAGCGTCACCATAGGGAACCGAAATCGAAGAAATTCCAAACGAAAACGAATTTTTCAAATATAATTTTATAAAAGTTTTAATTTGAAAATAATTGTTATCTTACAACACATTGTATGCGGACATACGAATACTAATTAAGTGCGATAGATCATCATCGAGACGTTAGTCCGCATACAATGTTAATATGAAATAATTGTAAAAAATTTAATTAAAACATAAATTTTCTACTTAAATTTTTATCCCGTGTATTTTCGCTTCCTTCCTATACATTTCTGCATTTTGTTACTTGCTTTATTCTGAAGAATTTGTTCATCTACGAGTTTTAGGCATACGCTTGTCCATGTACCTTTTGATTACTTTATTGATAAGAAGTTTCACTTCTGGCATGTGTACATGAGTACACATATTCTTTTTTTTTTTTTAAATAAGAATTTAAAGTATGAAGAAAATTAATAAGTATTAACCATATAAATTTAACTCAGTTTTCAACTTGAAATTAAAATATAATAAAGTTAATAGTTTTTTTTCTTTTCATATTTAAAGTTCATAATTTTAAATATATTGATGTATAGCTAATATCAATAAACGTTTATTTTCAAACATACACAAACTTTAGTATTTTAATTTTTTAATATACTAAATGTTATCTTAAAATATAAACTAAATCAAAATGAATTTATATGTGTATATATATAAAGAGAGAGAGAGAGAGAGAGAGAAAGAGAGAGAGAGGATCTTCCAAATATGATGCCTAGATTTGTATTTTATTAAAAAGAAACAAAAGAAACTGTACACATGTTTCCCTATAAACCACCCTATACACATGTTTATTTTTAATAGAACACAAATCTAGGCGTCAAATTTGGATGGTCCTATATATACATACGTTTATGCTTATAAAAAAATTAAAATTTATCAATAAATCAAACAGTTTATTTTATAAATATAAAACATTTATTATAAAGAAGTTCAGATTTTATTTCATAAAATTATTCGTACTTTTAATAATTCATTTATATTTTTTAACTAATTAAGAATTGTGTACTTGTTGTTCCACCTTTTTGTTTAAAAACATATTTTGCGCAATTTTTAATTTTAATTACTTATCGATCAAATTTACAACATCTCTAAACTAATTTTATTCCAAATTTCCAAAATTTTGGTTTTTAATATTTCTTTTCCTGTTACTTATGAATTTTTGAATTTCTTCTCAATTTCAGTCCATAAATTCTCATTAGTTTTCAATTTTGGAGAACTTTAACTAACAAATGTTATATAAGAGTCGCATCCTAACAATATAAACAATACATTTAGGGTCATTTCCTATTGAAAGACAGAATTATCTTTTTTTAATCTCAAATTAATTTTACTTTCTTTCAAATTAGACGTAGAATGTTTAGATATTTCATTTCATCCATAATCTCATCAACCAACACTAAGTTTCTAACACCATTACTGACCTTACAGCTCCATATCATTATAGACGCTCCCCCATGTTTAACTATACATTCAAGTTCACTACTTGCTCTTCTGATTGACTTCGTCGATCGGATCCAAAAATGATAAATTTACTTTCATCTAAAAATGTATTTCATTTCCAGATTGAGTTCTTTTTACACCATTGTAAAATGAACACATAAAAAACAATTTGTTTTATTAATTAGAGGTTTTTTCGTATCAATTGTTCTTTGTACCAATAACTTCTTAACGCTCTACGACACATTTGGCATATACATTCTTAGTATAATTCTCGTTAAAACACTGTCAATTTTTCCACGCTTTTATGTGTGTTATGCCAAATGGGATAACACACATATAGTTTCATTTGAGACACACTATATAAGGTTCGGACAATTTTGCAAACGACTATATATATATACACATATTATATATATATATATATATATATATATATATATATATATATATATATATATATATATATATATATATATTATATATACACACAAAAAATAACTAGCGTTCAATTAGTTTTAAATCAGTTAATAATAATATTTTTAACATTTATCAATATCACTAAACATGTTCTCAACAATTTTCTCTTATATATATATTTCCAGAATTGAAACCTTTTTTCAAACGTATATACAAGTTTTGTATCTCCTTGTAGAAAAACTTACCTGCCATCATTATAGTCTAATCCACATTACCATTTTTCACTTCAACATCAATGTTAAATCATCTTATAGATTATAATTACTCCTTTTGAGAAAAATATAGAAGTTATGAAATTTATAAAATAAAAAGCTAGAGTGGTAATCAGTGTGTTGATATTCAAATTTATGGAACAATTAATGTATTTGAATTTTACTGTTCTGACATTCGTTGTTATAAACTAAGATAAATTCTAAAATGAGTAATCCACATCTATTGTTTTCAATTGTTTGTCGTAACTTCTTCATAGTTTCTTAATACAAACACCCACCCACCCACACACACACACACACACACACACACACACATATATATATATATATATATATATATATATATATATATTTCGTGAGATAGAAATGCTGAAATTCTAGTATCATTTCCGCCATATGTGTTCATTAGAAACAGACTTTTTCGGTACAACTTCTTTTACAAATAAAACTTGTGCATTAATGTGACAACTGTTTTAATACAAAAGGAGAATATATTTAAAAATAATTAAAAATACTTTTATTATAGTAACAATAAAAAAATATTCAAAATATTTTTTCTATTATTATACTCATATTGGATTTAATGCATAAGAATTTACTTTTTGGTTTTTCTTTCTTTCATATTTATATATACATACATATATATATATATATATATATATATATATATATATATAAATATTTAATATATATATATATATATATATATATATTTATGTATACATAAATGTTTTTATGTATCATAAATATTATTTTTTTATAAAGACCGTGTACAAACAGAATAATAATATAGATACAAACTACACGTAACGCATTCAACTTACATCATACACGTAAACCATTTTCATGTCTAGAAATACACATATATGTATAATATACAATTTCTATTGTTATATGATGCGTGTTGATGGCGAATATGTTCAACAAAGTCGGGATATGAACACGGGATTCCAACATTATCGGCGACTTGGCTATAACCCGTTACTTCGACGGGATCTGTAGCTCTCTCGAGGGATACATCAATGTTTACGAGTAACAAAGAACATTTATCTGTATTCTACGGATATCTGTGTTTCTAAACACAAGCACATATTATATATATATATATATATATATATATATATATATATACATACATACATACATACAGACAAACATACATACAAACATAAATACATATATACATATATATATATATATATATATATATATATATATATATATATATATATATATACATACATACATACATGTATCTTTATATATTGTATATATGTTCCATAATACATTTATTATTCTTTTAATGACATCTATGTCTAAATAAATTTGTAATTTAATAAAAATTATAACATAAAATTAAAGTTTTATTTTGACAGCCAAAAAAAATAATGAAATTATTAAACTATTAACCGTTATGTACATATATCTTTCTATTTTTTATTAAATTGATAAATTTATTAAAAGATTATCAAAATTTATAATCACTTAAATTTATATTTACGTTTGTTTAAAAAATCGAAACCTTTTTGTTTTGTCTTTTATATATTGATTTACATTTTGAAAGTTACCGAGTGTAAAGAAATTAAAATTTTAATTTAATGAATTTTAAACAGATATATATATATATATATATATATATATATATATATATATATATATATATATTAGTAAATACTCAATACGATTTTACCAATATCAAATATTTAATTTACTTATTGAATTTCTGATAAACATTTAAACGTTTTCATTTGTATTATGACATAAAAAGTAATTAATTTCAAAACATATTTGCTTTCTAGTACTCAATTTCCTTTTTATAAATGTTATTTTCTTAATTGCTTAGAAATTTTTCTATGAAAATTTTATACAATGAAAAAAAATACGGATTATATTTCAGTTATATTTAGACACGTTAAGCATATAAAGGCTACGTGCTAATTACTACGGTACAACATTGTTTAATTATGACTTTTCTTTTTCTTTTACCAAACGTTGTCGTTAATTCTATGAAACATTAAGCAATCTTGTCTGCAGTTCCGTTTACTTACAATTTGTTATTTATGGTTTCATTACTTATACGTCCTGTATTGACGTTTATAAACGTATAATTTTGTATTTATGGTATTAATATATATATATATATATATATATATATATAGAGAGAGAGAGAGAGAGAGAGAGAGAGAGAATAATTTTGAAAACTGATAATTATTATATTTATCTATTCTTTATCAATATTTAAATAAAATAAAAATACAATAGATAATCAAGAAGTATTGTATATATTATCAGTAATCAAAATAAACTCTAATTTTTCTAATATATGGTGACTCAAATGAGACTGAAATATAGTAAATGATAGTGGGCAAGTAATTGTATATTTAATCTCTTCAGTATAATTGGAACCACCCTTTATTATAAAAATAAATTTCAAGTAATGATTTCAATTATTTAAATAATAAAAAATATTAATGTTTTAACAGATTTGTTTTTTTTATAAAATGATATATCTTAATCACAAATAATAAATCAAATATGCATACATACAAACTCACAAACGAACATAATTTTATATATATATATATATATATATATATATATATATATATATATATGAATGTACAATAATTTATATTATACATGTACATACAATGTAGAATGTAAACGTTAATTCTTGAGTTTTTCAGTTCAATTGTATAATATAAAAAAGCAGTCCAAATGTAATAACTTTAAATAAGTTGCGTGTCCTTTTGAAGTCTGTCTAATAAAGTCAAACGAAACTTTGAAATGCATTTATTACAGTTAAATTAACATTGTAAGGGCACTTTTTAAATTTTATTCTCAATTTTGTTTTTTATTTGTTTATATATATATATATATATATATATATATATATATATATATATATATATATGAATTATATATTTTATACTTCTATATAAAATAATTAATTACAATTTAATTGGTCAAAAATAATAATTTATTATATAAGGATAAAATGTTACAAATTATAAAAAATAATATTATATATTACAAATAAAACGTTTTTCTCTGTAACATCAGTTTTTTATCAAATTAAAACTACATAAAAAATAGAAGATTGATTACTAGCCATTAATATTAAGTGTTTAATTATTTGAAGTACTTTATAAAATTCGTTATAATTGTAATCACTGTTATATAACAAATATATAGTAAACATCAAATCAAGTAAAATGTTAATTAAAAACTGAATAACAATTTCCAATGGTTAATATACTTTTAGGTCTGTAAAATATATTTGCACGTCAATCTTCAAATTAATATATTAAATAAATTGTTATGCATTTGAACAACAGCATTTTTTTAAATGGTTTTATGAAATTGAAAAAAATACATACTTGTAATCATTGTTGTTTTTTGAATTGAAGTTAAATTTATATGTAAACACATTTAAATTAACGATAATTATGTTATTGATGAAATTTCTATGATTTATTTTATTTGTCTTTTTAATTTTATATCACTGTCAGAAATTTCCAAGTAATTTTTATTTCAATGTTAATACATATTATATATATATATATATATATATATATATATATATATATATATATATATATATATATGTATATAGAGAGAATAAAAGAGGAGATCATCCAATAAAAAAAAATAAAAAAGATTTTTTTATTTATTTGTTACTTTTTTCTAATAAAATAATTTATCTTCTATATAAAGTGGCCCAAATGAGACTGCAGGATAGTAAAGAATAATAAATAATAATTAAAATGTTTGTCTAAAACCTTTAGTTTTATTTGGGCTTCCCTATATTTTGCTTGATAAAATAACAATTAAAAACTTGTTATATATATATATATATATATATATATATATATATATATATATATATATATATATAATCAATCACATCAATAAATGCTACAATTCACTGGTATTTGGTCTGATTCACCACGCTGACCAAGCCTCAATGAATGCTACCATTCACTGGTATTTGGTCATATTCACCACGCTGACCAGGCGGATTGGTGAAGATTTTGTTTTCGTCCATATATATATATATATATATATATATATATATATATATATATATATATATATATATATATATATATATACGAGGATCGTTTGATAAGAATGGTAAATTTATTTATTGTTTAATTTAATTTATTAATTAATTTAATTAAATTTTTCAATTTAATTTTCTTACTTTTTTACCATTCTTATCAAACGACCCTCGTATATATATATATATATATATATATATATATATATATATTCTTTCTTTCATATTATATACATTCATATCATACACACATAGACACATATACAGACACAAACACACATATATATATATATATATATATATATATGTATATGTATATATATACAAACAGTTATTCAAAAGTAATTTTCCAATGAAATAATTTCCCGAAATTAAACCGTTCCATTACAACTAACACAAACGCAACTTTGTCGTCCGGTGACCGTAAATAATTTTCGGAATAATGCACAGATGGTGCCCAGTTCAGCGACACTGAGTAGTTCGTTCATATTTGGACTATAGAATACGGATGAAAAAAGGAACTATGTCGATTCGTTGAACTGCAAATATCTAGTACGGGGTCGGCAAGCGCATAAAACTTATAGAGAAAAAAATAAAACGAAAGAAGAGAAGGCATATGTTGCGCGTGGTTATATCTGTACGTCAAGGAGGTACGCGATCGTCACGTTTCTAATATGACGTCCATTCTGCGTCGGAACTTTTCCATTTTCTCGGTCAATTGAATCGATGCGAAAGGTAGAGAATATTGCTGAAAAACATGTTGAAATATCACTTCGTATGGTAATTCAAATGTGTATTTTAGAACGAAAAGGTACTCTGAATTATTATACCATTTAGAGAACTATTGCCATTTATAAAAACAAACAAACAAGATTGTACATGTGTGTATATGTATTTTCAAATTATATATTTTTAAATTGTTTTTAAAAACACACGTTTTCAATAATTTAAGGTCTCTAGTTGCCTTATTTTTGTGAAAAATTATTTTACTATAAATTTTTCAAATTTTTAAAGTCGTATTTGAAATAGATAATTAGAAATAAAAGTCATAATTGAAGTACATAAAGAATTCATAAATAAAAAATAAAATGTATTCATAAATAGAAAATATTTTAATTAATTAGTAAAATATGTTTGATTACAATAAAAATAAATAAGATGATAACCGCATTTTTTTATTAAATTAGTATAAAAATAGGGTTTCATTTTTGAATAAGAACTATACATTATAAATTTATATAATTTTTTCTCAAAATATTTTTCTGGTTCTAAATATAGATGCATTTAAAATTCATATTGTAAAAAGCATCTTTTTAAGATTTTATTTCTTTAACGTTTTTATTTTTTCCTTTCTTTCAAATCTTTTCTATTTGTAATAAGTACCTTCAAGCAAAACATTTATTCTAAGAAATAAATACAATACAATATTAAATTACTAGAATAATTTACGTAATTAAACAAAGTCAATGATTTACTTGTCAAACTAAAATCAAAATCATTTTGTGGGTAGTATTGGAAGAGAATAGAAGTTAAATATTTTTTTCAAAATAATGAAAATATTTCTCAATATTTTTTAAATTTTGTTGTTTTCAAATAAATTCAGTACTTTAATTATATTTTCATTTTTTTCAATATGAAAAATTAAACACACATTAGTAGTCATTAAAATTTTACTATTTTTAAATATTTTTCATGTACGAGTATAAACATTATTTTACAAATGTACAAGTAGCTAAATATCTATTATTATTATTAGAAAAAAATTGTAAAACAATCAAATATGCAAAAATAATTCTCGGTTTATTTAAGGAACAAAATTTTACATATAATGACTAAATAAATATGTAAATATATAAATATATATATATATATATATATATATATATATATATATATATATATATATAAGTATTTGATATAAATATTATTTTAAACTGAAGTATTTTTGGTTGTTACTTATTCTTAAATAAATATAGTCAAAAAAATTGATGATATTGTATAATATATAACTTTATTTATTCAGTATTATTACGAAAATAATAATAAAAGATTGTAGTTTTCACACAAAAAAAATATTTTTATTCTTACAATGATAATATACAACAAAAATCGGTTATCATAAAAAACATCTTTATTTTTACACACACGCACACATATATAAGTATATATATATATATATATATATATATATATATATATATATATATATAATATCAGCTTACATTAACCCACTGCTAAACGAAATCTTTGATAGACTTTACCATTTACTGGTATTTAATCGTAATCACCATGCTGATCGGAGGAGTTGGTAAGGAAAATATATATATATATATATATATATATATATATATATACATACATACATACATACATACATACATACATACATACATACATACATACATACATACATACATACATACTAATTAAAATTATTCTGTAACTTCTAGAATTGTGATATAAACCTGTTGTATCATATTTCATTTTGTGTCTGTTACAGATTAGAAGAGAAATACACATGAATAATATTTGTCACTTGCCATTTGTGCATACGTACAATTGTATATGCATTGGAATGCAAAATTATAGTCATATAACATAAGGCAATATTGCCATTGATCATTTATACATGAATTTAAATATACATTAAATTGCCCACAGTACACATTCTGAAAGACGTTCTAATTTATAATTTGAAATATTGAATATAGTAAAAAAATATTAGTAATAACAAATAACTGAAATGTAGTCTAATGTAATAAAAAATATCCCACATTAAATAACTAATATTATAAATAAATGATTAAAATTTTAGTACCAAAATTATATAAATGATTTTAATTTAAAATGTTAAGAAAATATTTTTCACGCATTTAATTGTATATCATATATATATATATATATATATATATATATATATATATATATATATATATATATATATGTATGTTGAATTTTATTAGTTTGTGTGATTTCTTTCACATATTAAATTCCCATTTTTATACTTTATTTACGTGAGTGAAAATTCGTAACATTTTTAAAATTATAATTAAAAGCTAAAAATAAAATAAGATATTTAATTTAATAAACTGATGTCCTAGTATTATTATATTTAAGAAAAATGAATAAAACATTTTATTGGTTATAAATCTTAACCACTCACCTTTTTTAGTAATATATTTTATTATAATAATATTATATTTTTTAATACATTATTTTTTATAAATAAATAATATCATATAAAAAAATGTTATATATTTATTACTTTTTAATAATACTGAAATTCGTCACTCAATTAAAATTTTGATTACAATATTATTTGTTACATAACTTTCTACTAATTGAAAAACATAAATAAAAGATATTGTTTGAAAAACAGCATGTTTTTTCTATTTAAACAAATATCTATTATCCATATTCATTAATTTACATAAATGTACAGTAACAAAAGCTTTCATGGAATGAATTATTCATCGTAATTGTCAATAAAACGTTTTTAATTACAATTATGATGAAACCATAAATATTATTAAAACATAATTACACAAAATATTAACAAAAGAATATTATTTTTGAAAGAATATTTCAAACTAGCATTATATTATCAGTATTTCATTCAATTTATATTTTTATGCAATCTGAAATGACGAAAAATCTTGAACTCTACGTACCATTACTGCGATTTTCTTTTAGTCAAAAGATGATAAATGACTATTTTTGTAAATAATATCTTTCTCTCTTTTTCGCATATTTTACATCCATACATAGCCATATTTACACAGACATATTTATTATATATATATATATATATATATATATATATATACTTTATATACAATATGTACATTTATATATATATATATATATATATATATATATATATATAGAACATTCTAGAATATCATATGGAAAATATATAGATACTTGTTCTCTGCGTTTTTTTGTTTATTGTATGTATAAAATGTTTCAAAATGTGTAGTTTTTTAAAAGAATCTGTAATGTATAATACAATAGTATAAAAGTATTAATTATTGTAAAATAAAGACAAACACTCTGTCATTTTTACGAGGTTAGTACATTATCAGTTAATAAAAATCGAAAAATCAATTTATTAATAATTTAGATTGTGCTAATATATTGATATGAAGGTTAGTTTTTTATATATAACCACTTCTTGAATTTTATATATTTGTATGTAACTTTAAAAATTAAATACAATAGTTATTACATATATATATATATATATATATATATATATATATGTGTGTGTGTGTGAGTGTGTGTGTGTGTGTGTGTGTATATATGTATATAATTATTTATATATAAGTAAATAAAATAATGTTAAAATAATAAAGAGTTCATTTTGTACTAAATTAAGAGTATTTTAAAAACAAAAGTTTACAGTTAAAAGCTGTAATTAAAACTTATTCATATTGTAATTGACATGAATTTAATTTTTTAATTTATATTATTTTATTTCAAGCAAATTTATCTAAATTTCATTTACTTACCATTAAAATATGCTAAATAAAACAAACTTAAAATTACATATGTATATATATATATATATATATATATATATATATATATATATATGCAGCTTTTCAGTTTACATTCTCATCGAGCTGTATTTCTCAGCATATCACTGACGATACGCTGACTTCTACTGAATGAAATATTAATAGCACTCGAAAAGATAAACACAATTAATCTTCAGGTATCATGATAAAACTCATTTAGACTATTATAACAATACACGTTATAGCACATTCAGAAGATTTAAAACTGATTTAATCAAATGAAATTTAATCAACAATGTTTTTAGACACCCTACAGAGCAAACAGTTTCGAATGAATGTAAATTCCGTACAGGAAGTTAAAGCGGAGGTTAGTTCGACCAAAGTAAAAAACAAATGACCTTTTTTTGGGATATGCCATTATATGAATTCTCAATAAGACTAAAATAATATATTGGCCATATTTTTTTAAAAAATATAAATGAAATAATTCATACTATTTGTGAAATCATTGAATATATATATATATATATATATATATATATATATATATATATATATATATATAATTTATGTATTTAATATAAATAACAATAAAAATATTTATTTCTTTGAAAAATGAGACATTTTATCTGCAGTAGCCTATATTTGATAAACTAATATTTCACTTAAAATCAAAAAATGAATGTTTTAAACAACTATAATTTATAAAATATTTGCTTATATTTCATTAATTAGAAATTAAATGTACAAATACAATAAACACAATTGATGACTATATAACGATGAAAATATTTAAATTTACATAGTTCCTGTTTTTTAATTCTGTATTCAAAAAATTCTGATAATTATTATTTAAACATAAGCATTACAAAGTGATTATAAGAATTTTTATATTTGTAAATAAAACCATTTTATAGCTTATTTCATTTTCTTTTTATAATTACTAATAAATTACTGCTCATATTCCTTTTACAAATAAATATATATTTCTAGTTCCTTTTAAAAAAAATCTTTATTCTCATTTCGTTTTTATAAAAGGAATTTATGGACTTATTTTTCTATCATAAGTAAATGAAACTCGTATACTTTGATATAATACGCGAAATATATACATGCAAATATTTCCACGCGAACAAATACGTTGAACCAATTGTACTATTACTGGATACAGAACCGTGCAAAGAATGTTAATTCGATTGTACACTTAAATGTACTTATATACACGCCCACGTCTTTATTTCCGAGCGGCTAAATATTTGCACGCGGATGAAAAGATGAAAAACGTTTAATAAGACGTGGAGTTAATTAAACGAAACGGAGAACCAGAGAGGCGATAAACATAACAAAACTCTTCGGGCTCCGTTCTTAAAACCCGACATCCATCTATTCAGTTCAGCTTTACTATACTATCCTGTTCTGATACTCCTTTCACTGGAAAGTTACTCTCTCTGCAGAGGCGTAACGAACGCATGTGAATGTTAGGTACATATATTTATATATATATATATATATATATATATATATATATATATATATATTAATATATGTGAATATATATATATATATATATATATATATATATATATATATATATATATATATTGTATATACAATACATATGTATGTATATAAGAAATACACATTAAATATTTCAATGTGTGCTGTTTAAATTGCTTTTGATATGTTCAGAATTATATAGTCGTAGAAGGAATTACTCCGTTCTAGATTTTAATCTAATTATATAATAATACATTTGAGGACATGTATTAATTAACAAAATCTGTGCGAGTTAAATGATAAGATACTTGTTATAATTCTTGTTTTTAAAGTACGTTTGTACCAAATAGCATTATGAATTAATTTGTTATATCTTTGAAATCATATTTGAAATTAAACCATTAATTAATAATAATTGTTTACGTTCTTAATTAATATAAAAAATATAATATAAAAATGATTTAATAATATAATAAATATATTAATATATTACAAATGAAAAAAATAACATTCTAATTAGCCTATCTAATTTAAGATAAAATTATAATTCATATTAATCTATAAAAAAACATATAGTACCGATTTTTTTATAGGATTTGTATCTATAGATAATATAGAAAATTATTTTATATTCGTATTTAACTTACTAATGAAATGCTTTTAGTTTTAGCAACATTTTAAATCATTTGCAAACATACTAAATTGACAAAGTTCATTGAGCATATTCATAGCATCTACTATAGTTTTACACATGAAAAATTTACAATATTCTAAAATAATTTCGATACTAAAAAAAAGAAATATTTTTTCAAAAATAATAATTTTTCATTACTACAAAATTTTATTTAAATAAATTCAACAATCACTTATTTTATGCTTCTAGTTGACATATGTCTCTATTGCCAAAGCATTTATAATTTATGAAAATAGTAGCATAATCTTGAAAATATATGCAGAAAATAATATTTATTTTACATCTTGAGATGGTTTTGAAATATTTAAAATCTAATTAAAAAATACCTTGTTTTGCTAAATCACTTATATTAAACTCAGTATTCACCAATTTCATTCTTTATGATATACCTTTTATGTGGCACATATGTTTTAAATAATATATAATTCAACATATTTTTGTGCAGTAAAATAAAAAAAAATATTTTTCATTTTTTAATAAATGATTTATATGAATACAATTTTACATATTTTTATTGTAAAAATTAATAAAGTTTAAATAATTTCCTTCCATTTTTGGTTCATTAATTTATCTTTATTAGATTGGAAATTTTCACTCATTTTATTTGTAATAAAAGACAATAAGAATTAACTTAAAATTTTTATCAAAATTAAGATAGTCTCATTTTAATCATTTTTTACAATATATAAAAGAGCAAAGTATTATTTTTTAAATAAAATTTGTAAATTATTAATATCATATTTTTTTATTAAAAAGGTATATTAGGAATATATATATATATATATATATATATATACATAATGTGTAAAATATTGGCAAATAATTATAATGTAATATTTTTTTAATAATACTTTGTAATCCTCATCATTAAAAAAATATTTCATAAAATTTCCCTCATATTATAGTAACACAACAAATGAAGAATGACTGGTTGTTTTATGTATTTTATTCATATTTTAGGTACAGAGTGGTGCATATAATATATACAGATATATATATATTATGTATATATATATATATATATATATATATATATATATATATATATATACTACTCTGTTCAAAAAGTAAATTGACTGTTTGAATAAAATACATACTATTTATTTATTCATCCAGATTTATTTTGTCTCCTTCAAAGTAATCTCCTCCCGTTACGATAGGCCTACACCAACTTTTAATCTTATCTTGAAAATTTAATACTTTTCATATTAATTTTTTGGAATTTCCATCAGCACCTCCTTTGATTTTGTTTATTGATTCAACTGAGTCAAATCGAATTCCTCCAAGTCTTTTTGTTAATCGACAAAACAGGAAAAAGTTGCATGGTGACATATCTGGAGAATACGGTGCGTGTGGAGCAATATTTATTGAATTTTTGACAAAAAACTCACGAATATTCACATCACGAATATAATTGTTTTCCTGACAAACATTTCAAACCCAAATATCACTTAAAATTGCGTCTACTGAACCTATTGATATACCAATATCTTCATCAAACTATCTTACTAAATGATGATTTCTCATCACTTTATTTCTAATTTGTCCAACCTTTTTTTTGGTTATTGATATTGATGGACGACCAGAACGAAGTTCATCTTCTACGGATTCACGACCTTCTCTAAACAGCTTATGCCACTGGAATACAGTTTTTTCGATAAAGATTGATCACCGAATATTTTCTGCACTATTTTAAACGTTTCAATAGAATTAATTTCATTTTTAACACAAAATTTAATTCAACTTCTTTGTTTAACAATATTAAACATTTTAAAAATCGAAAAAAACAAAAAGTTGATGTAAATAAACTGTTGTAACTTATAAACTATTTGACATATCAAACAGAAATTAGGAACGAATGTCACTAAAGATTGTGCCAACATAAGAAAATCAAGTTTTTTGAACTACGACTTTTGCACGTGTTTCGAATTCAAAAGTCACTTTATTTTTTGAACAAAGAAGTATATATATGTATATGGTCATCTAAATGTAACACCTAGATTTGTGTTTATTAAAAAGAAAATATACACATGTTTCTCTATACACATGTTCTTTCTTAATATATATATATATATATATATATATATATATATACATTCATACATACATAAAATCATGCTATATATTTACATAATATTAGCTTATATCATTCCAATGCTAGATGAAAGCCTTATTGAATATTTCCATTCATTGCTATTTAGTTATACCACACTAACCAGACGAATTGATAAATAATATATATATATATATATATATATATATATATATATATATAAATTAAATTGAATACTTAACAGTTCACTCAGTTTGTTTTTACGTTGTTACAAATATGAAGAATTAACAGTATAACGTCAGTGTTTTCAATATCGAAACAGACCAATTTTCTAACGTCTAAAATCCATTATACACGCCAGTGTCCTCTACAACATGCATACCACACCCTAAGTCCGGTTATTCTAGAATCGTCTTCATTTCGTTTCTCCGATTCATTTCAGTAACATAAATCATGCTTTGTCGCCGGCTTAAACCCATCATTGTTCATTCTTAAGCCTCCGGCCGAAACAGCAAAGAGTATTAAATAATCTGTGTATACCTCCGCTGACGATAGTTTATTTTAACAGTAGGACGATACGACGCCGTTGTTCTTATTGTACCAAACCGCTGTATGCTGGACCCGAGTGAAGATTTTCTCTGTATACCTTTAAATAATATTCATTTGTCGCTCTAAATGTGATTATGTGCGTTATATCCCGGTTGTATTCCACTTGTACGTGATTCACGAAACTTGGATGTACATTTGTGACGATTCGTCATTTGATATTACGGTGTGCAACGAATTGAAAATTAAATTTATTTTTAGAGATTACTCTGTCTACTTTCGTATTCAATTTAAAATACATTAAGAGATTTGTACGATTTTAATAAAAATATATTTATAAAAATGTTATATATATATATATATATATATATATATATATTTAATATTAAATTAAACAAAATTATTATTTTTTTGATATTTCATCAATCATTATAATATTAAAGAAGACATGTAAAATATATTAGTTTTCATTGAAATAATTTTCAACAGTTATATTGTTTATATTCTCTAAAGACTAAAAAAGTTTATTTCGCTACTCGGTATCATAAAATGCTAAGAAGCTTAAGAAAAGGTATATCACTGTGTGCAGAATGTTTGCCCCTAGAGACAAAAGTTGAATCTGTTAGTTTGACTTGAAAACAATTCAACAGTTTGCTTAACAATTTCTTTATTGGACCACATTGCAACGTATATTTTGATATAATATGTATTATTGTCGTAATATAATTTTTCAAAACATTGTTTGACTTTTAAGATGAGTTTTTTTTGTAATTTGAAAACTTTTAATGGCCATAAAAAGTTTGTATTGAACATAATTGAAACTTACTTTGTATCATTTATATTTATTTTTTAGATTAAAATATGAATGTAAAAATTAACATTAAAAGATAAATTACAGTTCTTTTAAGAACATAATACTTTTATGAAAGGTTAACATTTTGTAAAAAGTTTTTAAGTTAATATACTTACAAACTCAACATCTAAATGTACTGAAAATTTTGTAAATTACAATGTAACAAAACAATTATTTACAAAAATATTATTTTAATTTAAATCCTTTTAATAACTAAATTATATATATATATATATATATATATATATATATATATATATATATATAATAAATAGGAATATAAAAAATATTGGATAAAAATCCTATTGAATTTACAGAATGTATTATTATATTAATTAATTATTATTTAATTAATGATTTATTATATTCAGTACTTATATACATTAAAAAATATAATTATTGAACATTTTAAACGAACACATTTACAAAGAATAAATAATTTTTTAATAAATCTAAAACTTAAATATTATATAGGGTCACCCAAATGTGACGCTTAGATTTGTGATTTATTAAAAGGAACAAAAGAAACTATACACATGTTTTCCTATACAACACCCTATAAACATGTGTCTTTCTAACAAAGCACAAATCGAGCTTTCACATTTGGATGACGATATCTAATAATAAGTTAAAAAAATAAAAATTATTAATAATACAAAATAAATTATCAAAGTGCACAAAATTCATATAAAACATTAAAAAACTTCCTTTTTTAACATATACAACAGTTATATTTTGTGTTTTCAGTATTCTCATTTCATGTTAATTTTCATATTTGTCCATTTAATCAATCAATATTTGAATTTTACTGAAATATTCAACAGTATTTTTCAAACAAACTTTGTTTTTATTTTAATAATGATTTTATTTTTACGAACATATGTTTCAGTTTTAGTTATTTTTGATAATGAATTCTGTGTCTATTCATAAACACACACATTAACAAATTAATATACATATACATATATATATATATATATATATATATATATATATATATATAACTAAAAATTTTCTCATTTCTATTTTTTAGTTATATAATATATATAACTAAAAATTTAAAAATTAATTATAAATTAATTTTCAATATAATATATATAAAAGTATGTATGTATGTATGCATATGTATACACTTGTATACATTATTTTGTAAAAAAATACATATAAATGTGAGTGTATTCTTTTAATATTCAATCTCCCCTGTTATAGTCATTACTATGTTTTATATACATACTTTATATTCTGCCCTTTTTAACTCTAGATTGAAACATTTTTGATTAAAGGTGTTTCTACTTTCTGCACTAACAATTTTTCGATATGCTTTTTTATTCTGTTTACAATTGTTTGATTCTTCGGGCGCACAATTGTTATTTTACCATTATATATAACTATATATATATATATATATATATATATATATATATATATATTATATATATATATATATATATATATATATGTATGTATGTATATATACGTATTTTTTGTTGTTCTACAATTGAGTCAGATTCATGATTAATGGTCGTGTTTTTGATGCTGATTTCACAGTATTTCATCTTTTTGTGTAACTTCTTTTTTTGACATTATATTATGTACTGTTCGCGTTTCAAGATATATCATTTCAATTTTTTGACATAACTGATTTTATTTCAGTTAGATTTCTATTGTTAGCTATAAAAACGACTTTGTTATCATTTATAACTGTCATTTAAAAAGTAACTGTTTTTTTACGGGTCCTGAATAGATAGCGAACGAATATTCAGTTTCCGAATTGTTTATTCAAGTTTACTTCCTTTTTTCAATAAGCTAATTATGGCAATCATATTAAGTTATAAAAGTGTATTTATATATATAATTTATTTGTTTATTTCTTTTTACATATAACTCATCTTAAACTTTAAAATAAACTAATTTTTCTTTAATAAATAATTAGGATGATGAAACAAAATTAATGCATAGAAACCAAACAATTAAAAAAATTGTAATGCTTCTATTTATTCTTATTTTATAAATCTGACTTAATATTCAATTAAAAATCAATATCTTTCAATATTTAAAAATTTTTACTTATTTCATAATGTTGAATATATCTATAAGTTAGAATCTATTAATTAGCACTTAAATATTTCTGACAGTTATACTGTTGTTTTTTTAACTTATTTTGAAATATTATAAAAAAGCACAAATTTAAATTTCACTAACCGTCCGTCTTCTATCTATCTATTTATTTATTTATCTATCTAACTCTCTACCTATCTCTCTCAATATATCTATCTATCTATCTATCTTATATATATATATATATATATATATATATATATATATATATATATATATATATATATATATACATATATATATGATAATCATTATCATCATCATATTAACTTGTATAGAGTATTTCAAATAAGACTAAATAATAGTAGAGAATAGTAAATGGTAATAAGGAAATAAATGTATATTTAAACCCGTCAATCTCTTTTTGATCACCCTATAAAAGCCTATTACTGAACGAAAATCTTAATAAATGTTAACCATTCACTGATATTTGGTCATATTCATCATGCTGACTATGCGAGTTGGTGAGGACTTTTATTCAGGGTTTACTTTCTTACCAAGTTACCTTCACTAAGGTTAAAGAGCTCCGCTTATCTCCAATCACACTTCTCCTGCATGACAGGTACTGATTCTAACCATTATATCACCGGTCGGTTTATATATATATATATATATATATATATATATATATATATATATATATATATATATATATATATATATATATATATAATAGTTCATCGTAATGTGACGCCTAGATTTGTGTTTTATTAAAAAGAAACTATACACACGTTTTTTTTTAATAAAACACAAATCTAAGCGTCACATTTGGATGACCCTATATATATCAATCTCTTTATATACGCTGCTAATCGAAGTCATTTTTCAAATCTATCTACTTGTAACAACCTAGTACCTTTCTTTTCCATTCTACTTTGATAAATTTTCTTATATCTCTCCTTCTATTTAAAGATTACTTCCTAGACTTTTTTATTTCTCTGATTTCCAAATTATATATATATATATATATATATATATATATATATATATATAAATCTAATTAATATATATATATATATTAATTTATTTTATACTTTTATAAAAAAATAACTTTTTGTCGTTCATTATATAATTCAAGAATGTTATAATTTTGGAATAGTCATTTTTTGTATATATTAAATATTAAGTTATTTTTTATAAGAAATAAATTTAATTAAAAATTTAAATATTATTAATTTTCTTCGAAAATATACGTAATATATCATCCAAAAAATATAATTTCAATTACATTGAGTTATTTTGTTGAATGTAGTAATTGATTTAATTTCATGATAATTTTATTTTAATTCATTTTGATATAAGCCATTTACAACTGATGAATAACTAATACACTGATCCGTATATAAACTATTATTAAACTATTTTGTTTAACTACTAAACCAACGTATATAAATAAGTGGATATAAAGATATCCTAAATAATAGATACCTATTAAATTTTCACGTTAGGCATTATCATGCATAAATAAAGTAATCTGATGGCATCTATAAATATGTTCCAACCACCACCACGAGAAATTTTATTATACTGTTTATCTTGTCGCTCTGTTTTAGTTAGTAAATAAATCGAAAACGGGACTGACTTAGATATTCCGCGAATGCGTATCAATTTTCTGCATATATGCCCTGTAACATGTATAGCGTAGTCAAAGAGTCAGCGCGATCCTCTGCCAAGGACCTTGTATAAAACAGATGTACGTTATACGCTGTAAGATTGTGAGACTACATCTCGGATTAACATGTCTTTGAAAATGATTTATAGTGCTTCCGTTATATAACAGCTCACGCCAGTCTAAGCTATGGATTAGTTCGGTTATTTGCTAGCGTTTTCGATTTTTTTGCCTTTCTCTTTGTTTTGAGCGAATCTCTATTTTATACATGACATAATTTTAATGATAAAAAATTGACGGACGAAGGTCACGAAATGATTTATTTTTAGTATAAAAATAGTAAGTTAGGGATTTGAAGGTCATCGGTTCAATATTAACAATATATTTAGTTTAAGGTCACGCTCTATTTCACTGAAAGAAAAGATTTTGGTTGGATTTTTCCTAAAAGTCATTGTGTTATTTGAGTTTATATTACATAGAAATAATTTTTCTACGAAAATATCTATACTATTTTAAATTATATATATATATATATATATATATATATATATATATATATATATATATATATATATATACTTCAAAACTTAACAATATTAACTTCAAATGTTAATTAAATGTAAAAAAGTACAAATGAATTAGGTTTCACACCAAGTACGTTTTTAGCAAAAATCTGCGTTCCCTTTGTACCATTCACTATTGCCTCAATTACAATTTTACACTTCAGTGGTTACAACAAATGACATTTAGTCCATTTTTCATTTTTGATCGCTTTATTACAATATTCTTTTTATTTTTTGTGTCAGTACACTACACGAAATTTTTATTATTTAGCTATTAATTATATATAAATGTGTGTGTGTATATATATATATATATATATATATATATATATATATATATATATATAATTAACTAAAAGTTACGATTCAAATAACTTGATTCTGAATATTTTCTTTATTAATCGAAATAGATAAAGACGTTCCAAAAATTATAATAGATATTAATTCCTGTTATATTTTCAAAATTTTAACTATCAACTTTTTTATTAAATATCTTTTGATTAATAAAAAAATATAAACATAATTATTTTACCCAAACATTATCTTATTGTAATATTTTATTTGTACAATTATGAAAAATGACTTATAAATATAATGTTATATAAATAAATGAAGTATAAATAAAAAAATATAATATACATTTAACATCATTTATATTACTTTAGTATTTTTTTATTAAAAAAGTTATCTTTTTCATATTAATTTTAAAATTAGTTTAAAAATATTTCATATTATATATCACACATTAAAATTCTATTAGATGGATAAAATAATTAGGAGAAATTAATTTAGAATATATAAAATATTATTAAATGATATTTTTGTAATTACAGTTTTATTTTTTTATATAAAATAATAATATTTATCTATTTTTATAATAAATAAAAAAATAATTTTTATTTTAAATTAATAATTTTAATAAAGAAAATTTTATAAAAATCTAAATAAATTAATATGTATTTTAATTATACGAGTATAATCGTATTCCTAATAACTAATTTTTAAGTAAAAAAAAAATATAAATCAATAAATAAAATAACTTTTTAATCAAAGAATAGCTAGTTCCATGTTAGTTTTATTAAAAAACAAACTAAATTTCATACAAAGTAAAAGTTAAATAATTTAATGAATTTATTACTCTCATTCGAATACTTAAAAATTCACAAAGAATATTTCGTGCCGCACATTGCAGAAGATAAGAGATACACATAATTAGGTTAATTTGTTTGAAACTGTGTTGATCTGCAAACGTACCTGTACGTAGACGCATCCTATTCGACCGCATATGAAGCGTATTTTAATAATTTCTCTGAAGCTCGACGATAATAATTTGTAATTTCGCGCTATAATGGAATTTCTGATGCACTCAATTAGCGTTACTACTATAATACACTAACCTACATGTTATGTTCATATTATAATATTCTGGCATAGTATGTTGTTTGTTACAATATTTTTTTAAAAAAACACTAATAATGTCAATTGAGTTCGCTTTTATATTTGTCAATTGTGATTTTTAATATTCAGGGTTTTTGTTTCATATTCAGTTAGCAATCTTCAATAGGTCGTTTGTATATTTTTTGTTTAATTGCATTTTTCAATATATGAAAATGATAACTAGTATTCTATAATTTCTAATTTATATTACACTTATATTTTTACTATTCAAAAAAATAATAATTAAATATTATAAAATATAAAATAGGGCATCATTGAATATATGAGATATGGCTACAAATTAATAGGATAAAATTCATAACTGCTTTCTCTGTTGTACAATACAAAGTTTATATACATTGTTATCATACAATAAGAATGATATAAATGTAAGTAGAATGAATCAGTGATGAAAATTTTAATTTGTTTATTTAGTGAGTACGTGAAAAATAATAAAAGAATTAAATCTATTTTTAAATTATAAAAACCAATTATTGATTTTAAAATCTGTTAAAAAATTAACATTGAATATCTACTAAAAGTGAAAAAATACCGACAATTTTAATTTATTATAAGTTATAGCCATTATGTTAGATAAGAAAATACATAAATATTTTTTAAATATTCAATAAAATTACTAAATCATATACATGTAAACTCCTTAGTGTCATTGTTATATTAAACAAGGGAAAAAATGTGAACAATGTAACACATTAAAAAAGATAAAATATATATTAGTACGACAAATGATATGATTGACATTGATAAAAATATGTGAAATACTATGATTGATTATTTGTAATAAAAATGGATACAAAATACACAAAGAAATAAGTAAAATTTAAATTATCCACAGATGTTTTAATAAAAATAAAGAAATGTGTGGAAAAAGTACAAGTAAAATTATAACAGAATCGTTAAATTCTGCATAAAGACAGTTTACTTATTTACAAATTGCATACTCATTTGAATAATATTTAAATAAATAAGCTTGAGTATTTACCGATTATATTTCCATATATTTGAATATAGATAGTGGAAAGTACCTTTATAAACCGAATAATTGTTACCCACAAATAATTACATATAAAATTATAAACAAAAATATGATTTTTTTAAAATCATTAATTATATCTATTATTATTATTTTCTAGAAGAAATAATTCATACATTAAATGACATTAATTCATTCATTTATATTGAACAATTTGAATTTTTTTGGAATATACGCATATAAAACAGAAATATTTTATTAAATTGCATTTTTTTCTTATAAATAATTTAAACTTATTATAAGAGGATCGTTTGATAAGTATGGTAAAAAAGTAAGAAAAACTGAATTGAAAAATTTAATTAATTAATTAAATTAAACAATAAATAAATTTACCATACTCATCAAACGACCATCGTATTTATTAAAAAATCAAGAATATTTCATTATTGTTTCTTTATTCAAAATTATTATTTTAGCATTATTTTGTGTCAATATTATATTAAATCCGAAATAAACCATTGATTATATTATAATTTAATTCAACAATATTTTTAAATATAACAAACATATATGTGTATTAAAAAAATTATTGTGGGGATTTTAAATTAATTTAAAAAAAATATTCTATTACTTAAAGCTTTTTTAATTTCTTTTTTATTTTATTTCATTACTTATGAGACTTTTAGATAAGTTATTTTTATTAAACAGTATTTGATTAAATTGATTAATTATATTTATATATTATTCTAAGTCAAATAAGAGAGTAAAATTATTTTTCGTATAACTAACAGCCAACGACTAATGGAATTTATATATATATATATATATATATATATATATATATATATATATATATAGTTTTTAATATAAATGCTTCCGGAAATATTTAGTCCATAGAACCTTTGCTTGATATATCTACCAAATGGTTCAAACAGATCCTCAGCCTATCCTTAATTTGTTGACCTTTCCTTCCACCAAGATTAAAACTACAGCTTCCAGTAGAGGTACTCAATTTAACAATGTTTGCTGTTATAAAGGTATGTGTATAGTGGAATTTGAAAAGCTCATTTTATGATGCTTTGTTATTAAAATTTATGAATTTCTAAGATTTTGTATTTATATTAAACTAATGAATATAAATTATAAAAATTAAAATATATTATCTAAATTGGATTCTATAAATAAATTATGATATATATTTGAATAAAACTTAGAACAAAATAGAATATTATGAAAAATCTTAAAATTAAATTTACTCTTTATTGAGAAAATAAATTTAATTTTGGTATTTCTATTTTCAATCAAATAATAATAATTTCTACAAATAGAATTATCTAAAATACCAATGTTAATGACATTAAAAATAGGCTTTGCTTATAAAAATTAAAAAGGAATAATGTTTTTTTTAACAAACACAAACATACACACAAACACACACACACACACACACACACACACATATATATATATATATATATATATATGATTGTACTTTAAAGTTTTAATTTTAATATAGTTTAATTTATTTTGACTTAAATAAAATACGTTATAGTTTTAATAGTGTTGTGGTGCAATTCAATAAACTTTTTCAATAGAAATATGTTTAATCTCCTTATTTAAACTCTTTCAAAAATATGTGGAGAAAGTTTGTCTATTGCGTTAGTCCAGATTATTCCAGACGAGCAGCAACGGTAAAAGTTGAACAAGTATTTCGCATTGCTGTTTTTCTTTTATTAAAAGTCTTGTGCTCAGACAATCTTGTGTACATTTAAAGTGAACAGTAAATAGATTGAAAAACATTTCAAAAGCATGAAATTTTTGAGAATAACTTAAATATGTTTAGAATTTATTGAATTAGAATGTAATTGTATATTCTTTAATTTCATTTTTAAGATAATTTTATTATTTATTCTACAAAATGTCATTATTCTAATGTTTCAATTACTATTATATAAATGCAATTAAAAATGAATTAAGTATATTTTTACTATTTGTATTTGACTTTGATTTTATTTTTAAATATAAATTTCTTAGATTTCTTATTTTTTTTTGCAACTAAGTATTGGTAATTATTAACATAAATAATAAAAGTAACTTATCAATAATATCAATAGCATTATATGTATATATATATATATATATATATATATATATATATATAAAATATAATATTTAATATGTTTTTTTTTTAAATTTACAATAAACATATATTGTAAATTATTTTGAACTCAAGCGTTATTACTTATTTGTCGCACTTTATACTCGTATTTATATAATATATTATATAATACATATTTTATCTTAGTATATTAAGTATTTTTTAAAAAATAATTTTAACCTTATGATTATAAACTATTATTTTATATATGAGGGTTAGTTAAATATAAACCATTGTTTTCTTTAGTCTTTATTAAATTAATATTTTTTAAATACACATACAAATATTTTTTATATAGTTTCTACTAACATTTAAATACCTTTGCCACCAGTTTGGCAGTTTTCAATTCCTGTAGCGTAGAAAGTAGCGGGGTGTGTTCGAATTACACACGAAGTATTCCACCTCTTCATCATTTTTGAATCATTCTCCTTACATCGCTTCCTTGAGTGACTCAAACAAATGGTAATCACAGATAACAAGTCATGGCTATAAAAAATAAGTTCGATAGTAGTCCAATACATCTGCATTATTTTTTTTAAATTAGGGTTGTATATGAGGCTTAGCGTTATCATTCGAAAAATTTTCGGAACTTTAACTCATTCCAAATGATGGACTCCACACTGCCATAACTTATTCCAATTTTTTTTACAAATTTTGTAAACTGCCTGTCACCTTCAATAAAATCTCAAAATGCTCGAATGTTATTTGGCATAATGCTGGTCTTGAGGTGACGCAGATGTGTCAAGTTTTGCTTGTCATAACGTCCACAAGCAAACGTCTTATGCTATATAAACACTTGCATCCACGATAACGTTTCATTCCCGAAACTATTTACGTAATTTTCGCAAAATTTCAGTCGGTTTTTCGTTTTCGTTTGTTAAAAACTTGATTATAATGCGTTGTGCAACGTTAAGAGTTACTGCTTGCTCACTCATCGCATTAAATACTCAAAAACTAATGTAAAATCATGTTCACGGTAAAAGGAGAGTTTAGACACCACCACTAGTATTCCCATTCGATCTCAACCGCGAACGATCACTTATTCAATAGTAGGAAAAAGTTTTGTTTATATTTGACTTACGAGGGTCATTTGACAAGTATGGTAAACAAGTAAGAAAAGCTAAATTGAAAAATTTAATTAAATTAATTAATTAAATTAAACAATAAATAAATTGACCATATTTATCAAACGACCCTCGATACTCGTATACCCTCCTACATTATATATAAAATCTAAAAATAAATAGTTTTATTCGTATTAACAGATCATTTTATACTATTTCATATTATTTAAAAATATTTAACTAGAAATTTATTATAATTTTTTGTTATATGATTAATTTTATATAATCTCGAAATGTTTTTTATATTTTTAATTTTTTTATAAATAATTCTATTTAATTTTGAAGTAATTTATTGTTTATTTTTTTATAATCTAATGTTTTTTTGAGTAGAGCTTAAACATATATGTTACTTTTAATAATATTAAACTTTGTTTCAGTTTTATTCCATTGAAATTAAATGTTATTATATGCTGTAAGCTTTATAAATATATTTTCCAGTTTATAAAATTAAAATTTTGTAAAAGAATTGAAATTTAAGAAAATATTATAAAAATTAAATATTAATATTCACAAGTTAGTATGTACACACCTTGTGAATATTGAAGATATTATTATAAATTTAATCATAAGAACTATGCAAATTAGTTTCTATGTTACTCAGATTAGCTCCTCTCTTGTCTTAACATGAATATCTACAATGTTCTTACTGATAATAACACCTACAGAATATTTTTATTTTAGTTAAAATTATAAAAAAATATTATCTTTTAGAAATTCTCAGTCTGTCTGTCCCTTCAAATACTTATTATTATAAAAGTGATTTTGTTGGAACTTGATCATCATTTTATTGAATAATTAAAACTTAAATATATAATACTAACTGAAGTTAATAAATGTGTTCAAAATATTATAGACAAGTACCTATTAAATACCGTCCTAACAATTTGTGTGAAGTTGCATTTTCAATATATTTTTGAATTATTTGACCATTAAATAAAGTTTTCCGTAAAATACATCAGAAGATTTTATTTTTTTAAATAATGTCATTTACTTTAAATACATTTTCTCTCAATTTTAACTTAGAAACTAGATCATAATATTCGATGTGTTATTATGATCTAGTATTTATTTTCTATGAATATAAATACTAGTCTTATATTTATTTTCGATGAATTTTGATGTACCATCAAAACACTTTTTGAATAAAACAAAAAAATCTCCGTAATTTCTTAACACAAAAACGAAAAATTTTGATATGAGATTTTTCAATTTTACTAAAAACATTAATCTAATTCTTAGTTTGTTTTAATATCCATAATTGTTCTACGATACCCTAAACTATTGTTATTTTTCATTAACTAAATTACTAAATAAATCAATATATGTGTACATATATTATTATATTATAAATATAAGTAATTTATTTGACATATTTATATTTGAAGATATATACATGTTAGCTAAGAACTGTAACCTATTATTTCAGAACTAATAATAGTTACAAATAACACAACTATGAAAATATATATTTTATATTGTAAAATATAAATGTAGTTTTTTTTTATTTACTTTCTTAATACAAATTTATATATATATATATATTATATATATATATATATATATATATATATATATATATATATATATATATATATATATATATATATAAAGTCAATACTTGCATGTAAAAATTTATTTTACTAAAGTGATTTATAACAAAATTTTTGTTCATTACTATACTAATTATTGGTAACCAAAGTTATATTCATTAACATACAGTAAATTCATAATTACTTTTAATAATATATATATATATATATATATATATATATATATATATATATATATATATATATATATATATATATAACTATATATATATATATATATATATATATATATATATATATATATATATGTAAATGTACATTTCTAGACTTGTTATAAATCCTGTATTTTCATCAACCCGAATTATCCAAGCATGTTAAGTTCATCTAATTAACAGATAACCCAGAATATATTTAATAATTGTTATAATCGTATATGTATAATATAAGTATAGTATATATATATATATATATATATATATATATATATATATATATATATATATATATATATATATATATGTACGTCTACATGCATAAAATATGCATACATTTATATAAACGTTCTAATTGTATCATAAAATATAAACCAATTTCTTAAAAGTTCTTGTAATAAGGTAACATCTATGAAAAAGAAAAACGAAAATGTATTTCCCAAGTGATTTCAGCAAAGTATCAGAATTAAAAAAAATCATAAGGGACTCTATTGCCTTACAAAAATTGAACTGTTTTCTTTTTACTATTGGGAATAGTTAGAGATGATAACTTTCGTGTTCATTTAAAAAAATGTCGTTTTGTTCGTATTTTTTGTTGGGATATCTTTTTATTTTTCTGCATTACGTGTTTCAATGATAATTTATATATATATATATATATATATATATATATATGTATATATTCATATTATTAAACGTTTTTATATAATTTAAAAATATTAATATTATAGGATAATTATTTGAATTATATAAATTAAAATGATTTAATTTTTTAAATAATTCAATATATAATTTTTACAAAAAAATATTAAAGATAACAAAAAAAAATATATTAATGATTAAAAAATCGTATATTTTTAAAACAAAATGAAGTTATATTCGTATACTAAATAAAAACTATTCATTTTTTGATAGATATATTATATAGAATTTAACTCAAATAGAATATAAGCTTTTAGTATTTTTTTTTAATTTTAAAATAACTGAAATATATTTCCATGTTTTAAAATTATGTTGCTTTTAATGATTATTTAATTTCACAAGAAATCTATATCGTATATTTTAGTATATTCATCTGTATTTTAATAATGAATAATTTCAATGACAATATTATATTGTATATATATATATATATATATATATATATATATATATATATATAATGTATTTATATATACATAGTCAACCCAAATCAAGCACCGATTGATAATCAGTATTTTTTTAATTAACAAGTAATGATGAGTAGGCAAAATGGATATAAAAATGTTTTAAAAACGTGCAGTTATCATATTTTCAAATAATGTGTTGAAGTTATAAAAGTGTTGCAACAAATATGTGTATAATTTTACATATTTATTTATATGTATATATATATATATATATATATATATATATATATAAATTTATATATAAATTATATCAAATACCTTTTCAGTTATATGTATATGCCATTAAATTTTTGTTTTAAGTCAAAAAATATTTTAATGAAGAAGTTTTATAAAAAAACATATAATCCTGATGCTTCATTATCGTAATCGTCATCGGATAAAAATCTCCATGAAATAAAAAATAAACAATAGTGAATTCATGGAAAAGTTCACAACGTTAAATCAAAAACGTGTAAAACGAACGTCGTGCAGGACGACAATAAAAGAAATAACATGTCGATAAAAACAGGGGGAAAAACAAACTTCAACACGAACACAGAATTTAAAAAGTTTCTTCAGGAGAACAATAACAGAGTATTGTGCGATCATAAAAACTTGTGTTGAAATTGCAGTAAATGGACAAGAAGTTGATAGGGGGATGCGTGGACAGACGTATCGGTCAATGATGTCCTTGTTTGTAGTACAGATTTTTCGTAAACGGGAAATAAACGAGAACTAAGTACATGACGAAGTTGGAGAAACTTTTTTCATATATCCATTAAGAAATAGAATAGGACGAATATTTAATTGAAAATATATGTTTTATTTTACGACAGGAAAATGAAATCATTATTGCAAACATACACACACACACACACACACATATATATATATATATATATATATTATTAACAGATAAATAAATATATATTTAAAACTAAATCAATTTCCAGTTAAAATAGTAAAAATAACTTTTTTGTAATATAATAAAAACAGTTAAAATCACTTAATATCATGTATCATTTATTTTATCATTTATTATATATTTAAAATATCATTTATTTTTAACAAATACTCATCTTTTCAAATAAGCACTTCATATTTTAATGTATTATAATCTACTGATATAAAAGTATGAAAAATATTCTCATATTTGAATAATACATATTAAATAAACTTATTAAATAATTGTAATTTAAGTTACGAGTATATCAGCAGAATTGTGACGCCGGAATTTGTGTTTTATTAAAGAGAAACATGTGAATAGTTTCTTTTCGGTAAAATGTATATCTGTGCGTCGAATTTGGATGACCCTATATAATTAAATAGTTTTGTAAATTTTATAATAAAAAAAATTGTAAACAAAACATTGTTATGATTTTTTTTAATTTATTTGTTGTATTTATAAATTATTTTTGTACATTTTCAAATAAATGAAACCAATTTCAATGTACGTGTGTGTGTTTTTTTAATTTATAGGTTTTACATATAAGTTTATTCTGTATTTTTACAAATAAAGAAACAAGTTGATTTTTATGTTTTCTTTTATTTGATTTTATGAGTTTGAACTTGAAGATTAACTTATATTTTTTAAATAAAAAAAACGAAAAATAGATTTCGTTTTTTCTTTTATTCTACAGGTTTAATTTTAATTTTTGTGTGTATTTTTCAAATACAATAGTTAATAAATAAATTGATTTTTTAGTTATACTCGAATTTTCATAATACAATAGAGTTTAGTTCTATTATATGTATATTTTTAAAAATAAAATTCATTTCTATGATGTTTTTAAATTGACAAATTTTATGTATACATTAAATGTTATTGATTATATGGGGTCATCCAAGTACGGCGCCTGGATTTGTGTTTAATTGAGGGGAAACAAAAGAAACTGTACACATATTTCCTTATACACCATAAAATACACATGTTTTATTTTAGTGAAGCACAAATCTGGGCGTCGCATTTGGATGACTCTATATTTTAAATATATTCTTGTAATTTTTTTTATGTTTAATGCAAATTTTGTATTTTTGGTTTTGTATGATACTGTTTGGCATTATTTATACAAAAAATGAATTTTATTTGTATATGTATATATATATATATATATATATATATATATATATATATATATATATATGTATATACATATACATATATATATATATATATATATACATATATAGTCCTTAATTTTTCGAAGATTGAGTATGAAGCTGATATCCTCATCTTATTAAAAACCAACTATCGAAAAGCCCTGACAAGAAAGGCTCTATTGAGCTAGCAGTGTTAGAGACTAAAATAGTCTGTTAAGTCGCTGATGATGATGATATGCATATATAATGTACTTTAATAAATATAAAATCACACAAATTTTAAATCCATCGAAGGTCGTTAACCTATATTGACATAAAGTATAGTATACTAGGCTATCTTTTTAATAAAAGACAAGTTTATATGCACAAAAAGTCGAAAATTAAATGAACGAATTAATATTGATTTTTTCATTTATTTAAACCAAATAAAAAAACTTCATTATAATTGTATTTTTCCAAATTATTATTCCAATTTTAATAAAATTACACATTTTTTAGTCTTTTTCTTTGTTGATTTAATTATAAAAATGTGCTAATATTTTTTTGTGTGTTGAACAACTGCTATTCAATAATATATATATATATATATATAATATATATATATATATATATATATATATATATAATATCACTTACTATTTTAATTGATTTTCCTTCAAGGAATTTTGCGAAATTCCAAACTAACTTTGCAAACAATTTAATATTATTGATAGTGCCTCTAATGAAAATTATACAATTTTTCAAAAAAATAAGTGAATACAGAATAATTGAACAGTTTATACAGTAAAAAAAATATTTTTTAAGAAAATATTAATAAATTATTAAAATTACAACTCTCTATAATTTTGATTAAAATAATAATTTTTGATTAAATATTATGTTAAATTGTTATTTGTTTAAATGTCTTAGTCTTTCGAATTACTTCGGATTGAGTAACAATTATGTGTATTTTTAAAATTTCTAAAATTTACAGTATGTAATCAACATTATTGTTTTTCATTTTTCTATGAACTCCTTTTCTTGCATAAATACCATATTTATTTATTTTTTTGATACACTTACAATTATTTTCATTTTGTATATAATTTTACATTTTCAAAGTGATAGGTTGTAAACAAATTGGGAAAATGTTTTTATTTTGCACGAAAAATACATTTTTATAAATAATGAAATTTACATTTTTTCAAATATTTGCAACAAATTATTTGAAACATTAGAATGTGAAATAAGTGAACTTTCCAAATGCGTGTGCAAAATTAGTAAATAATATAAATATATAATGTTGACATACATACATACATACATACATATATATATATATATATATTAAAAATAACATGAGATTTTGATATTTGTTAATTTGATTTCTACATTTTCAATGATATAATGAAAATTTAGAAAGTTGACTATTTGCAATCACAATATTAAAAAATAAGGAAGAAACACGCATGTACACACTCATACACACACACATATATATATATATATATATATATATATATATATATATATAAAGCAGTATAAATGAAGCAATGAATATATTTTATTTAATCCTCCGCACAATGAAAACACTGCCTGATTGATTAAAATACATGTCAAAGCGGTAACATTAAAACCTCTATTAATTATTTTTATGTCAGATTTTGTCATTATTTTTGTTTGATTTATATATATATATATATATATATATATATATATATATTTAAAGATTTGCGTATTTATTAGAAAAATCGTTGACTTTAAAAATACTCATATAAAAAACTTACAATTATAAATTCAGTATTTAATTACTATAATGAATTGCATATTTTTTTTATATTTTTATAATTGATAATTGTTTTGAACTTAAAATGGTTTGATTCTGTTTCGATAATCTGTTTTTAATCTAATTATTAATAGAGTTATATTTGTTTATTGGTATCCGTTAGGAATAAGAATGTTTTTTTTATTAATTAAGTCATATAATTTTAATAAACAATTACAATAATGTAAAATATATATTTAAATATTTCCTAGTGAATAAACGTTTATAAATATTTTTTAATACATTGACTATAATATTTTTTTATAATATTGTAATTTTGATTTAATAAAATATATTCATGCAAATAAGTTACAACCCCAATACAACAAAATATTGTAAAAGTGATAATAATTATTTATTCTTTAATTTATTTATTTTTAATATGATGTGCATTTTGATAACAATGCCATTCTCATTAAAATGCTACATTGTAAAACCTAAATTATATATATATATATATATATATATATATATATATATATATTATTATTATTATTAACAAATCTATTTATATTTTTTTATACAAATGTGTGAATATTGAACATAAAATTTTTCTTTAACGTGATTTGAAATAAGACCTTCACATTCATATTATTTCACTAATTTGATGGTTAGATTATTAATATTTTAAAAATAGTAGAACAAAAATACTATTCACAATTCTAGTTTTTCATATAAGTAATGAATATATGGAACTATTTCCTTAAATTGTATTAATTTTAAATCAATGTATACATTTTATACATACATTTAATTTGAAAGATCAAATATTTTTAATTATATAAAATATTTCTAAAAAAAAACTATATTTTTAAATTTTCTTTTACAATTTGGTTTTTAACACTTGTTGAATCGGTACATAAACTTTTTCATTTCATCTGGGAAAACATTTGCTTTAAATTGGTTTTCAGCTTTCCAACCAAGTGAAAATCAATACTTAAACAATACATTTTAATATAAGTATACTTTTAAAATTAATATATTTCTTCAATATTTCTGTCGATTTCTTGAAAATATAAATTATTTCTGAAATCAAAACAAAATAACCACATATTCAGATAAAATCGAAGTTAATATATTTAAACTTTAAACTAATTACAAATATATCCAAATATAACTATGTGTATTGTAATTAATTTTCTTTAATTTTGAATTTTATATATTATTTAATATGCATTTTTTTTATTGATTATATATTTAATTTAAAATTGTTTAACAAACATACATTTAAAATAGATGTAATTTTCATTAATAGATATCAGTTAGGAAACTAATTTTTCCATATATTTCATTACCATATTTAAATTTTCATAAATTTAAGTTATAATAATTAAAAACAGTTTTTAATTCTTTCTAATATCAAAGATTGTTAAAATCAGATAAAATTTAATGAAATTCAATTTTATTTTTAATTTATATTCTTCATAATTACTAAAATCAAATTCCTTTCTTATTTAAAAGTGTTGTATTTCACATAGAACTTGATTTATTTTGAAAGATTTCTTTTCTCTGTCAACGAATGGATGTGCATATATATATATGCATATGCATATGTATGTATATTTATATAGATAGATATAGATATTTATGCCAGTTTTTAGGAATATCAGAAATCGAGTATTGAACATGTTTCACTTCCACAAAACGTAAATACATCTGTGTGTGTATCTATTTACACTGCAGATACAATACCGCGATGATGAAAGAGTTTGACACCACGCTTTGACACTGCTATCGGCTCGTATTTATTTTCTTGTAACATAACCTAACATCCGTGCGTGTGTAGACGCTGTATATATAGATGTTTCCACCTGTGAGTGACATTATAATAGATTTTCGTTATTATTTGTTCAACGTGTTTCGTTTCATTTCAACTCATATTTTTTTATTCACTATCTTTAAACAGTTGATATTTTCTCGTGTTTACATCAACAAGTTTGAGTAATGATATTTCATGCGTGATATATGAGTATCTCAACAGATATTTAAGTAAATCAATTTTCTCAGTTGTTTACATATACATTTTTGATGCACATTAATTTTATCGTTTTTTTAAAAAAAATCGTTGATAATAAATATTAACATTAATATAATATTTTCTTCGATATTAATATTCCTCGTTAGTTATTGTTTTTGTTGATAGACAAAACAGTAAACATTGTTTGAAATAAATCAATAAATGTATAATATATATATATATATATATATATATATATATATATATATATAAATTGTTAAAAATAGTCACCTAATCAAATAATACAAATATCTACGAATACTTAATGTTACAAATAAATATATACATTTAAATTGATATTTAAATTTTTAACTGAATTGAGTCTGTAGTAAATAAATACATTACAAAAAATATAATTCATTTTTAAAAAAAATTCATAAATATTGCTTCAATTAGAATTAATGGAATAAAGTTATTTTTGAAAATGCATTTATTAAAAATAATTTAAAAAATACTTGAAATTCCTCAAAATTATGTATACTAATTGTTATGAATTTTAAGAAAAAAATATATCAAATTATTTATGATGCAGAAAATACCTATAAATTAGAAATTCAAAACTTGAAAGTTTTCCCAACTCTCTTTTATTTCTTATACAAGTTTTGAAGAACTTTTTAAAAACTGAAAAATACGTAATATGCATTTTTCTGATTTTGCAGAATAAAATCTTGTTAAACACATTTGCTTGCAAAAAAGTAATAAGATAGCACATTTTCTGATTTTGGTTTTCCATATCACCGATAATTCGAAAGTTATATGATAAATTATGTATAAAGTTTGTAAATACAGTATATTTTTTCATTTTCATCAAAGATAAATTTTATATATTGTATATGAAATTTATTCAAAATTAAAATGTTATATATATATATATATATATATATATATATATATATATATATATATACATATATATACATTGAGAAAAAATCCAAATTTTAAATTTAATTTTATATCCTTTTGAAAGTTTAATATATTAGGTTGGCAAGTATCTCCCTTCCGCTTTTTTTTTTTGTACATAGCTGCGAAATTCAAAGGACCAGAAGGCGGAAGGGAGATATTTGCCAACCTAATACATCTACAATATTAAATTTATGATTATTTTATTTACAATTTTATTAAAGTTTTTGAAATCAATTGCACAAAGTTTAAAAACAAATTCGTTTTTATTATTTAAATCACGGAATATAATATAATTAAAAAACATAAAACTCAACAGTGTCTTATATTATCTATATATATATATATATATATATATATATATATATATATATATATATATATATATATATATATATATATATATATATATATATATATATATATGTACGTGTATATTTATATTAAAATATATTCTTTATTTCAAAATTTTTTTATTACATATATTTAAATTTTGATATATTATACAGTAATTCCCTCGGAGTGTTGATACTGTATTATGTTTTAGTTTATTTTATTGTTGAATATATAACTGTGTAAATAAATTTTGAAAAATAAACATTTTAGTTTAATATATGTAAATATAATAATATTAGTTTTACAACTAAATTTGTACTAATAGAAAATATTTATTATATAAATACCCAAAATCATTTAAAATTAGTAGTAGTATTATTATAAAACAAATATATGAATATTTCAAAGCTAACAAAACTAATATTATATGTTTTAAAAGGATTTAACTAATTATTTAATATTGAACGTATAAATGTTTTATTAACATTAATTTACATGCGATTAATGAACTGAGTAATTGTAAAAAGTATAATTTTATATTTAATTATTTACATACATACATATGAATTATTTAGTCTAAGTTTACCAAGAATATATCGATATTCGATTTCACAATGTTTTTACATTCCCATCGACCTTGTTGTATAATATATATTAAATTTCTGTCAATTTAAAATTAAGTAGTATTTAATTAAATTATTTAAAACAAAACATTTAATATCATATTACATAATTATATTGTAATTGTAACATGAAAAACTTGAGTAGTAGCTGTATTTAAAACCTGATATTTTCTTTATGTATTTATATAATAAAATTATTAAAACCCATTTTATTTATTTAAACAATTGTCTAAATCATCTTTACGATAATTACAAAATAATTTTACATTACTCACAAAATTTTCCATTTTAGAAATTCTAAGAACACGTCATTAAATTTAAACAAAACAGAGATTATTTTTAATACACAATCCCTTTGAATACTCCACAATAATTGTTAATTATAATTCTATTTATACTTATTTTGTATATGCATGATTTATATATATATATATGTGTGTGTGTGTGTGTGTGGGAGTGTGTGTGTGTGTATGTGTGTGTGTTTGTGTGTGTGTTTGTGTGTGTGTGCATAGAATATGATGGTGGATTTATATTCAAATATTAATATATTAAAAATGAAATATGAATCTTTCATACCTCATACTGACCTCCGAATCAGAAAAACATAATAATACAGTTACTAGGTATATTATTAATCTTGTGAGGTTCATATAGTCAGTAAAAAAATAATAAAGCAATCAAAAATATTTTTTATATTAAAATTGTAAACAATTTATATATTGTGAGATCTGCATTAAATAAAAACATTTTTAATAAATACATTAATGACTTTCTAAAATGTTATCGTAATTTAATATA
>CP092089.1:26242625-26275125 GCA_029203775.1 Neoneuromus ignobilis
CTACAATGTATAAAAAGCACCTTTGTTTAAAATAAAAATGTTAAGTCACTCTTAAATGTATTATCGTTATTTACTTTATTAATAACCACCAAAAATTTAAAAAAGTACTTAGAATGAATTTAAAAGGATATAAAAATATTACTGTTTACAATGTCTTATTTATATTATACAAATCAAAATTTCAGTAATTGTTTTTGTACGAGATAAATATAATCAAAAGTTAATATTGAACGAAAAAAATGTTTGTCTCAAAATTTGAATTCATATTTCAAAAAGTATTCACCTGTAAAAATCATTATCTTTGACACTAGAATTCAAACTAAACGATATTTTTTTATGTACTTCTAATAAAATGTTAATTATTTAAATCTGTTGTAAAGTGATTTATTAGAGATTTAAATCCAATATAATTATTTTTTTTCATTGTGAATCCAAATATCTTTCATACAATCAGTTTCTATTTTAGTTACATCAGAGAATTTAAAACATCCTAGTATAAAAAAATAAATAAAAGTATTTAATCTTGATTGAAATTGAACTTAATTGAAATATGTGTATAGTTTCTTTTTAATAAAACACAAATATAGGCGTCACATTTGGATGATCTTATATATATATATATATATATATATATATATATATATATATATATATATATATATATATATAAACAAAGAATAAATATTAGCTAATAAAAGATCATTTCAATCGTTCTTATAAATATATCAGTACTTACTGATTGAATCATTTTCTAGTTCAGCTACTTACGACGTCTAGTCAGACACATAAAGTCAGGAAACATAAACCGTCATGTCAGGAAATGTTCCATCATGATAATTAAAAGTTAATTACGCCATCGTATAGTTTTGACGGTCAGTGATTTGATTCTTAACAAGAATGTAAATGTCTAGCATAATTTGTCAAAAAGCTCTATTATTACCAGGGCCGTCTTTTGTTGAAATTAAATATATATTTTTAATATTATTCATTATTAATTCAATGTGTACTATATCAATAAATATTTAATACAGCTTGTTTATAATTATGTTATTTCGTATAAAATATCATTTATTATTAAGTTTACTTATAGACATATATTTAATAATAATATTAAAATTATTACTTAGTATATTTTTAAAAAATATTAAATAAAATATATAGCTGTTTGATATAACTTTTTAATAGATCAAATAAAATGTAAATGAAATTATAAATGAATTAATATACAATTAAATATGTTTTAGATAAATTAGATTTATCGTTTTATTAGCATTTTAGTTAAGTAAATGTTTTTTTTTTGTTTCAGTTTAAGAACGGACACCATGGGAAAGAATATTAATTAAAACTACTAATTCAATTGAAAGGTATTTATAATTTTTTTTTCAAAATTATTTATTTAATAAACAATAATGTTATTGTTTATTAAATAAAGAAACAATAGATTATTTAATGTTAAATACTATTTGACAAACAATCTTAACGTTAAAAATTGTTACAAATATATTTTAAAACCAATTATTTAATTGACAATCAAAAAAGATATCACTAAATGATGTGTGAGTAGATGGATCATCTTGATAAAAATCGCATAGTATAATTGTAATGTTGGTTATTTTTTTTTATCTTTTCGAATGATTTTTTCAATTTATCCACAATTTTACCTTGTTATTACGTAGAACGTCTACTAAATGTCCTTCGTTACCAACTTCTTTTTTATTCTCATTGAAACTTTTGTGCTATTCAAATATATTATATTACAATAGTTACACAAGTATTTATATTATATTGTTAATAAAATAATGAAGAGTATTTTTAAATTTAAAAAAGTTAGTACTATTTTTTTATTTATCTTTAATTTCTGATTAATTTTAACTAATTTCAAAAGACTTGTAATATTTTCTTTATTACATTTTACAATCCAGTTGGGTTGTAAAATGAAATTAAACTAAAATTCAATAAATTGAAATTATTACTAAAATTAAGTTCAAATTTGAGTATACATAAATGTTATTTAGAATTTAATTTGCTTTGTGCTGCTTATGATCTTTAAATTTCAATATAAATGCTTATAATAAGGATATTTACTTAATAGCTAAAAAATATTTCCTCTTTCTTTGTAATCATGCATTTTTTGAACATTTATATATATATATATATATATATATATATATATATATATATATTAATATTAATTTTGATATTTTAACGTAAATAAATTACTTATCGCAATACTGTAAGATTTTATAAAAGTATTCACTAATCACTTATTGTTCACTTTATTCGTAAATACGTATTTTGATAGCCGTATTGTCAACGTCAGAGCGCTGTATTATAAAATATAATGAAATTATAACTTCATAACCAAATCTGAATTTATCACAATAATAATACAAATAGTAACAAATTAAACATTTTTTATAAAATATAATAAAAAAAATATTAATATTTTTTCTACTTACATTTATTAAATGCTACTTTAACATCAATAAATCTGCAAGAAAATTACGTGATACTAATTAAAGTTTTACCATATATACGTAATATGTTAAAAAACAGCTAGTAATAAATATATAGGTATTTATAAATATAACTCTTTAAGAATTAAATTAGATATTTTTAGAACAGACTGGGTGTAATATCAGGGCATAAAAATTATATAAAATTTATTAAAACAAACAAGGCAAATTTGTGGCTTTTTTTCTAAAATATATATATATTTATTAGATATAAATATATTATTAATTCATAATAAAATTAAAATCTATCGGAGAATTTATTTATAAAATTATAATAATATTATTTTTAAAAAGATATTAAAGTATATCTTGTAAAGTTTAGAATTTTTTTCATTTTTTTAATTGCAGCAAGATAAATTTACTATTTTTCTATGTTTGCTTATAACTTGAGATTAAAATTTATAATTGTTAAATAAGGTTTTATAACTTTAAATTAAGTTTTCTTAATAAAAATTTCACATACTTTGGTAAACAATAAAGTTTCATAATATTTAAAACTAGATTGATTTTTTTTATTAAAAAAAACTAAACGTACTAAATTATTATGTTCAATTATAATAATACCTAAGAATACACTTTAATATAATTATTGGAATTAAGATTTATTGTAAAACTTTTCCTTCATTTTTTTTAATGTATATTATCAAACTTTGATATCTGTATAGTATTTTACTTTAAAACATTTAATTGTAAATATGTTTGTATATATATATATATATATATATATATATATATATATATATACATATGTGTGTGTATGTGTGTGAATTATTTGAAGAAATTTAATTAGCAAACTTTAAAGCTAACGATTTTGGAAAATATTTTATCGAAAAAATGTGTATTTGAAAGTTTTAAAAGTCAATTAAAAGTGATACGGTACTTATTGAATTGAAATATATTTTTTAATCATTCAAAATTCATCTTTTATTATTAAATTTTAATAAACATTGATTTATTTCGTTATATTAATGAGTATATTTTTTAAAATAAACTTAAAAGTATAATATATATCTCAGTCTTTGATATATACTTATTATTTATTGTTCTTCATCAGTTATTAATTTTCTTTTCTTGGTAAGGTAGTATATTTTTCAAAAATAAAGTTTTAATTATTATAAATAATTTTATTATTTATTTAATTAAAATATTGTGAGCATGATTAAATATTATATTTTAATCAATTTCTTTCATCATTATATCTTTAAATTCTTTAAATAAACAAAATATATTATATAATTAGTTTTAAATTCATTTTATGTAATTATTTTTAATAAATTATAAATTATATTTTCTGGTGCTTTTGCGCCTAAATTTTTCATAAATTTTAAGTGATTATTGAAAAAAACTACTAGAATTTCATCTAATTTTTAAAATACTATATATAATAAAATAATTCTTAAATATTATTTACGAATTATTACAGAAAGCATTTAATTAATGACTAATGAGTTATTTCTCTATTAGTAAATATTTTGTCTATTTATAGTGTGACATTAGTGCTATAACACTATATTTTAAAAACCTATTATATTTTTTAATTTATTCTGAGCTAATTCTTGTTAATCATTCATTTATATTATTTATATGTTTAAATTATTAAATTAAAAAAATAATTTATATAAAGATTGAATTTTTTTTTCAAACACCATAATAATATTAATATCGTATAATCATTAATAATTTTTATCATGTAACATTCACACATTTTATCACTCAAAATGTTCTTATTTTTATCAATTATTTTTAAAAAATATTTAAGTCATATTTTTTCAAACTCTTGTATTGATTATCAATAATCTAATGTATAATAAACTATAGTTAATTTCTTTAATATGTTTAAACTTTAATTATCATTTGAAAATAATTTTAGACTGGAAATATATTTGTTATGAAATATAAGATTAGATAATTAAATTAAATAAAAATGCAATTGAATATATTTAATCTATTTAAAGTAACAATTTGTTGTTAGTTAATAATGTATATTTCAATTTCTATAATAAATATACTCAGTGAATATATTTGCTCTCAAGATTGTTCTGTAAACTAAATCGACCTAAATATGATTATTGTAATTTGCAATTTAAACATAACTGTGAATATTATTGACACATATTTTGCCTATAACTGGTTTCGCAATTTTTGTAAAATGTAATCAACTATCTGGTAAATCTTACCTATTTAGAATATGCAATCATAAATTTAAATATTTATTCGTTCGAGTTAAAATTTATTTAAAAAATATTAAAAACGTTGAATCTTGCTTGTTTCCTACAAAACGTGAAACATTATTTGCCAGTCAATTGGTTCTGAACAGTTCATTTATCACCAAATGATGATTAAGATTGGTGTATAATCAAAGATATGGCACGTGAACTAACCCAATTCGATATCACATCCATTTTTAGTAATTCTTTCTTTGTTTCTGACTGACACGCACAGATTCATATATTTTGCATAAGAGCATCCAATTTTCTCGTACATTGAAAGCATCGTTGCAAATCTATTGCGTAATATCTTAACAACACTATTCTTATATCATTGCTGAACTGGTGAAATCCATAAAATTGGAAAAACGAATTCCGCAAGACATCGAGAACGCGCTGTACCGCACGGCAATTCGTGGGTTATAGCCCGTTTTATAACCAAGAAAGAAACAGTTTTTTGTTTCTTCCTCTGTTTCATACACTCATAATCGCTTTCTTTTCTCTTTTTAGTCGCGCTATTCAGAAAATGCTTGCTAAGTAATTGAATCAGAGAAAAAATACTACACATATGCAAAAATCGTATGTTTGTTTCCGATCATGTGATTTTTTTTGTATGTTGCCTTTTCTAGTTAACTTTTGAACTTCATCAGTTTAGTTAAGATAATAAAGATTTCAGATTGTTTTCTAGAGTGAAGCAATTCAGATCGTTGTCATTGTTTCAAAGTATTTGATTTTTTGAGAACGTTTTTATTTTGTAAATTATTGAAAAATGTTTTCTTGTACAAATAATAGTACAAACATTACCAAATAACCACTAAAAATTATCAATATGAATAAAATGGAGAAATGTAAATGGTGACTATATAAATTATAAAATGAGGACAGTTCTTTTTATAATAAAATAAATGTTAGTCATTAAGTACAAATGTAATGAAGTAGGGTGAAAATATTTTAATATAATTGTTTACATACATAAAATGAATAAATAGTAAAAATGAATAATTATCAATATCAATTAATATAAAAATCGATTTTTTATATTAATTGATAACCTTAATTTAAAATCTACAATATTAATTAGCAAAAAAAATATATTTAGTATATAAAATATGTTTTAATAGTATGTATTTTTAGACTTCTAATAGTTTTCTTCAATATATCTAATGCGTTTTTATATATTTAAAAAAAACACGATTTTATTTTTTTTTACATGCATATATAAATATTTTTATGCTATTATATAACAAATTACTTTTTATGCATTAAAACAAATTAAATTATTGATTTAAATATTATAATAGTAATAAAAGAAAACATTTTATCTTTAAATATTTTTTTGGAAAAAATTACATTTAAAATTAAATTAATATGTTAGATTTCTAACTTTATCATAACAAATTAATCTTTTATAATTCTTTCATTAAACTTCTCCTCAATAAGAATTATATTACCAGTTATATTATTAAACAGCCAAATAATGAATAAAGTAACTGATCTTTATAATCATTTATTTATATATATTTTATCGCCAAGATCTTTACTCATATATTCATAGATATTTATTGTATGTATGTATAGTTGTATTGATTAAATTAATTTATACATTTCTAAAGTTATGGTTTGTAATTAAATTTAGAAATACTTAATACTTTCTATTCATTTTTAATGTATGTAAACAATTATATTAAAATATTTTCACCCTACTTCATTATATTTGTGCTTAATGACTAACATTTATTTTATTATAAAAAGAACTGTCCTCGTTTTATAATTTATATAGTCGCCATTTACATTTCTCCATTTTATTTGTTCATTTAAACAGTTTAAATTAGATATAAGTATGCAAAGTCTAGAAAACCATCCAATTAAACACATATGTTCCTTTTCTTAATTATTCTCGTGTACCCTATAACAGTTCACATTCTAAAATTTACATATAAGCGGTCTTTAAAGCAATATTATTACCATATCACACGACAACTGTGCCGACTTAAACCTTTCACCAGCTCGACGAAGGCGTTCGAATTCCGAATAATACGGAACGTTTACGGCTCCGTCGCGACGAACGGTATCCAATTAAACGAACCGTCACAACAAAACAATAGTAATCTCCGAAATGGGGGCGACAAAAACAATCCATAATTAATCTTAATCCATCCCTGGTGTGAAAGGAGTACTCTTACTACGATGCCATAAACTCCGGAGATTGCGGTCGACGTTGTAACTATGACGAACGTCCACAGGAAATGAGCAGTGCTGCCAACCTCGGTCTGCGTCTAGACAATACACAGCACGTTGCCATACATTACCAATAATAATTGTAATAAGACGTCTGAAGTATGATTCGGTTTATTTGAATTTATATTACGGACGTGACGCTGCTGTTGTATAAACGAACGAACGTTCCTGTTATACAGTGGATTTAATTCCATTAATTAATTTCGTTCCATTATTTTTATTTGTAAAGTGAATTGTTTCATTCGAAGTTATTAATTGCTACCGAAGAACTAATTAACCAATACTCTATTCACAATTTCCACACTTAAAATGAATCAAAATGAAATTTTGTAGAATTAGTCTCGACCCGTAACAAATGTAAAATAGAAATATACGACCGAGTTTAATTTATAAGTTTTTTTGAATTCACATTTATATCAATTTACTCTTTAAAATTAATATATTTTAAGAGTATATAAAATAAACAATCGGTATTTTCGTTTTAATTATTAATTTTTTAATATTTAATTAATTATACAGGTGTCTTAAAATATTTGAAAATTATTAATTACTTATACATATTTATATATATATATATATATATATATATATATATATATATATAATAAATTCTCAACAAAATGGTAATCAATATAAATATCGGAAAAAAACAATAATTTAAATTTAAATATAAACGTCTATTTTTAAACTTTTTAAATTATTAATTTACTTGATCATTCTCTTGAATCATTCATCTACAATAAACATTATTATTAATATAATAACAAACAATTAAAACTTGTAAATAAATTAATGTTTACTTCAATTATTTTAATACATTTTCAGATAATTTAAATTTTTTATATATAGTCAAATTTACTTATAAACACACACATCTCTCTCTCTCTCTATATATATATATATATATTTATTTTATAAAAAATATTGTATCATACAAATGTGATCCCGAAATTTGTGTTTTATTAAAAAGAAACAAAATAAACTATATACATGTTTATTTTTAACAATACACAAATTTAGGCATCTCATTTGGATGACCCTATATCTTTGTATGTATGTGCATAGGCATCTTCTTTAATACATAAAAATAACTTTTTTAAGTTATATATATTTTAATAGTTATCGTAAAATTGATAACGTAATAAATTATATACATATGGGAATTTTAAAAAATAGTACTCAAATACTATGAGAATTGAACTATTTAACAACATACAAAATAATATTATGTTAAAATATTATATTAGTGCAAGAATAAGATTAAATTAAAAATTAATGATTTTAGTGTAATATTCAAGAGATAATTAACCAACACAGAGACAAATATGTAATATTTCTTAATTTCAAATTTTTTCTAAATAATATTCATTGAAACAATCTTAAGTGTTTTTCTTTCGTGATTTTTTTCGTTTGTTAATTTACAATGCATATATATTTATTTATGGCACATAAAATTAAAAATCTATTTATACTAAATTAATTTTATATAATATATTTGAAGTTCATTAACGTAATATTAGATTTTAAGAACATTTTTGTACATATATGAGTATTATTGTTTATTCAGTTTTAGTCATAAATTAAAAATATCATTTAATCTTAAAATAAATATGATCGTATATATATATATATAGGATCATCCAAATGTAATGCCTAAATTTATTTTTTATTAAAAAGAAACATGTGTATAGGGTGGTGTATATTGAAACATGATTTTTCTATTGTTTCCTCTTAATTATATATAACCACCAGGTATTATAGTGACTGATGTCACCGTCTGTCATGGGAAAAAGTGCATTAGATCTCTAGTTGTAAATATAGGTCAAGGAGATTTCTTTAGCTGAAATAAACGAAACCTGCCCTTTTGGGTGTTCTTTTTTAAGAACATTCTAAATAAAAAATCCTCACTAATTCGCTGGTCAGGTATTAAGTATGACCAGATACTAATAAATGGTAATATTCAATGAGGTTTGCTTTAAGCAGCAAGTTGATATAGACGATAAGATTATATTATATATATATTAGGTTGGCAAGTATCTCCCTTCCGCTTTTTTTTTTTTTTTTTTTTGTACATAGCTGCGAAATTCAAAAGACCAGAAGGCGGAAGGGAGATATTTGCCAACCTAATATATATATATATATATACTACTTTTATTAGATGTCTGGATTAATAAATTAAATAATTAATAATAATTTTTAAAAAAATGTAAAAATAAGTTATATTTCGATATTTTCATTATCTCATATTATAAAACTCTTAATTTCTTTTTTAAACTAGAATTTTTTTATTTGTTTTTCAAATAAAATTATATCTTATGCATACATTTACAGTTAAATCACATAATATTCTATTAAAATGGAAAAATATTTTCTTTTCATCAATAAAGATCAAAAGTAAATAATTTAATTATTTAACTTATCGCAAACAATTTGTAACAAATTTATGATTATTTAAAAAGACCTTTTTATATCACATTAGACACAAAAACACCCTATTTTAAAAAGAACTTATTTAACATAACAAATTTCGTACATTGACTGATAACTCGTTTCTCTTTTTTATGCGAAAAGGAAAAAAATAAAATAAAACATTAAGTAGGCGTTTTTTTTTATATTGATCGAAAATTAGTATTCTGCCGGTTCTCGAATTGAATATCAACGAATTATATCCGATTTTCCTATATTTAATCATATTATTTGTGCGTCACCGCTCGTTTAAATTGCGAATTTGCATATTCAATATCTTCAGAAGTATTTTTTAACGTCTTATTTTCAAATTCGACTCAATCGTCTACAAATATATTCGCAGATTCAGTTTTACATACATTAAAGTATAATGAAAATATATTTTTGTTTCGTACATCTCTGTTTTGATTTTTCATATATTTATATATATATATATATATATATATATATATATATATATATGTATGTATATATTATACTTTGAATTAATTAAAATAACAAATTTTGAATCGTTATTTTTGTTTAATGTACAATGCTTTATTTCTAGATTAACAATATCATTATTTAAATAATAATTACTATATGTATTTATGAATAATTTCATTTATTTTAAAAAGAATAATGCTAATTTATCTGCTACTAAATCACAACTATATTAATATTGATATTATTTCACTGTTTAGTTAAAATAAATAAATGATATAAAGTGTTCATACTAAAATTAAAAGACATACATGTGTTATAATTAATTTCAATATTTATTCTAAGCCATTTAAATTTTTTTTAGTAATCAGTGTTTATAAAACAATAAAATAAGTAAGTTCCAACAATTTTATTAATAATAAAAATCTATGTATTCTTAACAGTATGCACAAAAATTTGTACGAATATATACAGGGTGGACTAAATGAGATTGAAGGTTTATAAACATTTACATATTTTATCCTTCAGTCTCATTTGGACCATACTAAATATATATATATATATATATATATATATATATATATATATATATACACTATAAGTACGAATATTAACTCCAAAATTTCTAATTTAGAATAATGTAATATACATTCAAATGTTGAGCTAAAATTTGCCTGCAAATGTCTGAATTGAAACAACTTGGTTGGAAATCCTTAGTTGAAAATCGAGCATGTTGTTTTGACCTAGCATCATTAAATTATTAAACACATTCAAACTACTAATACAAGTTTATATATATATATATATATATATATATATATATATATATATATATATATATATGTATGTATATGTAAGGGCCATTCAAATGTGATGTCTAGATTTGTGTTTTATTAAAAAGAAACATGTGTATAGAGAAACATAGTTTCTTTTTAAAAAAACATCTAGGTGTCACATTTGGATGACCCTATATATATATATATATAAACACTATTGTTTAAATTTCAATGACACCTTATGTTAGAAAATTTAGTACATGAAAAAAGAAATCAGTTTAAGAGCTTGTAGTGAAAAATTTTATCACATATTTTAAATTATTTCAGTGAAAACAGATTAAATGTCATATCTCTGATTTAACTAATTTTGTCTAAAATATGACTAATCTAATTAAAACTATTCATATTCTAATTAAAGTTGTATGTTATATTTACAAAATTTTATGAATCTTTTAAATAAAATTTATAAAATACCTACATACTAAAATGAATATATTTCTTCTGACTGCAAATAAAAAATATTTTTCAACTGATTAAATTTACAGCTCCTAATTGAAACGATGTCGTAAACCATTTTCGAACAGTGTTAAAATTCCAATGTAAATATTTATCAGTGAGTCATATAAAATAAATTTAATCGTTGAGTTTTCACAGTCCGGGTATCATTAACCATCACTCTTTTAGGTGGCAGAGACTTACCGTTACATACTTAGTTTCGACCACCCGCTCTCTGGTTGTCACTTGCAGACGGTGAACGATCTCACAATGTCGTAACAGTCTGACTTCCGGTCTCGAGACGCCATTATCATCATTTATAACAACACCGATAGCATCCGGTGTGGATGGGACTGTCATTTATATAATAATATTGAGAATTACATCTCTTTTCATATATATATATATATATATATATATATATATATATATATATATATATATAAACATACATACATACATACGTAGATATCATGTTTATGTCAAAGCTTAAGGAATTTATGTTTGTTTTGTTAATAAATATGTATAAATTTGAGAATGTTTAATTCATAAATTACACTTATAATTCAATTAGTTAGGTATTAAAGTAAAACTACTATATTTATTTCGCTCATTTTTACTCTTTTTCGTATCATTTTGGACATTAAAACGATAACATATTAGATAAAATTAAAATTAAAAATTAAATACTACGTACTTTTCAAATATATATATATATATATATATATATTAAACGATTAAAAGAAACTGAGAAATTTTAAATATTTATTTTACGAAAAGTGAGAGATATAAATATATAAAACTTAATTTTATCTTAAACATTTTAAAGAGCAAGTTAGAAATGTTTTTTTTTAAATAAATAAATATATATTTAGTTTAAAGTGGTTTCCAATGATCAATATGTACATATATACCAAATTTTTATTCAGTTTCTCCCTCCATGTTTGGGAATATCTGATGGTCAATTCTTGCCAAAACATTGTTTATTTTTCGCTTCAAGTCGTTCAATATAAAAGGCAGTCGTAAGTAAACAATTCTTGATAAACCCCACAGCCAAACATCTATTGATATTGAGTAGAGAAAAAGAGATGATAAGGATATGATGACTCTTTAAGTCGCATCTCTGGTAGTTATTTCCTTAATCATGGATTTCTAAACCATCATAAAAAAATTTGATTTGCGTTTTTAAATAATTAAAGTTATATATAAAAGAACTATTTTTAAAAATCACTAGATACATTTGTAAACATAAAATATACAAATTAATAATACAAATACCATCTCTAGGTTTATAAACTATGTACAATCATATTCATATATGATATAATCATTTACAAAGTTTAAATATTTTCATAAACACAAATGATTTTATGATTTAATTTTTTAAAAATTAAATCACAAAACTAACGCATGCAGATATTCAGTTCATCTAGAACAGACCTCACAAATTGTTAAAAGTTTCGAATACCGTCACAAATAATAAATAAGTCAATCTAAATCATCAAAAAAGGTCACAAACCTATGAAAAAGAACATGTTAAAATACATTTATGTAAAAAAACATGTTGCAAAGACAATAAAAAGGAAAAGCACTTCATGCTTACAAACCAGATGACGAAAAGAAAGATACAACCCCCCAGTTGTAGATGGATTGAATAAGGACACAAAACACGAATTAGTATAGGAATATATAAAAAAGTTAGTCTAGATTTTAACAGAAAGGCTCTGACGATGCATCAGCCGATATAATTATAAATAACAAGTGAACAATAAGTGATTATTGAATACTTTAAATTATTGTGGTGTTTGGGTGAAAATTCATTTGTGTAAAGTGAATCAGCCACAATTCCAAAATAACTAATATTTTCATAAAGTTTTGAAATATAGAGAAACGTGATTTATTTGTATAGACAATTATCTTAGTAAAAAATATTTATTAATTTCTAAATGTTTTTCATAAGATATTGTGTGTTAATAGTAAAATATAATTAACTTATATTAAAGATCAATTTAGTAGTTTTCTAATATTTTACTAAAATAATAATTATTTATATAAATCATTTCACATTTTAATAACAAAATAATCTGCTTGTTTTTCATCAGTTTGTAACAGAATTATTATAATTATTTTATTACATTTTATTCTAATATTATAAAATGAAGTATATATTAGTACCCTTGATGTGCGAAACTCACATTAGTAAATGTTACCATTCATTAGATACTTGGTCATTCTTACTACGCTAACCAGGTGGATTGGTGACAATTTTTCATTCAAATTCCCATAGACAGGTTGTCTTCTCAGCGGCTAAAAAGCTCCATTTGCCATATTTCTTCGATTAAAGATCGAATGTATTCTCCTACAAGACAGGTAGTGATACAAACCACTACACCATCAGATGGTTAATATATATATATATATATATATATATATATATATATATAAATATCGTAAAGAAAAACAATAAAATATATATCGTTATACGAGACGTTAGATAAAGAGATAAATTTAAATAATAATATGTACGTACGTGATCTCTTAGCTATCAATCTCTATAAGCAATAAAGAAGAGAATAAATCACGCATCAAAATGGAGAAAAAATATCGCCAAATACATAACAAACCCCAAAAAATACGACATAAACATCTGATTGTGAACAATAGATACGGACATTTCGCTGCGTGAATGAGATACAATCGAAAATAAAAACAAATTACGATTCGAACCTAATGTCCCATTCGTCAAAGTTTTATTAAGATACACGCATAAAAAGTGCCTCCGTGATGATAATAGATGGCGGCAATATAAACCTAATCAAAATACTACGTACATGTATCGTACGATAGATGGCGGCACAGTTTATTACGGACAAAACGTGGCGGCACCACTGCGCCCCCAGTATCGTGTATTTTATTTCGCCGTCCTTTATCTAAATTCCATTCTCACTCCAACGGGATTCCGCCCTCCACTATTTCTTGTTCATCGGATCGGCTTCTTCACTGCCCCTTACTCGCTCTGACCTAATACTATACACAGGAGCAGCCACGAATTTTCGCTCGATATTTACCGTTTAGTGCCCCGTTATTTATTAGAATTGCGAAAATACCGACACACGAGCCTCTATACAAAAGCACTAACAGTGGCGGTTCTTATTTATACACTAACGCACATACAAACACACACATTTACACACACCCACACATATACAATATATATATATATATATATATATTCAAACGTCAAAGATCTATATTGAAGTTTTCAGAAAAACTTCTTGCCTCTTATTGATAAATTATAATTGGTCCATTATTAACTACAAATAAATTATATAAATTTCTTTTTATGTCATTCTACTTAATGTCATTCTATTACAGAAATAATATTATTTTGTATATTCCAATTTATATATATATATATATATATATATATATATATATATATATATATATATATATACCCGTCCCTCAATTTGCACGGAGTATCCGTTCCACGTGGATTTGTTTTACGCGAATGAAAATCGCGTGAATTGAATCTGTCAGTACAATAGAAAAAATATTGGAAATAAAAGTTAGTAAAATTGTAGAAACACATATTTATTTCACATAGCTTAACAAAAATATAATGACGTTTTAGAAAACAAAAGTAGATAAATTTTATTCGGTGTCACTATTGCTACTGTAATTCAAAACAATCAACCTTTTATATATTTATATCGTGCTTTTATACGTTCAAGTAAGAATTTGCATCGCTTTGATACATAATAAATTCCATGAAAAATTATATAAAATGAAATCGATTTGACAGCGTATAAAAAGTGCCACGTAAATCAATATCGCGTAAAAAAAGTCTCGTTTAAATAGAGGTATAATTTGCCACGTAAAAAAAACTCGCGTAAAAAAAGTCCCGCGTAAATTGAGGGACGAGTGTATATATATATATATATATATATATATATATATATATATATATATAAAGGTTCATTCAAATGTGGCGATTGGATTTGTTTTTTTATTAAGAAGAAACATTATTATAGGGTGGTGTATAAGGCGGTGTATAGGGAAACATTGTATAATTTCTTTTTAATAAAACACAAATCTAGGCGTCATATTTGTATGATCGTATATATTATTTAAAATAAATAAATATTTAAAAAATACATTTAATAGATATTAAACAATCATTATTATCACTATATCCCTAATAGGGCCTCCCTAGTAACATTAGTCCAGTAGGAATTTCTTTCTTAAAGTACTGTAATGTTTTTACATCACGCGATTATCAATCTCATATTTAGCGCCCAACATAAGGAAATCTCCAGTTAAAAATCTTATTCTATTTTCCACATTCGTATTAAGCAATATTCCTTTATAAATATTTATTAACAAGAATAATATGTAAAAAAATAATGTAACTAAAATTAACAAGCTTTTTATACTAGTCATTTAAGTTTTATTTTACTTTTTCTTGTCTTCATGAGTAATAATTTTACTTAAAAAAAGTAAGTAAGTAAGTATTACTGATTTATTTTGGATGGTATAATATTGTATTGTTTGACATATAAGAAAATCAATTAAAATAATGATTTATTTTACTTATATTTATAACTATTTTCCATTTTAATTAATTTTTTAAAAAAACTCTATACAGCATATAAATAATTAAATACATATATAATTTTTTATATTAAAATAAACACTTTATATGTATGAATATATATGTATGTGATATTTTAAGGTATTTGAAATACTTTTACGTACAAAACTTATAGCTGTTTCATTTATAATATTTATAATTTTTACAATATAATTATTCATTAATTACATTTTGTATGAAAATGTATGTACAGAATAAAAACTTTTAATTATTTACTAGGAAATAATTAAGCATTTTAATTAAGAAAAATGTGAAGAGATTTGTGTCCAATTTAATATATAGATATACAATATAAATGAATACATACATACGAGTATATATATATATATATATATATATATATATATATATATATATATATATATATTTATAATATTTTTAATATTTGAAATAATTTTACATATGAAATCTTCTTATAGCTTTTATATTTATAATATTTATAAAGTTTGCAATATAGATATTTATTAATAAAATTTTATATAAAAATATAAATACAAAATAAAAACTTTTAATCATATACTAGAAAATAATTAGGTACTTTAATTGACAAAAATATACAAAGATTTGTATCCAATTTTAATATATATATATATATATATATATATATATATATATATATATATATAATTTGTGAGCGTGTATACAAGGCTGTAACCGTATAACGAAAAAATCCTTTATAAAAAAGTTGATGTATATATTTCAATTTATAGTGGAATTTTACACGATCGTTTTCCGCTTTTTCAACTTCATCCTTCTTAAAACTGTGAAAGTATTTTGCTAGACGTTAACTAACTTTGTATTTTCAGGGGTTTTGCCATGTTGTGTTAAATTGCGAATTGACGTTTCAATCATCTTGTCATTATAGTTTAGAACGAAGGAAAAATTCTTAACTCAAACCGTCATGTGCCTTGTAGGTATCTTGTTTAGATCCATTAAATTTTAAATGATGTTTTTCAATTTCTCGCACTTTATATGAAACTTAAATTTAATTTATTAAAATATTTACACACACATATCTATTTATGATGTTTAAATATGTAAATTACAGAAATGTTAAATTTTACTGGAATAGATTATTATTAATTTTTATTATTTTTTCTTATAAACAGTATTTGGTATAAATTGTTATTAATTTATATAAGTGCACAAATGTTTTAATAAGTATTTTAATATTTAATTTTAATTTCTAACATTTTAATTAATAATGTATAAAAAGTAAAAAAATATACAATTGTAAAAAATAACATTTATCCTTATAATACATATCGACATTAGTAATAAATAAATAATCAAGCATAAAAGCAAAATATTTATTTAATCCTTAATTATATTAAATTCAATATATACATGTACCTCTCATATAATGTGACACTTCTATAACGTGGTTTCGATATAAGGCTATAAATTGTGGCAACCCTTGATTAACGCGGTACTTCTATATAACGTTGTCTTCTTATGTAACGCACTAGTTTATTTCCTATAACCTTTGTATAACGCAAAAGACAAAGACATATGCCGTACTGGGAATGTAATTTTAGAAGAGAGTAATATTAATTAAAATTGATTTAATAAATTCTATTTATAACTTATATGAAATTTAATTTAATATTATTTAACTTTAGTTTATTTTATTTTTGAGTAAAATTTATTTTTTGTTTCAGCATAAAATATTGAGTCATCCAAATGTGACGCCTAGATTTGTGTTTCATAAAAAAGAAACATATGTATAGGGTAACATGTGTATATTTTCTTTTGTTTCTTTTTAATAAAACACAAATCTAGGTGTCACATTTGAATGACCCTTTATGTTTGATGTTTTATGCGAAAAAAACGTTTGGAATGTAACCCATTATTTGGTTTGAAATATGAGTGATATATAACACGATTTACTTAACGCGGAATTCTTGTGAAACGTAACCTTTCCGTTAGATAAGGGTTATCTGTACATATATATATTTGTATATATATATATATATATATATATATATATATATATATATATATATATATATATATATATATATATATATATATAAATATATATATATATATATATATATATATATATATATTACGAGTTGTTTGATAAGTCCGTGTAAAAATAAAAACTGCTTCATTTTTTTAATAAATCGTTTTTATAACATAGTCTCCTTTTAGGCTTATACACTTCATCCATGCTCTAGTTTGTTGATCCTTCCGAATAATAGGATTTGTCCAATCTGTAAAATAGTCATTCGTTCCTGCAATCACCTTTTTTCCTGCGAGCCATTTCTTCATATTAGGAACAAATAATAGTCCGATGGAGCCAAGTCTGGAGAATAGGGGGGATGTGAAACGAGTAGGGGGATGAAACGATTGGGAACCCTATTTCCATTAGTTTTGCGGCCACAACTGCTGAGGTGTGAGCTGGTGCGTTGTCGTGATGAAAGAGGACTTTTTGTGGGCTAATCGGGGACGTTTTTCTTGCATTTTTCAAACGATCCAATAACAATGAATAATATGCACCTGTAATTTTTACCCTTTTTCAAATATGATAAAGATTATTCCTTGCGAATCCCAAAAGACAGTCGCCATAACCTTCCCGGCCGAAGAATTGTCTTCGCCTAGCACATAAACCCATATGCTCTTTGGTAGGAGTAGTTGATGTATCCATGTTTCATCTATGATGAAACGACGCTTAAAGTCCTGCGAATTTCGCTGAAACAGCTGCAAACCGTTCTTGCAACACTTCACATTTTTTGGTCGATCGTGATACCCACCTGGCGGATAGCTTTTTCATAAATGTTGGTGCAAAATATGTACCCGTTCACACGAGATGCCTACAGCACTAGTAATCTCACGCACTTTCACTCTTCTGTCATCCATCACCATATCATGGATTTTATCAATGATTTCCGGAGTGGTGACCTCAACAGGGCGTCCAGAACGTTCAGCGTCTTTTGTGCTCATAATGTTTATCAAGCTTCTGTTTAGTCTCCTGAGGCGTTTTGCCTTTAATGAAGTAGTGTTTAATCAACACGCGAAATTCTTTTTCGTCCATTATTTGACAATCACTCGATTTCCTTGATTCCAACGATTGTCAAACACAAAGGAATAGACCGATATGGCTGAAACTTGATGTGTGTTCTTCCAAGAGGTGCTACTAATTAAAAATAACCTCGATATGCACCAGTGGTGCCATCTTTCGGAATTTACACGGACTTATCAAACGACCTCGTATATTACTTCTTAGTATAAATTTTCTGTATAATTAATAACGTTAATAGTTTTTGATAGATTTTAACATTGAATTAAATTATATTTTTATATTAAAAATAAAAAAGAAATTTAATAATAAATTTTAAATAAAAATATAATATATAGGGCTATCAAAATATTAGACTTAGATTTATGTTTTATTAAAAAGAAATATGTGTATAAGATGATGTATAGAGAAATATCTGTATAGTTTCTTTTATTTCTTTGTAATAAAACACAAATCTAGGCGTCACATTTGAATGACTATATATTTAAATACAGAAAATATTTCATAAAAAAAATAATAATTACTGAATATATATTTTTCAAATATATTGTTCAATAATAAATTTATGATCAAAAGCTAAGTTAATACCAGTCTTAACTAAACTCTACCCCTAGTACGAAAACTATAGTGGTGTATTATCAGGCTAAAGTAAACAAGGAAACAACCCTTGCGTTATGAGGTAAGTTATTATGTATGTCAACACGAAGATCTAACAGAAATGTAACCTTAAAACCAATAGCTCTAGATAGTATACTTATCGACTGACCTATATTCATCCCATTTCTCTCTCTCTCTCTTTCTCTCTCTCTCTCTCTCTCTCTATATATATATATATATATATATATATATATATATATATATATTTGTTATATACACAGATCCATATTGGTAATTATAATTATAATTTTTCTTATCAAAATGTAAATATATGCACACAAAATTACATATACACGTACATATAAATATTTCATTAATTTTGACTAAATAAGTAGAAAGTTATAAAAGTATTGAATATTTCTATGTCCAAATATTAGAAAATTTTGATTAATTATTTTATATTAAAATGCAACAGTTAAGAATAACTTAAATCATTTTCAAATTTGAGTTTTATTTATTATTGCAGAATATTATAAGTGAGATGTTTAAAATCAATTAGAATACTTTGAAATCAAGCAAAGAAATATATTTATATTCTATAAAATAAAATTAAACTTTATAAATAATTGTATGAGAAAAATATTTGAATAAAAATGCGGTTTTCTCGTTTCAGTAACTGTCCTCAATTGAAATATTATACTATTGTTCTACGTCTTTGTAGATAAAAATACACAAACGCATACTCACATACACACACATACTATATATCAATATGTATATATATATATATATATATATATATATATATATATATATATATGTGTGTGTGTATGTGTGTGTGTGTGCAGACGGATGGATGAATATATTCGTATTTATGTGTATGTATGTATGTACTGTTTGCATATATTTTGCATTTAGCGTAGAAAAATACAATCCCAATCGCACCGCCCCTGCCATTTAACTACTACACACTAAACCGTACAGCGTTCAGTAATAAAAAGACAATCGAATTATAGGTTAGTGACTGACGGAAAACGCGCGAAATTTGATTAAATATTCTGCGGGTTTTTTACGGAATTGGAACAAAGGTTTGCGCCGCAATGAATTATTCATGTTGATTTTTTCTCTCCATTCGGTGTCTTTAATGTATTTTAAAACGACCTTTTTGTTTTTGTTTTTCCCATTTTTGTTTACGCATTAATTAGTTACGTGCCTAAACGAATTTTACAATCTAGTTAATTGTCTAATTAAATTAATTGCTATATAACCTAAGTAAGGTTTTGTAAATAAGATATTTTCTTAATGTACCTTAAATGTGCCAAAAGCACTATTAGATAGTGCTTTAATAAAATTAAAACAAATTACGTAATGAGTGCACTAAAGTAAGTGATTCTTTGGATAATTTATTTTTGCTATAAACATATATTAATAATCTAAATTATCTTATGTGTAAATAAAATAACTTTTATTTTATAATTTATTTTTCCTAAATAATAAATAGAGAATTTAATAAAAATAATTCTTTTTAGAAATATGTTAGTTTTTCAAAAAAATAATTTATTGCACATTTCAATAATACATATTTTCTATTTCCATATTTTTTTTATATTTAATGTGCAATATTTTTTCTGATAACATCAAATTTATTGCTGTTAAATAACATATTTTCTAAAAATATTTTATGATTTTCCCCTTAATGATATTTACTGATATGTTTATTCACAACTGATTTATTTGATTAGTGATTAACAATGTTGTTAATCTTCTCATCTTGTTCTTAGATGACAATTAACTGATACTTTTAATTTTAATTTTTTGTCAAAAAATTACTGATCAATAAAATAGGAAAGTTAAAAGTTAAGAGTTTTCCTTTCTCTTAATATTACTTCATTTACTTTATCACACTATTTCACATTTCTTGAAAATTTTTAATAAATATTTTCACTTTCATAAAAATAATTTTTAAACATGTTATTGTATTTTTCAAATTATTTCAAACAACTAATGAATTAAAAATATACAAAAATATACATAGGATCGTAATTTTAAAATATATATAAACGACAATCACAAACTCCATAAAGAAGAACTTAGTAATATTCTATAATATTTTAAATAAATAATATGAAGTCAATATTAAATATAAACATTTTTATAATAAAAAACTAAATACAATATTAAAGCTTATTTCAATTTCATAAAATGAAAATGAAATTAATAGAATCTATAATCAATACTATATACATCTATCTTTATATATATATATATATATATATATATATATATATATATATATATATATATATAATAATTCTGTCACAAAATTAATGTCGTTAATCTACTCTTATCGTAAAACATTACAACCGAATTTTAACAATTGCAAATAAACATTCACAATTGCAAGTACAACGAGTGAAGCAAGTAACGAGTTGCAAGTACAACGAGTAAGCAAGGATGAAGTTCCCCTCCAAAGGAAGTATGAAAAATATAATGTTTAAACGTGTTTAAATTTAAAAAAAAAATATATTTTATTTCTATGTTCATTAAATTAAAATGAAATAGCGTATATATATATATATATATATATATATATATATATATATATATATATATATATATGTATGTATGTATGTATGTATGTATAAAAGCATGAACTACAAATTTACCATTCATGATTACAATTTTGTTATTACATCTGCATATCTTTTTTATAATACAGTTGGATATTATTTATTCGCAAAGATTGAATATCATGAATATAGCACAACATAGTTTAATATTTACTCCGTGAATACTAAATGAATTTTTTTGATGTTTGTTCAATAACATGTTTTTGTTGAAAGATAAAATATTAAGTTTTACATTTATTTATTGGACTTGAATAATTGAATGTATTCAATTTTCAAATAAATATTTATATCTATCATATAATAATTCACAAAAACCATAGGACGAACCGGACAGTAAAATATTTTAAATAATTAAAAAAAAAAAACAAAAATAAAATAATAATGACATAGTTTAAGAGTCTTTTTTAAATAAAAGTATTCACTCAAATAATAGCAAAAAAAAACAATAAACTGTGTTTTATTACAAAATTAAAAAAATAATCTCAAAAAATTATGGGACAATATAGCATTAAAAATAAAATTACAATATAAATTTTCTCTAAATTCTTCTTAAAATATAGTACAGTTTCTCTTTGATTTTAAACATGAGTCTTTTCAAAGTTAATTTTATAAAATTGGTAGTTACTTCTATGATAACATTAACTTATTTACCTTGTAAAATCCATTTTATATAATCTTTTGAAGTAACTCCATGTTGTATAACATTTTTCAAAAAATACCCTAAGGGTGATTAGTTAAGTTAAGATCGAGTAATTGAGTTCTATTTCAATTACTTTAATTATTTAACGACCAAACATACGCTATATAGGATTTGTACTTGGGATCATTATCCTAGTATTATTTAAATTTTCTATCTAGACTTAGTTACTTTGTATTCTTTAAGTGATTAAGTAAATTTAAATATACATACTTCACTATTTCCTCATCAATAAAAACTAAATTTCCAACACCAGGAGTAGATATACAACCCTAAACCATAACATTTTCACCCGTATGTTTTACAATTATTATTAGTTTTTCTTTTTTAAATCCTTGATTATGTTTTGGCTACATATTTAAATATCCATTACTTAAAAAATATTGAACTCATTTTCATCTACATATTATATGTTTTCAATATTAAAAATGTAACTTTTTATATATTTTTTCATATTATAATCGATTTTCACGATTTTTTTCCTAAAAAAAAATCTTCTTGCAGTTTTTACGATAACACGAGTTTTTAACGACTTTCTTTACATATTCTGAGCTATAACTCTTCCTGCCATCAGTTCCAAAACACTTATCAATTTTAATGTTCTTATTCTTAGATTTTGGTTATTTGTTTTTTAATATGTTTCTTTCATTACATTGGTCTAAAAGCTCATGCTGATTGCATCAAGCTTTATTTTCTGTTCTGTTATTTTTTTGGTTGCATTAGAAATTGTAAATCAACTTTTCATAATTATATATGCAATTTCTCTTAGAGTTTTATTTTTATTAGAATGAGTAATAATTAATTCCTTTACTTTGGAAGTTTCTCTCCGTGCTATTTTTCAAATAAAATTAAATTAAATACACTATATCAATATCGTGATGCTTGTTGCTGCTACATAATATCATGCGAAATTAATAAATGAAAGAATCCTTCTATCTATATATATATACCTCTCTCTCTCTCTCTCTCTCTCTATATATATATATATATATATATATATATATATATATATATATATATATGTATATGTATATATTAAAAATAAACCGAGAATCTCCTTTTTTATTTCTTGTCCCATGACAATACTTACGGAAATATTTTTAAATGTTAAATTAATGATTTAAAATGTATATCTGACTCAATGCTATTAAAATAACTGTATCATATTTCAATTATTGTTCCATATAAATTTTTAAATATTTAAAATGTTTTATTAACATACAATTTCCATGACTTTTGCGAGTCACTGTGTATACAAGCTATATTGAATACACTGTTGCATGGACACAACAAGTTTTAAATGTCAAGCTCGATAAAGAAGTGGAAAAACTTGAATCAGCAGCACTGAAAGCAGCTGTGAATGCACAAGCGATGATCGGAAAGTAACACAAGCCGTTTATTATTTTTAGAAAGTTATTAAAAAGGAAATATATGCTTTAAAATATTTAGTTTTATTAACAATTCAATTTTTAGGTATATTTTTAAATTAAAATTATAATTAAATATAAAATCATAATATTCATAAACAATAATTAAATAAAATAGTTAAATAATGATTATTTTTTTAAATAAAATAACTATTGTAATTATGTCAATTAAAAAAAAGTAAAGATAACATTTCTTTCTATCATTTTTATTAGAAAAATATTATATAATTCATTAGTATGATATTAAATAGCATCTTTAAAACAAGATTTAATATGAATGCTAGTACAAAAAAATTTTGTTCGTTTTATTTTGAATACATATTTTGTGCTTGATAGTCATTTAAAAATAATAAAAGAATTAAAGTAGATTGGTTTGAAGAAATAAAACAGCTTCTTCTTATTTTATCTATATAAATCAAATAATTTTATATTATAAAAAGTAAAAACAACCGCATTTATAATTTAAAATATACAATTTTAATAAGAATTGGAGTAAATATTTTATTTTCAATTAAAAATAACAGTATATTTTTTTTAAAAACATGCGATGTAATAAATAATTTATATGTATAACAAATATGTATATTTTCAATTGAAGAAATTCAGTTTCAAAAACCATTCATTTATTTATTACCTATTTTTATACCAATCAAAAATATACGACAGCTTTGTGTAACTTAATTTAACTCTAAGCACATATTATTAATTTTTTTCTAAAGAATGCGAAAAATAATATTTAATGATATCAATCATTAGATTTATAACAAATAGATATTTATTTTATTTTTTCGGGTTTAATTTTATATCAGTAAGAATAAGAAACATTTTAAAAATAGTAAATATAAAGTGTTTTTAACAAATAAATATTTTAAATTTGTTTTTTTATTAAAAAAAAACATTTTAGGGAATAATAGATATAAAATTCTTCATAAAGACTTTATTACATATGAATTCATTTTTTATGTTTTTCTAATTTTTAATTATTAATTAATATTTTATTTTATTATTATTTTTGAATTATTCATTTGATAATTAATATTTATTTATGGATAAAAATACCATTAGTTGAAAACAAATAAAGTACAATAATTCTTATACAACATATATTGCAAATAATACGTCAAAAATTACATTTAAGATAAAAAACCTTTCAATGAAAATCGTTATTTAGATTTTTAAAACATCATATACCTTGAAATAATGAAGAAAAATATTAAACCTTTTATATATATATATATATATATATATATATATATATATATATACAGTATATATATATATACAGTTATGTATTTAAAAAGATAACTTGTTATGAAATATTTCTGAATACTTTTTAATTAAATTTATTTTCCATATAAATTGAAAAATTATAATTTATACATTATTTTTAAAAATGATAATTTTTACTATTTATTTTATAAAATATTAAATAATGAAATATATTTTGATTAAGTTATGCACTTATATATTAACATTATTTTCATAAAAAAAATTAATGTAAAAATTATATACATTTATTTTAAATTATTTATTTTTGTTTTCAAAACATTTTCAAATCATTTTACCATATTTTTCTATTATTTGGAATTTGTATATATCATTATTTAGAATAGTCAAAATAAGATTGAAGAATAGTAATTCATTTTTTTGATAATATTATATTTAATTATGTAATTTTTGAAATTATATTTGTTGACAATTGCTAAAAAATTTCCAGATGTTTTATCATATCTAAATAATTTAATACAGGTCTATTTGTTGATATCATTACTGTCCTAAAATTTGACAGTGACCGATTTTGACATATAGAAGTGGAAGGTCATCGGCAGATAAAAGGTCGATAGTAGCCATAGTATTGATAAGTCTAATAGTTGGTAGAAAATAAAACTCTCAAATAAAAATTCTGCAATATAGAATAGAATTGTTGATGCATACATATGTATATATATATATATATATAAATATAAGTATATATAATATAAATATATATATAAATATATATATATATATATATATATATATATATAAATATAAGTATATATAATATAAATATATATAAGTATATATATGTGTGTGTGTGTGTGTGTATGTGTGTATGTGAGTGAATTTGTGTATAATTTATTTTTCATTTAATTGAGTATTATTGTACGTAATTATATTTATTTGATTATTAAAAAGAATAACAATATTTTGTAGATTAATATGTTTTTAGAAATCACGTTGTGCATTTTTATTTTCAGTTTATTTTTATGGTTATATTTTCTATTTAAATGATATAATATCTCTTTAGTGAAATTATATAAAATAAATATTTTAATTATATAATATATATATATACACATGTATACAGCATCAATTTTATTGTAATATAAAATTTTTATTTTTATAAAAAGATAACTTACAAGAGAATTATAATACTTTGTAATATTCTTACTTATTTCAAAAAAACATCATTAATACTAAATTCATTTTTTTATATTTTAATTTTTTATATATATTTTATATATTATTTATATTAGAATCTAAGTGATTTAAAATACGTTAAAAATTATGTAATTTATGTTATCATAATATAATTTTATGTTTATTATTTCTTTATAATAATTATATTAATAATAACGTTGCAAGAATACAAATTATTAACTTTTAACATTTGATTGAATAGTGAATTTTAATTAAATATATTTTGTAAACTATGTACCTTAAAATATTTATGTTTTTCGATATAAAAATCTATTTAAAAATGTTATAAATAAAAACCTTATTTACTATAATACTTCAATTAATAATGCTTCTCTAATACGTGCACATAAAAAATTACTGAAGTAGTAATACCTCTCTATTATATGTTTTAAAGTTTATGTGTTATATACTTTATTATTCTGTTTATAAATTTATAAAATTTGAACAAAACATTTTTTTTCATCATTTATTCAAAGCTAGTATTGTATTAAACATCAAAAAAATATTATTAATTAGTGCCAATTTTTAAAAATATAATTTTTACTTATGATTTTTGCATCCTGATAATTTAATAATTTAAATTATTTAAAATATTCCATTTTTATTACCTTCACATATTAAATATTTATTTTGATATAACAGTTTTATTATAAGTTGATCAAAATATATATTTTTTATAGTAATATTACAGTAAACTTTTGGAAAAAAATGTACATCCATTTAATTCACTAATATTATTTGTTTTTTTTAAAAAAAATATTATTAACTAAACATAAAGTACTATGTGTTTTAATTAAGTTTTTAACTTATTACTTATCTATTGTGTCAAAGTAAATTGATTTTGGTGTTGAAAATATTATTAAATCATCTAAAATAAATTATCAATAACAATTGATTTGAATACAGATTTTATAAACAAAACTACAAAAGAGTTTCAATTATGTTTAGTATTATTAAAAAATGTTTCTTGCATTTTTCTTCTTTTATTTATTTTCTATATTTCCAATTTAACTAAAATTTGCTTGACATATGTATATATATATTTATATATATATATATATATATATATATATATATATATATATAATACATAAAGGAAATAAAAGTATTTAAACCTCAAATGTTATACATAAAAAATACAAAATTTATAAAAAAGATTAAATTGTATGAAGAAATAATATTCTATTCAATATTACCATTTGTATCAACTATGCGTAAATATTTTTCTAAGATTTTATTTTCCAGTTGACCTTTTTATACAATAAAACCGGATGAAGGTTAGTGAAATAAATATATAGTGTATAAAATTTCCAATAAAAAGGAAATAGATTTGAATATAGAAAAAATAAAGTTCATCTAATAATTTCAAATAAAATTTATTTTATTGCAAATCACACACACACACACACACACACATATATATATATATATATATATATATATATATAATAATTTATTCATATATCTCTTTCTATCCACCATTTAATGAAGATTTCTCCTAAATTTTTTCACTTCGAGCGATTTAACACCTTTTTCTTCCACTTCAACGAATTTTCTAATGTATTTTCCATGCCACTATGGATCTCTTCTTGGATCTGTTTATCTAGCTTCCCAATTAATAACTTTTCTTAACTATCGATGATCTTCCCTTTTTTCTATATAATCAACCCATTTTCATTTTATGTATATATATATATATATATATATATATATATATATATATATATATATATATATATATATATATATATATATATATATATATATATATATCAGCTTACATCAACCCATTGCTTAGAAAAATCCTTATTGATGTTACCATTCATTATTAATTACGATATTCACCAATCTAATCAGACTGGTTGGTAAGGATTTTTTATTCAGTGTTTATTCCCTTAGGCAAATACCTTAATCATAGATAAAAAGCCACATCTGTCCTATGTCTCTGAATAGAGATCTACTCATTTCTCTACATGATCGGCGATGATGTTAACAGATCGGTTTATATATATATATATATATATATATATATATATATATAACATTTAAAGTAGTCTTTATAAATTTAATTACTTTTTAATAAATATTGAATAATAAGGTCACAGTTGCTATATGTACACAATTGTAAATGTATTTTCAGGTAATAAATATAAAATTTCATTAAAATTGCAAATATATGTTCAGTAAGAGATTTAATACAACGACTATTATATTAATTTATCGTTTTCATAAATAAATTAAGACCCGACATAACAAGATGTTTTGAAAGTGTTCAGTAATCACTTATTATTCACTTTGTTGTTTAACTATACGCATTTCGATAGCGATGCCATCATCGTTAAAGTATTATGTTGATGGCTTTGCCATCAAAATTCACATTAGCCTTTTGTTATAATTAACAAAGTGAACAATACGTTATTATTAAACAATTTATAACATCTTTTGGTATTACGAGTGATAATTCACTTGCGAAAGTGAATTTTTCAATTTCAAAATAAATAATAACTTATCGTTGTTAAGTATAAAAATTATGATTATTTATTTATTTATAGGAACGAACTGAATTTTAAAATTATTAAGAAATATATTAGTTTTTTATAAAATTTATTATCTTTTTACAAAATTACTAATTTTACAGAATTAATTACATTTTTTCTGATACAATGATATATTTTTTACTTAAAAAACATTGATAGTGAATTTTGTAAAAAAATAAACAAATTAATATTTTTTTCTAACATTTATTCTTAAAGGATTTAATTAATATAATTAGTATTTTTCAAATACTAATTGATAATTGAATAATACTTTAATATATAATTAAAAAATGAAACAAAGCTTATGTTTTCTATTAATCGTTCTTTGAACGTGATATCATACAAAAAGAAAGATCAACTCGAAACATGAACATTTAAAAAATTCAAGAAATGTGTATTTATTTTGTGAATTTAATTCTTTTTCAGTCCAGTTACTTGCCGACCATTCCTCCAACATTCCAGTAAAGACGACTTCAAGTTGACTGTATTCGTATAGCGGTACCATACTCGAAATTCCCAAATCCCCTATTCAATCAAACGCTTGTAGCTCGCTTCACTTCACATCGAGTGACTATATACGAAAAAAAAATTCGCTGTCGATGTAGGTACAAGATGGCTGTGACAGCATTCGATAGGGAATTCGCCAAGAAGGGTTGAACAAGAGTGATCGGGTTGATAGGGCGGTTGTATCTAGATGAGGGGAATGATGGCGTTTTCGGTTTTGATAGGGTTAAGGTCAACGTTAAAGAACAGATAAGCGTGTCTCTATGATACTCTTTTGTGTAAATGGATACGAAAAGCAGTGTGTTCTTTTGACGCGAAACGCAATATGTTCAACGGTTCTGTAAGCTGAGCGATGTGTTTTGTTCGAGCGATTTTTTTTCACTCGCTTATCATCGGAGTTAATTCTATTAGAAACAATTTATTGACTCCCGGTTAGAAATGTTCATTTTGATACTATTATATTAAAGTAAAAAATCACTGAACAAACAATTGTGTTGTACTCTAAATAAAAATTACGTTTTTTAATTCTTGTGATAATATAACATTAAATTATAGATTTGCGCATTTATATATATATATATATATATATATATATATATATAATAAAAAGAAAGAAAGAAAATATACAAAAAAATGTTACTTTGCTAAGTGCGCGTCTTATTAATTCATTTAATATATTTTTTTTTACTAAAATCGTAATATAATTTATAGCAGTTAGTACTTTAATAATGTAAATAAAAATTTCTATAAACAGATGAGAAGAATCATTTTTTTGAATCTTTAAAACTATAAATTAAGATTCGTATTTTATTTTCTCATTAATCCAATGTAATTAGAAATTGAAAAAAGGGTATGTGTATTCGTATACACATGCCAGAAGTGAAACTTCTTTTCAATAAAGTAATCAAAAGGTACACGGACAAGCGTATGCCTAAAACTCGTAGATGAACAAATTCTTAAGAATAAAGCAAGTAACAAAATGAAGAAATGTAGTAGGAAGAGAAGCGGCAAATACACGGGATATTAAATTTTTAGAAAATGATCAATATCTTTTAAATAAATTAAATTTTTACAATTATTTCATATTAACACATACGTATATTTTTAACGCGTCTCGATGATGTCTTTCACGCTGTAATAATAGTATGCAAATTAATATTTCGAGACATTTATCCGTATACAATGTTAAATAAGATTAATATTTTTCATTTTCAAATTAAAACTTTTATAAAATTAAACTATGAAACATTTATTCGTTTTCTTTGGATTTCTTCGATTTCCACTGCTATCTCCAAAAAGTGATTGAGTCGGAAACGATACAATTTTTTGATAAGTAAAATTTTTGCGCAATAGACTTTACCATCTTAATTTTTAATTACTATTGTATAATATATAATATACAATTAGATCAATGTTTTAAAAATTAAACAATTAAAGGAAATACTCACAAATAATTAAATACTAATTAAATACTTTAATATAACTGCAATAAATAGCATCTATTTAGATACTATTTATAGATAATTGATAATTTTATAACAGAAAATGACACCTGAGAACAAAGAATTCATAATTATTGTGAGAATTTCTTACAAATAAAACAACAGATAACCTCAAAACTGTTATAGGTTTCGATAATTTTTCAATACCACGTGTTTTTAATAGTATTTCTTTTATTTGTTAAATAGATTAATCAAAATAATTTTATAAAATACTATATACTGTATGTATATATTGGTATACGTGTCAATTCTCTCAATTTCGTGTTGTTTGCTAAATTTTTAAATACCGCGTGGATTTAATTGACTGTTATTTTTATGATTATTGAAGTTAATATTATGATGAGGTTATAAAAATTAATATACTTATCAAAAATATCAACTTTATCGCACTGAATAACACTCTTATTTAAATACACAATTAACAACAACTGATTGTATATAAAAATTACTAAACATAATAATGACATCATTCAAATAGTAAACATACGTGCTGCCTGCATAAAAATAGCTGTTGGTATCTAATCACATGTTAAAAAGAAAGCGTATGTTACTTGATGGACTTTTATTAATCATTCTATCTATACTTTTTCTCACTCTATATGTTTATAGCAGTTAGTAATTTAATAATATAAATAAAAATTTCTATAAACAGATGATAAGAATCATTTATTTGAATCTTTAAAACTATAAATTAAGATTCGTGTTTTTTTTTTCTCATTAATCCAATGTAATTAGAAATTGAAAAAAAAATAATAATAATACATCATGAGATAAAACTATATAATTATATTAATTAAAATTTCTAATTATATTAATTACATTATTGATACTTAATTTTTTATGTATTATTTAAATACATTATTTAAATTATTAAATCATTAACCCCTTGGCATACAATGACTTCTGGGAGACGTCATCCATTTCATGTGCCATTGTAGACTTTGACGTCTCCGAGACATCAAGAACTGTCTCCGGCGGACGCCGAAAATCGTGCATCATTCTGTTTTATTTAAAATGTTCGACATTTATATTAATTTATAATGCTTATGTCCTGTATTCTAAGTTGCCGAATTCAACAAAGCAATCGATTGTAAATTTTCGATTGAATATCGCAGAAGATATGCTACACAATTTGTCTCTTCCTAATTATACGACACGCGGTAGACCGTCGCAAAGTGAATGCCCAACTCGGCTACAGGCAAAACATTGGGCACATTTTCCTGAACATATACCTCCGACTAATAAAAAGGAACATCCTGCAAAGAGATGCCATGTGTGCGCAAAAAATAATATAAGAAACGAAACAACTTGGCAGTGTAAAAAATGTCTAGTTCCTCTCCATA
>CP092089.1:26280125-26295125 GCA_029203775.1 Neoneuromus ignobilis
TAGATTAATCGCGATTTATGGGCCAGTTTGAAATAATACTACACCTCAGCATAAATATTTTTTTAATTATAATTCTAATTAAATAAAATATTTTATTCAATAAATTATAAAAAGTGAAGAGAATAAAAATACTTTCAAATTCTTTACAATAAAATCACTATTTCTATGCCGTCATAATACATTAAATTATTCTATTTGTTAATAATATATTAATTTTTCATTGATAATATTTCCTGTACATTTATGCACAAATCTATTACAATATTTACATTATAAGTTTTCATATATGTTTGTTTAAAACTTTATGTAGTTGCAACACGAAGATGATGACATCGTCATAAAATTGCACATAAATTTTAATAACATTTTACGGTGTTGACGTAGTAATTTTTTGTGAACAATCCTTTTTTATGTTTTTAAAAAATATATATTCAATTTTAATGATCTTATGTTGATTTCTTTCAACCACTAATAAAGTTTTATTATTTAATTTTTCAAATTCTGTATTTTATAATCAGTTGAAACGATAATTAAATTACTACTTCCTTGTTCATATAAAAAATTTAATTTCGCGATTTTAGAAAATATTATATAAAAATACATTGATATTAAAATAGTACAATAAATTGACATATTAATTCAAATATATATGTTTAATTTCAAATAGTTTTAATAATTTTGTGTTCGTCAAATTCGAAATAACTCAATATTTTTTATTATTATTTTTTTAAAAGCTTATTCCGAGATGTTTTAATTTTCAGTTAATATAAATTAAGTTAACCTGTATTTCTATTTATATCTTTATATTTTATTTTTTAAATAGCAATAAAAATATTGTATACTCTGAGAAAAAATTTAATACTAAATTTTTTCCATATCTTTCAGCCAAATATTTTTTAAAAGGTTTCATTTTCTTATATTAAAAATATATACGATCTCGTAATATACTCCTTTATTTATGATCTCAAACGTATATATTTGTCAATATACGTACTTACATACATACATACATAGATACATATATATATATATATATATATATATATATATATATATAAGAATGAGAATGAAAGATGCAATAAGTTAAATTAATATCGAAGAAAATATTTATACCGGGAAAATATTTACTTTTTTGTTTCAATACAAAAGTTATAATACAAAAACTTTGATTTAAGATTCGATAGAGTATATTCTCGATGAAACCGATTCGATCTTTTCGCACGCTTATACAGAAATACACATATTCTTACGTATCTGATAGATATTACGTCAAAATATCGACTATCTCTCAATTTGATTTGTATCTCAACATCGTGGATTTGCAATATTGTAACACAAAAGAACCAATGATGTGTAATAAAAAACAAAACTTCTTTATCTGACATAGTATCGAAAACATGTAACGGGTAGGGAAAAAATTTTCTGCTACTCGACATTTTATCAGATGATAGGGAAGTTTTCGTTTGCTGCCACATCGTGTGATTCACGTCGGTTCAGAAGAAAAGAGTATGCTTCAGGCTATAATAAAATGTATAGATGCGAGTTTCTTACGTTGTTATTGTGTTTGATCTCAATATTTGCACATAAATTATATACCTACAGACATACGTACATACATACATATAATTATATATATATATATATATATATATATACAGAAAGAAAAAGAGAGAAATAATTAAATAATCGTAAAAAAATTATATATTTTGAAATTTCTTATAAGAATTAAATATAATTTTTTGAAACACTGTTATTAAGAATTAATAAAATGCAATAATATAAGTTGGCCAAAATGAGACAAAAAGTTTAGATATATATTTAGTTGCTTATTCAGTCTCATTCGAGCCAATCTATATAAATGCTGAAAACAGATATATTTATTACTATGAAACTTTTACCTTATCAATTTTAATATTAATTAAATAGTAATAAATTTTTCATTAATTATTTTTGGAACTTAAATTGTCTAACAACACGTTTCATTATCAAAATTCTTTAAAAATTATATTTGTACCAGAAGTACAATTTTATAATTAAAAATAGTAATATTAGATATATATATATATTATATATATATATAAAAATATATATATATATATAGTATATATATATATATATATATATATATATATATATATATATATATATATATATAATTTGGTTTATTTCTATTATTAAGCATTATTTAGTATAAATACAGCTTAAATTTTTTAGTTAAATTTTCTGCGCTATTTTAATTTTGTATATTCATTACTTTGTATCAATTTTAATGCTATTATTGTAGATAATTATATATATATATATATATTATATTATGTTGTCAAGTATCTCCCTTCCGCTTTTTTTTTTTTTTTTTTTTTTTTGTACATAGCCGCGAAATTCAAAAGACAAAAAGGCGGAAGGGAGATATTTGACAACCTAATATATATATATATATATATATATATATACATATATTTTAAATTTAAAAAAATCAGTACACACTATTGTATTCTAATACACACTATTGTATCAAATTTAGTTATCACAGATTAAAAAAAATACCCTTGTATCATATTTTTAGAAAAGAAATACACATAAATGAAAAATATTTATGTTACTAAATAAATCCTTTTTTTAAATATATGTCTCATTTTTTTCAATAACTTGTTTTTCATAAACTAAATTTATTTTTATATTATATATTTACAAGTTTTTTTTTAAAGCCAAAGATTAGTTTTTTAACCTGTATTTATTATTTCAAATTATGTAAAAGGAATTCTGCGAATTTTATTTATTTATTTTATATTATAGTTAAAAACTATGTGTATATACAATTTGAAACCGGGCTTTCTTTTTCACAAAAAGTAATAAATTCTGTATATCTCATTAATACTCTTTTCCTTTTTATATACATATTTTTAGCTATATTCAACTTTTATACATCATTTAAAGTAGTTCTTTGATTCTGTATGTAACCACGTTTGTGCAAAGTTTACTATTTCTATATTCAACGAAAACCGCTTATCTCATAAAGATACTTTCAGAAGTCTGAATAGATAATACCAAAACACGCTCGGAACTAAGTCAGAGCTGTAGAAAGTATGTGGTAGTACAGTCTAACTAAGACCGTTAAAGGTAGTTTTCTTTCTGTTATAACAAAAATATAAACGAATATTATTAAAAGAAAAATAAACAACTTTTTGAGAGATAACCTATAATTAATTATTTAATGATTTTTCTTCTTTTTGTTTAAAATTTGAGTATAAGTTGCATTCATTATTTTTTTCTCAAAAGAAATCCATACATTCCAGAACAAAATATATAACATATTATTAAAGAGAAGGACACCTTAAATTTTATATATAATATAGTAACAATTTTGAGTAATGTCACTTCACATTATCCAATCTTATGTTTGAGGTGTTATAATGCCATATTTTATAATGTAACATCAAAATTTTGAAAACAAATTCTTTTTTGATAATCGCATTACTGAATAAGCTGATTAAAATCAACAATTCGCATTATTACATCCTCGTTTAATATCCATTGTATCTATTTTATATTAATTAATTAAAACATTATTTTATTTTCACAATAGTCTAAATGCGCTTAATGCTTATATTCATAAAATTAATCAATTTACACTCTACAACTCATTTTTTTATGAATTTTTTTTATCTCCATTGATATTTGGATTTACAGTAACTGAAGAGTATAATCCGGAATTCATTTTTTTTTTAATAAATGACCCTTTTCATTAATTGCTTTACACAACTGAAACACCGATGAGTGTAACAGATATTTTATTTATTTATTTATAAATTGAACGTATAACTTAACAAATTTATAGTAATTAGTATAATATTTTTTATTTTTGCAGAAATAAAAAGTAATATACTGAGTAACAGAACACATTATTCTATTAATATTTATTTTAAGTACTATACGCTTTGTTGGCATATTATGAGAGTATAATATATTGTAACATATACACCAATTAAACAACTTAAAAATAATTATATTAATATAAATGTTTAATAATTTTATGTCATAATATATTTTAAAAACAAATATTTAAGAAATATTTTTGTCTGAAATCATAGTTAATTAAGTAAAAATTAAATGAATTAAAAGTAATAAAATTTTATAAAAATATAAAAAAATTATTAAAATGACTGCTTTTACAGCAGTAATTATATAAATACGTCAAACTTTCACTAAACGTTTTTAAAATCATAATTTGTAATTTCTCACTTGTGTTTTTAAATACACAAATAAATTTATTAAATGCAAGTAATTTTAAATACGTACAAAAAACCTAATTTTGAAATCAATATCACATTCCTATGATAATTATTTACATTAATTAAAAATATATACATTATCAGCATCGCATGATAATTCAAGGCATTCAAAACGTCAAATTAGACATTTTATAATTTATAACAAGGAAAAACACAAAAATATTTTAAATTCTCATATGTCAACAACTAAATATAGTAAAGTGTGTGTATATATGTATGTATGCATGTATGTATATATATATATATATATATATATATATATACAATATTTACATATGTTAATTGCAATACATCGGAATGCATGGTAAATATATTTCAACAGGGTGTGTTAACATCATTGCATGACGTGTACATGAATGAGCTTATCGTTAGACATGATCAAATTTAATTAATTAGATACGCACCTGGCCGTTGCTATCCCAGCGGGTGTGTGTTCGACCCCGTTAGACTCATACCACCAGTAATTGGATTAGCTGCGAAAGATACGGCGAAAAGCTAATTTCGGCCTAATGAATGCGATTCATATGAAGTTTCAGCTGAAAAAGAGTTTCGATTCGCTTATGGAATGTCTGATGAAACGAACCTTTGTTTGATCATCTTTCAGATATTCGTATTGAACAACGACAAAAGATTTTTTGCCGTCATTGCTAGAAAGTTTCTATGACTTAAACAATAAATGAAATTAATGATATATAATAAAAGATGAACGATAAATATTTCTACATTATCATCAGTAGATTCACTTAAATTAATAGAAAACTTAATCTAACATCAATAAATATAGCAAACTCTTATTTATAAACAATATTATTACTTATACCATCAAAAATAATGCTTTTTTAGAGAACTATATTATAAAATTTTATCATCTAATTAATTTTATATTAAAGAGATAAAATATTTTTAATCAAAATATACCTATATTTTTCAATTAACTTTTTATAAAAATCAATATATCAAAAATAAAAAATATAAATAGTAATTTAAATACACACAAAAAGAAAAAATAATTATTCTGTTGAATAAATTAAATTTATTAAATAAAAAAATCTTTTTTTTAATAATATTCAATTAAAATAACTACTTTTTAAAATTCGAGACTTACCAAAAAATATATTTTTAAATATAATTACATTTATATAGTCATATATATATATATATCATTATTTTTATAATTATTATTTCCTTATCAAGAAATTATATTTTTCAAATATGATTTCTACAATTTATATCTTTCAGCATCGTCTAATTTTTTTCGCATTAAATTCATTAACAATCACAAAACAAATATTAGTTATTTCTTTAAGAAATTCTTTTGTATATCAATATTATAATATATTAATATATTTTTTTATTATTATTTTATAGCAATATTCTGAATTAATTAAATCAAATTTAACAAAATTATTACAACATATATTTGTTTTTATAGTAAAAAGTCTGTTTATGATAGTAAATCTGGTGGCAGGAGTTATAATTTTGGAACATTTTGTATATTAAAACATTTTGTTTTACATTTTTGAAAGCCTTCATTGAGAAAGATGGTGTATTGTAATAATTAGCATTCCAAGTCCAAATTATTTTGTGAAAGATTGAATTTTTTCCAACTTATTTTTTTGAAATTTTACAATTTATTGCAAAGAGTGAAAATATATTCTTTGGCTCAAATCCTTTCAGGTTGAATATCCTGTAAGAACTTTAAACATGCAAACTGGAGTTATAAAACTCCTTTCACTTTCCAAATTCTCCCACTCAAGCTGTTCAATTTTTCACTAGAAATATTAATCCTGAAGTATCAATTCTACACATTATGAGTAAACTTTCTTTGAAATATTTCTATATTTTATGTTTTCGTTATTAAATATGGATCTCATATATTTTCACAGTACTCAAATAAAGATTTCATCAAAGTAAGATTTGCCTTTTTAACGACTATACCACATTTTTTAATTATTGTTTTTAAAAAATTAAGTTTTTTATCTAACTGATTAATTACAAATGTATTTTTTAAGAATATAATCCTCTTGAATAAAATTCAAGATTGATTGATGGTAATATGCAATATATTATATATGAACAAAACTGACATTCAATCTGTTAAAAGAATATTAGCTATAATCTAATCATAAAATTGAAAGTTCAATTGACTGTTAAAATTAAACATTTAATAATTTTATCTTGAAGTTTAATTCATTTTTTTAAGTACTTCATAAAAATGGTATATACTATAAATAAATTATTTTTACAATATAAACGATTTATTTATGCTTGTACCTGTAACTTCATTTTTTATATTAAATTACATATTCATTATATTAATTTAAAAATAAATATAAAAAATATAACACAATTTTCTATTTGATCATAAAATTCATTAAATATAAATTTTCTTTAATGTTAATTTAAATAACTTCATATTTAAATATACAAATAATATAAAAAATATTGATAGAACGCTATTTTAAATTTTTAATAATTTATCTATTAATTCAATAAAATATAGGGGAAGTACAAAGAAACAAGATTAAACATATTTTTTTAACAAAATAAAATTTAGAAAAATGAATCAAAACTACTAGTTTTTATTATTGAATCTTTAAAGCAATATAAAAATGAAATTTGTATGAAAAATCAAAATTAATGTGGCATTTATATATTAAAAAGTGAAATAAATGCTTTTAGTAAAAAAAATTATTCATTTCTAAATTAAATGTTAAAAAAATCAAGATAATACATTAAATAGTTAGAGAATTCAACAAGATTATTTTTTTATTGGGTTAGATTATAAATAACTATTATTATAATTATATGTAAATATTAATGTAATTATAAATACATATTGGATGATTATATATTTTATATAAAATCATTTTTTATTTAAAAATAAATCTTTTACAAAAAGATGCATTCAAATCTTAGCGATATTATTTATAACATTAATAATTTCAATCTTACAAAATATTTTTAATAAACTTATAAATAATTGAATGGTAAATTTCTATTGAACGTTATATTTTACGTTCCATTATCATTGTAATAATTAGAAACACATTCATTAAATACAGAAAAGATACTTCATTTACATAAAACGTATACTGAAATTGGTCTGAGTATTTGAATTAATAAAATAATGAACGTTCGCGAGATTGCTTTTGTACGTAACCTGATAAACAAGAACAATGTTTCCATTTTGGACGATACTTTATGTATAAATATACATACATACATACATACATATATATATATATATATATATATATATATGTACGTATGTATATGTATGTTCGTAAGACATCCGACACCCTTAGTTGAATCTCAAATTACCCGGCGCCTGTGCCAATAGTATCAAGAAAAGCTTCAACTAGTGCTCGCGTCATCCTTGTAGTCGAAAGCGACGGGCGTACGAATTGGATGAAATAAGAGGAATAATCATATTTCTCACATTCAATCTTATTTATAAACAATATTATTACTTATTTCACTCATGTGTTTGTGTGTATATATATATATATATATATATATATATATATATATATATATATATATATACGAGTATATATACGAGAGTCGTTTGATAAGTATGATAAAAAAGTAAGAAAAACTAAATTGAAAAATTTAAATAAATAAATTAATTAATTAAACAATAAATAAATTTACCATACTTATTAAACGACCCTTTTATGTATATATATATATATATATATAAATAATTACAATATAACATAAAAATTATGTAACTATTTAAAACTATTTCTCAGAAGTAGTGTTTGTCGAATATTATATTTTTTTTTAATTATTTTTTACTTTTCTAGTATTAATGTCTTCTTTAGTAATGTCGGATTATTTATATTTTATTAAAATAGTAAAGCTGATTTTTAATAATTAATATATTAAAATTTTGATAATTTTTTCTATTTGCAAACTCAAGACAAAAAATCGCTGTGACTGAATAAATTTTCAATACGAGTAATGAGAGTTTATAAGTAGTAAATACATAAACAGTAAAAGTAATTTTATATAAACGTTTATTTTGTTTATGATGGTTTTCTTTTCGGTTTCTTCTCTTTTCCCATTAATTTGCCCTTCAAATATGTTTATTAGAAATTTGTCATATCCAAATATATAGCTTAAAATTTGGGTTTCCTTATCCAAAATAATTTTGTAAAGATATTTCTGATTTTTTAAATTATTTCAATACATCTGCATTATTTATTTTATTGATCCAAGAAATCTTATTTATTTTTCACTATACTCACATTTAAAAACCTCCAGTTGTTTTTAGTCGTGTTTATAAAAATGTGCCAGCTTTTATTTTCATGCAGGAGTTTACCTCATATAATTTAGATATAAAAAATTAAATAAATTAATATTTAAATACTAAATGGATTTTTTTTGTACAAAATATACATTTTAATTACAATTAAATTTTAATTATTCTATGTTTAAATAATTTATAACGAAATTTTCATAAATTACACAAAAATGATGTTGGTAAATTTTCATTTTTCCTTTATACTCTTCTATAAATCCATATAGAGCTAACAATCCATTTACCTGTGAAAATTTATATAAGTATATGCTTTTATATAATACTAAATGCTACTGTGTGGATTGAAGCAGTATATATACATATATATATATATATATATATATATATTCGTTCATATACATTTATCCCAATTTTCATGTTACCTCGAAGTAAATTGAATAAGTTACGCGCATGACTAATGGAGCTTCCACATCTGACTCTCTCCAACTATGTGTATATGTTATCGTATGCCGTAATCAAAACGCAACGGCCTTGAACGATGGGTAGAACCCTCGTTGAAATTTATTTATATTAACGTTACCGAATTGTGTACATGATAAGTACACATGAATGCTTTTGTAAATACACTCGAGATAATTCACAGAGATAGTTCATGAGTGAATCAGAAGAAGAACGGCGGACGAACAGACGATCAGCCGTGGGGCGTATAAGAACTCCACCTACACCATTGCTTCTATTCCTTCCGTACATGAAGAAGAGCCGTAATAACGTACGACTGTTGTGGAAAATTTTACACGATTTATATGTGCGAACGGGTGATTTACTATTTTCAAACGCGGAAATATAAATGTTGTTTTCTTTGGAATGCGACTTTCTCGAAATATGAAACTTTATTCAAATAATTGTTAATTTCTTGTAAACTTTTATATACAAATCCATTTTAGTAAATAGGCAATTTTATTATAAATTTATAAACGTTCATATATATAATATAAGATGAATGTTCTATAAACTAAAATTCATTTATATTCATGTAAATGTACATAGTAATAAAGTATAAATGGTTTATTTTAACGAAACCCTAACCATTTTTGATATTGATGTAAATGAGTTAACTATTACAAGAATACAATTTTAATCAGATTTATTTAACAATCTATATTTTATAAATATTGTGTATAATATATAGAATTATGCCTAGATAAATTATTTGAGTTATAGAATATTTATTATTTTATATTTGAAATAATTAATATGTTGTATAATAAATTTATTGAGTGATTAATTTGTCGGTATTAATTTACATAAATGGAGTTACTACAAATATTTTATTATTTTAATTTAATATGTTTTTATTTTTAAAAATAAGTTTACTTATATTTTAACTTCTAACGAATATGTAAATATTTATATTCAAGGCATCAACAGTTTTATTCATAAAGTTTCATTTATTACGTTTTTTTAAAAAAACAATCATTATATTATTCAATTTTCTTTGGACATACAAACTCGTATTTTAAAAATAAAAATCATTCATCTAGTATTTATTTACAAACCGATGTGAAATTTAAATTCATTTTTAATATGTAAAAAAAATTAAAACTACTAAAATTAAGATTAGATTTTACATCTATAATCAAATAATTGTAATCATGTATTTTTAGAAATCTTTACAAAACATAAATTCAATGTATAGAAATGATATCACGTTGAAAGAACTTGAAGTGCATTCGTGAACGTAGTCGTAATTTTTAAAAATGTATGGCTGGAAGCAGACATTTTTCAGTATACCAGACAGCAATGACTCTCTTGTGACTATTTAGAACAACCCAATAGTTTTGTGTGCAGAATTGCATGCAAAGTTAGTACATTAAATTTTAGTGTGTTTTCAATGTCTTTCTACATTCATATCGTTATATGTCACTTTCATTCAATTACATTTTCATTTGATACAAAATTTGGTATACATGAACTGTATTTCCTGAATTATCACTTTATTGTATTTTTAATCGAAATTATAGTTTTAAATATTCATTTATTTCAATTTTTTTTACAAAAACTTCATTATAACATAATCTAAATATTTGTTTGTTATACCTTTTAATTATAAAATAATTTAATAATAATTATAAAATATTTATAGTCATTGAATATATACGTTTAGAGTTCCACGTTATTCTGTTATTACTGCTCTATGAAGCAAAATATAACAAATATTTTATAAACAAAATTTAATAATAAAAGCCAGATTATTGTGACAACAATATATTGGCCATTTTTCAATTTCTCACATTGATGGCAATTTTATAATTATAATCAATTTTATAAAATAAAATTGTAATATGTATACAATATGTACACTCCTATGTATTTAGTTGAAATTCAGTAAAATATGATTTTTATTTACAAAGGGTCGTTGTTATAACATTTGTTACAAGAATAAATCTTTGTATTTTGATCTATTATTATTTTCTCTAATGCAAATGATAACGTCTATAGATACTTTATTTCATAATATATCAATATCTTAGAAACATTATGTTCAAAAACAAATAAATAAAACTGCTATAAATATAATTTATTAATAGTGTCTTATAAGTAATTAAATGAATACTCAAGAAAAACTAAAAAAAATACTTTAGAAATCATTCATATATATTAGGTGTACCCATAAATAATGTTGTTTTTTGATACTGTACAATGGTAAAATGATGAGGGTGATTTTGAAGTAAAATATTTTTTGAGTGCAGTTTTGACACTGAAAAAAACAACGTTACTTATGGGTACACCTAATACATACTTCCACTCACACACGCAAGTACACACACACACACCTATATATATATATATATACATATACAGGGTCCGAAAAGTCTAAAATCATTTTTACGTGTGAAAAATGGAATTAACATTCAATGATAGAATAGAGATAATTTTTCTTAGTAGAGATGAACCAAAAAAAGAAAGATAAACAAGTTCAATACCATAAATATTAAAAAAATTCAATATTACACATTATTATTATATTATTGGCACTTTTTAAAATATATGTTATTAAATTCAACAGCTATTATTTTTTGATCCAAACTAGACAATTACTAAAATAATCACTACCTTATCATCCAGTATTAATCTTATTTTTCATTTGTAAAGAAAAACATTTTTGTAGTTCAGTCTTTAACAGATATATATATATATATATATATATATATATATATATATATATATATATATATATATATATATATATATATATATATATATATATATATATATATATATAAGATATATATATATATATATATATATATATATATACAACATGTTTATTTAAGAAATTTATTTTACAGTATCAATAATACATATTATTTTTTATTTACTTTAATTCATTTTTAAGTATATTTTATTAGTTCGTAATGCTAATTTTTATTTTTTTGACTTAAAAAATAATATAAATAAATAAAATATTACATTAGAAGTTAATTTGTTATATTTGAAAACTAATGAAATATTCAAAAATCAAATAAAGAAAATTCATTTTTCAAAATAAACAGTGGTTTATTAGAAAAAAGTTAATAAATTAAATTACTAACAAATACTTATAAATAAAAATGAACTAAAATGATTTTTCTCATATCAAATATTTAAAAAATGATATTACTTATAAACACATAATTTTATTTATTAGAAATAAATGAATAAAATAAAAACTTTTTTAATACATTTATATGACGAGTTTTTGAAATATTACTGTTATTAAATGTGCATAATTTGCCGATGATTCCTGACATTTGACACTTACAGCTAACTTTACGTACTTTTTCTCAATTCTCTTTTATACATTCGCATTGTTTCTGAATATAAATTGTAGTTAAATTTCGTTACTATTCTTTTTTATTTCTTTATATAATATGCCTGATAATATATATATATATATATATATATATATATATATATATACAAACAATATTTTATGTGTGTATTTGGTTACTTAAATTATACATTTCTTCTAAAACTGAAACATGTTTTTAAATAATATGAGCAGTCCTTTATTTATAATGAATATAAATTTGTTATTCTAAGTTTCTATTAATTGCAATATTTTTGTATTTTAATTAATAATAACATTTATTTATTTTCTTACACAAATATACATATTTATATATATATATATATATATATATATATATATATATATATAAATACATACATCATAGAATACATATGTATATATGTATGTATGATATATTATATTTAATAGATTTTTATATTTTACTAAATAACATTTTGAAAGATATTTATATATGAAAAGAGTAATATATTAAAAAAAATCTATTAAGTATCAATTTAAATCAATTCTAACCTGTAACAACATTTGATACACAGTTAAATTAAATTAAACTTACTAAATGGTTAATTAAAATAAAAAGTACATCATTAATATGTGTTTGTTCTATAATAATTTGTTAATTAGTTAAAATCAATTTATCCTAATTAAAATATTGAAATCATTACAAATAACATGAAATATAGTTAATAAACTAACAGTAAAATAAAGCAGCGTATAAAAGTATATTTTACAATTACGAACGAGTAATCACATATTATTAAGCATTAAAGTCTTATTCAGATCGTTTCATTTTACAAATAATACAATGTAATCAGATGTTTTGTTTCAAAGAAATATAATATAAATATAATTTGAATAGATATTTTACTTCATGTATATATATATATATATATATATAATAAACTTATTTTATATGTATACGTATAGAGTTGTCATGATAAATACTGGAAATAGTCGAAATGAAAAGAGAAAACAGGTCACACGCTTCAAAATGTGTATTCAACTTCGAAATCCTGTTTGACTAATACCCCAGTCTCTTTGTATAAACGACGATGTTGGTACTAAGATATGTCTTAGAGTTTGTATAGCGAAGTTAAAATAAGAGACGTACGTAATAGGCATTCTAGCATCATAAAATTATAGTCGTCGTAGTTGTACGTTCGGAGGAGCCAAATATAAACTAGACATAAAATTTTAAGCATGCCATTTATTCTATTTTATACTCTATATGGGTTTTTTAATGACATTTCATAGATTATCTGTTCAATATTAAATATATGATTCATTAAAATTTCATCTTTTACTGATGGTTTTATTAGTTAGTTGTAATATCAACATATTTTTAATTTAAAATATTGTTACTAAATCCATTAAAATTATAAACGTTAATAAAACTAATTTCAACACTAATTTTACAAAATATTTTATTTTATGATATAGTTATATATATATATATATATATATATATATATATATATATATATATATATATATATATATATATATACATTTTAATCGTGAGTAGACCTATTTTATCAGAAACACCTTCAAATAGGATCACCTTTTTTACAATTGATTTATTTATTAGAAATCCTATTCCTCCCGTTTTTCCAGTTTGATGACCACAGTAATAAAGCTCGTTATTACTCTTTAATTTCAGATGTCCTTTCTCTTTTCTTCTCACTTCTGCCAAACCTACAATTCCCCAATTGATTTTCTCTAGTTCTTCTTCTAATTCTAAGATTCTATCTTCTGAGTTTAGCGACCTCGTATTATATGTACATATAAAAAAAGTCTATGTTTAGGTTTATTTTTTGCCACGACTTCCCCCGAAGTAGCTCCCTCCCGGAGATCCGAATGGGGAGCTATATTACCTCCGGAGTATTTTACCTCAGAAGAAGCCATGTCATTCGTTTATTTATTCCATTCGACGGTGGTTGGTCATACTCACCACGCTGACCAAACAAATGGATGAAGATTGTTACGGAATGGAGACCAAGAGATAAAAAGAGACCTAAAGGAAGACCACATCAAAGATGGAGAGATGAAATTGTGAAGTATTGTGGAGGCCAATGTTGGATGAGATTGGCAAGCGACAGGAAAGAATGGAAGAGGCTCGGAAAACTCTTCTTATTTTAATTATGATATTCGACGAGGCTTTCGCCCAGCAGTGGGCTGATGTAGGCTATCAGTAGTAGTAGTAGTATATATACATATATATATATATATATATATATATATATATATATATATATACTGTATATATATATATATATAAATGTGTGCTATATATATATATATATTTATAAACGTATGATAAAAATGTTTTTTAGGTTAGATAAAACTTTCAATAGGGATTCAATTTAAAATTTTATCCCAATTAAATAAACAACTTATATATATATATATATATATATATATAGAGAGAGAGAGAGAGAGAGAGAGAGAGAGAGAGAGTGAGGGGAAAGTTGGAGGAAGGGAAGGAATGAGATAGTGTTACAGACGTTATAATAAGAGTGAACAGTTTAAAATTGAAATGAATAAATCATATATCGAGAGTAGAAGTCCATCGATTGATAACAGAAATTATT
>CP092089.1:26305125-26327625 GCA_029203775.1 Neoneuromus ignobilis
ACAAACGTAAAATCCGATTTGCAGTTAGAGTTGTGTGATTTACAAACAGATCCCTTGTTTAATAACAAATGTGAAACAGGAGGAGATTTTTTTCAAATTATTACCAGAAGGAAAGTATCCTAAATTGCGAGACTTTGGTCTTAGAATGGGGTCAATGCTCGACAGTACTTATCTTTGTGAAAGTACCTTTTCAACAATGAAATTTATAAAATCTAAATATAGAAGTTCCATGACGGACAAATCGTTATCAAATTTATTGCGTTTAGCTACTACAAACATTGAAATTGATATAGCTACATTAGTAAAGAAATCAGAATTACCACAAAATTCTCATTGAAATACACAATTTTGTTAATATTGTCTAATATTTCAATAAAACATAGTTAAACAGTAATAAATGTTTTTTTTTATTTTGGGTGCGGCCCGCGGATAATTTTTATTTTCGTATTGCGGCCCTTGGGTTCCTAGAGGTTGGACAGCCCTGATATAAACTATTAAATTTCCTTTCTGTACCAAAAGAATAATTGAAATATCTGAAACATTTTTATTTATTTTTTATAATGTTAAAATTTAACTATATCTTATTTTAATTCAAACACACACATACATATATATATATATATATATATATATAAATGTATGTATGTATGTATGTACGTATGTATGTATAATTTTTATCGATATTCAGAAACGCACAAAATAAAAGCAGCAAATTGATTTGTTTGTCGATAAATAAATAAAACATGAAGAATACATGATTTCGTATGTGGTTTGTTGTTTCGTGATAAATTTCAATTAGTGAATGATATATATTTTTAATTAATTTACATAAAACAATGCCAATTAAATAATTCATTTTGTCTGAATATCGACGGAGTTCGTTTACAGAACACCGTTAATTAAAAAAATATATATAAATATGTGTCGTTATCGGCCTAACAGAAAATGTTTGGATACGAAACGAAAAATTCACATCAAAAACTGAATACAAAACTAAATATGAACAGCAAGAGAATGGGGTGCACCAGTCACAGAACCACATATAAACGCATGTGTTTCCAATGCGCTGGCAACTTAATGAAGTACGGTGACGTGTCGAGGTGCGCCCATTGTGGTGGCACGCCTGCTGTCAGGAAACAAAGGAACAATTATGCATTGTTTAATTGTTGAACGTGTGTTGATCTCTATTGTCAGTTGTAACTGTATTTGATTAAAACCGTGTTTCGTCAGATCATTGTTACAATTTTCAGTTGTTTTTAATTAAGTCGAAATCGTTGTTTGCGTTTTAAACAAGTTTATCGTTCAGTATCAATGTATTATTTAAGCCTATTGGGGGTGTTTGTTTTATGATGAAACCATTACTGTGATATCGAAAAATTAAAAAAAATTGCACCCCGGTTTAATAATGATTATACCTATAGATATTTACATTTTGGCAAAAACTGGAAGAACAAATTAATTGAAACATAATGAAATAATTTAAATTCGATACTGCTGGCTGAAATATTTCTACGTGTCACGATTTTATACCCACACATTCATTTTACGATGAAATATTAATGTACTTTTTTATATAAAATTAGATATCAATTTCAAATGATTTTATTTTCTTACATACATACATACATATATATATATATATATAGTTATATTAAAAAAATAGCTACACAAATAACCACAATTTAAGTAATTATACTTATATACATGTTCACAGAAACACTACTATATATATATATATATATATATATATATATATTCATGGACCGTTTAAAAAGTTCCTGGAAAATATAATTTAACAAACTGAATAAAGCGCTTTATTTTTCAAATATGTTTCCTTTAAGTTACATCACTTTTCCATATGGTATCACCATCCTTCTAAGCCCATTCGGTAGAAATCAGTGCTTTTTGATTCTTGCCACTGTCTAACGAAACGTTTTACTTCATCTATCGACTTTCACCCATTTGCTACCAGCGTCACATATATGTGACGACCCGATTTTCTTACCTCAGCCAGGCGTCACAAATACGAGGGTCGGTTGATAAGTATGATAAAAAAAGTAAAAAAAAAACTAAATTGAAAAATTCAATTAAATTAATCAATTAAATAATTAAATTGAACAATAAATACATTTATCATACTTATCAAACTACTCTCGTATGTGATGAGTGTTCATTATCAGTTTATGATAATTGTTTGTACCAAATCGTGCCGCAAACAGATTGGTTATGTTAAAAAACAATAAAATTGATACAGTATGTTATTGATCTGCCGATAATTACATTTTTAATCATTTAAAACGTGATAAATACATCGTAAAAAATTAATGAAAATTTGGTATCATATTTAAATAATAAAACATCTGGACTATGGTGGCGGTTTTTCTCCTGAAGACCTGGTAGCGAACGGGTTAATGTCTTTTTCAAATTTTTAAATAAAAAAACTGAAAATACTAAATCTAGATTCTACGAAGGGTGCGAGAAAATCCTTCATCGATATTTACGCAATACTGGTCTGGTCGAACTTGTTGAATCATGATGAAACAAAATGCGCTAATGATTTTTTTCGAGCCGTTTTTCGTTTAGATCTGCATTCAGTTTTCTTGAAATTTTTGTATAATAACTAGCAGTTATTGTTGCCTTCAAGAAAATCTATGAGCAACACTCTTTCAAAATCACAGAAAATGGTGGTCATTACCATCATAGCCGATCTTTCTGTTTTAACCTTTATGGGAGCACTTGAACTCCTTGGTAACCATTGCTTTGATTCTTGCTTGCTTTCGGAATCAACCGGGTAGATTCAAATTTTCGTCACATATAACAATTCTGTTTAGAAAATTATCAAAATCGACGTCAAATTCATTTAAAAATTAAAGCGAATAATCAGTGTGCAATAATTTTGACACTCATGGCGATGAGAACTTGCTTAGATTCAGGTTATCTTTCAGAATTCTCTGTACTTATCCTACGGATATGGCTACAATCTGTGATACATTTCCTCTGTTATTCGGTTATTCCTTTTCTTTAGAATTATTTTCTTCAGAAACCAAAGTTGGTGGTCTCCCATTGCAACTGTTTTTGATGTTCTCTTGACCATAAGTAAAACGATTAATTCATTTATAAAGAGTGTTTTTTTTTGGTGCATTGACTCCGTAAACATCTGTAATTGCTTTAATAATATCAAATTTTTCCAACCTAATTTAACGAGAAATTTAATATTAACGAGCACTTCAGTTTTAATGGGATTCATGTTCACAGATGCATGGGTTAATTTTAAACTGACATAACACCACGCATAAGTATCGTATAACACTATCGCAAATACCTGATATCACAAGTCTAAACAAGTTTACGCTCGCATTAACTAATTATAAATATATTATTCCGTTTACGAATAATAACCATTTTCCGAGAACTTTTTGAACGCCCCCTCGTATGTATATATATATATATATATATATATATATGTATATGTATAAATATATAAAGAGAGCGAGAAATGTTTTAAAAATGTCTTTAAATTTGATCAATCAATATTATATCCATCAATTTCTTTAAAAGTTATTAAACATAAAAGAAGTTAAAACTAATTAATTTTAAAATGTCAGTAGAATAATTTATTCTAAATATCTTGATAAATATAAGTATACATTTTTACTTCCAAATAAACATAGTCACATTTCAAGTTTAATTTTCTATTTTTTCTCAAAAAGCTACTTATATGAAATTAAGTAAATATATTTCTTGTATTTTAATGTATGTATCATATAATTTAATGAATTTTTACACGTATAATGTACAATATAAGATAGAACATACGAAGGGAACAATTTATAAACTTGATAAAAAAATATGTGTGCAAGTAATTTATACGTTTGGTCCCTGCATAAAAATGCATCAAATAATGTTATCAAACGAAAAAATAATAACAAGGAGTATATAAACCATACTCAAATGCATGTACATAAATATTCATAAAGTTTAGTAAATTATAATATCGTGATAGCGTTTCGTTTTTCTTTTTCTACGTATGCAAGTGTGTATGTGTGTGTGTAAAAATACTAGTATGTATATATTTCTCATTCAATTCACTCATTCTTAAATGATAAATCGAATGTCACATGTCACATGCTTATAAAACAGATGCAAATACATTATTCATGTGAATTGAAAATAGAACACAACTATTTATTTATACATATCATGCAATCATTTAAGAAAAAAATAGTTTCTTTTCGTTTCCCCGATTTCTGCTTGCATGTTTTATTAATAAATTACATAAATTTAATGTCGCTCAAGTTTACCGATACGCTGGATAAACTAATCGTTTTTTCGTTCTTTTAAAAGAACAAAGCTATGTTTAAACATACACATATATTCGTTAGGTAATAGTTCAAACTAATAGTTTAGAAGATTGAATCTCTGCGATTTCCAAACAGGATAAGTTAACAAGTTCTTAATAACAATATTTATTATTTCTTAAATATTTAATAACGCGTAATATTTGTCGATAATGATTACTTTATATGCTATTACGTTGTTTTTTTCTTCTCAGTTGTGAACAGTAGTTGTAAGTCGAATATATTTATATTATTTTTTGTATATACGAATATTTATTTTTTAATGTAAAACAGTTAAAGCAATTTTTTAGAATACATTTAAAATTTATTGGATTTACCATAAACGTTCATTATATTTATTAAAAAAAATATTTTGCATATTTGATGTAGATATTTTATATTTTTCATATAGTTTATATCGGGTGACTCAAATAAAACTGAATAATAAAAAAAATAGTAATTGATACTAGCAAGTAAATGTATGTCTAAATTCTTTAGTCTCTTTTGAGCCACCATAAATATATTTAGGTTAATTTCGAAATATAAAAATGTCATTTTTTATCTTATATTATGGATAATTCACTTTGTCATATATGAATAAATTTAACTCTAAACTACACAGTTTTACAAACTGCTTAATAATAACTTATCATTGAGCGTGGTACTCAAAAATGAGCATTATCAAATAAAGTGAACGATCAGTAAAAATTAAACAACTGCGATGTTAAGTAAATAATTCATTTATGAAAATTGTAAAGAAGTGATTTATAGTTTAGAATTAAATTATTTATTAATATTAAAAATAGTCAACTTTATTAACAACGTTTTTGTTTAATATTACACTTGATGATGCAAAAGTCTTGCGAAAAATATTTTCTGGAAATATAACAGAATAACTCAAAATAAGAAAGTGCTTATAATAAAAAATATTTGTGTTTTTTTTATTATATTTGAATAAAAATTAACATCCATACAAATACTTTTTAATTTATTAAATAAACCAATATAACATATCATTCTTTACAAATTAAATTAAAACTATTCGATTATTTTTATCCTATTTTCGTTAAAGAAAATATACTTTTTTTCTATAAGGTAAAAAAATATTGTAGTAAAATATTAAACTTATTAAATTAATGACGTTGAGCAATCAAAAAATACACTATTGAATACATTATAAGTACAGTAATTTATAACTATCTTCTGTTCCTTTAAATTTATTATTTTTACTAAATTTAAATTTATGAATAATATAACGTACATAACTTTTTATTATCTATTTTTTTCACTAAAGTTGAAGTTAGACCACTTCTATGGATCCATATATACGAGGATCGTTTGATAAGTATTGTAAGTTTATTTATTGTTTAATTTAATTAAATTTTTCAATTTAGTTTTACCATACTTATCAATCAACCCTCGTTGAAATATTATAAAACTTTCGTAGAAACATTTGTAAATCTCTTCACCTATTAAGATTTTTGAAATGAAACAATGGCCTCTATCAAAGAGCATTTTAGTATATCTTTGGTCATTTTAATTTCTCATAATAAAGTAATTTTTCATTTGTATCTAAAAATATTTGGCATTGCCTATTTATTTGTTAACTTTTTCAATTATATTTTTAGCAAGATGTTTAATATAGTTTTAAATATTATATTTAAATTATGTGTATTTTTTTAAATCTGTTATATTATAATTTGTATTAACGAACGTAAATTATATCAATATTTTGAATATTTAGATGAATTTTATTTAATTATGTTCAATTCAATTTTATTTTTTTAATATTCTTGACGATATTTACAAATTAGTATGTTAAAAATCTAAAAATAATACATAAAACAAACAGAATGGAAATATTTACATAATATATTATTATATTATGTATAAATTATATGCATAAGTGAATTTTATTATATTTTATATCAATTATTGAAAATATAATGAAAATTAAATTTTACTTTCGTAGAATTCATTTATATACAAGTCGAGATATTAATTAACATTAATGTTACAAATAAAATAATAAAAATAAAAACCAATATTAAAATACTTAAAAATATATAACAATAACAGTAGAATATTAAAAATTACGAGTAATCACACATATATTCTAGAAATTAACCCATTTAATAAACTGTAAATAAAAGCTACTAATATGTTTAAAATTTTAATATGGAAGTATTTGCATATAGCATAATCAGTCACAGAGAAATACGTAGATAAAAATTAATGCGAGAATAAAACAATTCTATTATTATTTCAGAAATGTTTAATATTCTCTACCAAGTCAATATTATCTTTTTTATTCTACATAAAAGTATTTTATTATAAAGAATGTTTACTTTACAAAAAAATACAACAAGATAAGTAAATTGATTGAAAATATATTTCAATTATTAAATAAAATTTTCATAAATTTACTTACAGTAAATAAAATTTAAAAAATAAAATAATAATTTATTTAGATCTTCAGTGCTGTCCAATGAAATCAAATTTTAAAATTTATTGAATTTTCCAAAAAAAGCCAATAATAATTAATTTATAGTTAATTGTACTTATTTTTTTCTGAAACATAAGATATTTGACACAATGTCGATAACTAATTTTGTCTTGATCTCTTGAGACTTTTTCACATTTCAGACGACAAAAACAAACTGAATGAGAACAATAAACGATAAACTTCAACGTGCGTTAACACGCGATAAGTTTCTATTGGCATAGACCATTCCAATTAAATGTCCATTGTTTATTTTCTTCTTGTTACGTACTACCGCTTTGCGCATTCATTCGTGAATTTTTGTGACGACTGATAAGGGTTCGAAATTATATTATGCTATCCATTGAATGCTTCATTGTTACTTTAATATATTATTTCCCGTTAATTGTAATTTATATGTATTTGAAAAGTAATATCATATTTTTGACTAATAAATATGATTTCAGTTTAAATTTACTATCTTTCATTTATGTAGAAAATAAATTAATCGTAAATAGTTGTGAACTTATCAAACATTTAATTAAAAATACTAAATTAAAGATATATACATATAAATGTGTATGCATTTGTGTGTGTAAATTGAAATAAAAAATGTCTGGTTCTGTATTTATTCCATAATGATTCACAAAAATAAGTACTACAAAACTGTCAGATCTGATAAAGTGATTTCTATTTCGTATTTACTCTAATATTCCATAAATAAACATTCAATGTAAGTGAATGAACATTTTACACGTTTTGGCATGAAACATGTTAACGATAATATATGAACACGTAGAAAAGCTTACATAACTTAACAGTCATTTAAAACTATCAAGAAAGGTTCAGTGAAAATATCGTTTCGAATGATTTGTGTTTTCCGTGTACGGGAAAAGTGTTTTGCACCAATTTTAGTAGTCATCATGGACTGTAGTTATCGTATCGCTTATCGCATGTTTAAAGGCGCAAACGGTCACGAAGAGAGGGTGCGCGAGGATCTAACGTTGGGCAAAGTGGGGCGAAAACGAAATAAACTTAGTTTTCCATGAGGTGTGGGCGTTCAAGAGGAGTAACGAACGATTGTTTGTTACCGAATGAGCCACTGAGACCGCACGCTGATACATCAGTAAGTCACGCATCGGCCGCTAGAGATCGCCACCATACGCACGCACTTGTAAGCTAATTCGGTCATTGTTATTGACAAGTGTGTAGCTTTCGAGCTGTCAGCCATACTTTAATGCCTTTAACTCACATCTCAGTTTCAATAGACTTCGTTATTGATAGCCACGTTTTGTAGTTCAAATTGATAGTTTTTAACATTATCTAAATTTTCTTTTTTACACACACACGTATATATATATATATATATATATATATATATATATATATATATATGTAATTATGAAAATATGTATACATTTCAAAATAAACCCAGTGTTTATATTTTTGTACCGGAAACAACATACCAATTCAACAACGCCATCAATTTTGACAAGATTTCCCACAAAACTTCCTTCTAAACTTCTAGGAACAGTAATTAAATTTCCGACATGATTAATGAAACTAAACAATTAATCGAATAATTGCTCTTCTACTAATGTACGCTCATATATTCTCCAACTACTTCTCAGAACTTTGAACTTTAATTCATCACAACTGAAATGTTTCTTATTATTACTGTACTTGTGCTTGGTCTATTTTTAGTTCCATTTTGAATTTAAAGCTATAAAATATTTTTTACTTCATCTAATTAAAGAAATATACTGTTAAAAATTAATTATTAATAATTATAACTTTTATTTTTTACAATCATTATTTATTTATCATATTTATATTACCAGATCTTTTTAAAAAATAAATTGTAAAATAATTAACTCCAATTTTTATAGACATTAAATACTATTAATTAGATCATTAATTTTAGTTGCATAAATTTGTTATAGTATCAAATGAAAGGAAAATAATTATAATTAAAAAGTAATTATTACATTGACATATTTATAAACTTAAAACTTTTTACTCTAGAATACTATATATTCTAATTTAATAGTACCGATCACAATTAAAAAATAAAATTAAAAATACAAAAAAATGTACTGCAATTTTTATTTAGAAAGAATATAATAATTTTTATAAAAATATATTTTAATAATGTATTCTATTATAGAAAATATGAATGTATAAAGAATTGAAAAAAAATATTTATCTTTTATTATACCATTATATAAACATATAAATCGTTTGAAATTAATTATATTCCCATTAAGTTAATTTAAAATAAATAAAAAAATATTGGTTTTAAATGAAAAAAGTAATCGAATTGAATTCGACGAGCAAAACGGACGAAAACTCGAGCTCAGGCTGTTAATTCGATATTTAAATAAGAACGACCGCTATTATTCACGAAATTCTGTTCACCAACGAAGAACGTTTTCATGTCAATAGGTACGTTAGCAAACAAACCGTCCGTGGTTACTGTTGTAACCAAACGCTTAAGATCAATGGTTTTCTAACTTTCTGTTGTTGTGGTTACATGGATTTCAATTCCATTATGGAGTGGATAGTGAGTAATCAGATAATGGAATACGAAAATATAAAGACACATTTGTGGGTAAAAAACATAAGTGAAAAAATTGAATTGAATTGAAAATATACATTGGTTTACTAATGAAATTTTTTCACAAAATAATATAAAATTTCATGAAAATAAAATCATTTGTATATATATATACGAGGGTCGTTGGATAAGTATAGTAAATTTATTTATTGTTTAATTTAGTTAATTAATTAATTTAATTTAATTTTCAATTTAGTTTTTCTTACTTTTTTACCATACTTATCAAACGACCTTCATATATATATATATATATATATATATATATATATATATATATATATATATAAATACACATATATTTATTCACTTATAACCATATTTTATATAAGAATTTTATATTTTAATGTAATAAAAAATATTAACAAATACATTCCCTTATTTCCAAAATACATTAGAGTCTAATATATATATATATATATATATATATATATATATATATATATATATATATATATATATATATATACGTGCATACATACATATATACAAATTAAAACCAAGAAATATTTTATTAATGATTAAATTACTGGAAAATTTATCAAAGATTTTAACAAAAATCTAGAAAAATATCTTCGGCCTCCTCTGTCAAGAAAATCTGAGAAATCCTAAACTGGGCTTGAAAATTAATATATAATATATTAATATATTCATTTATATAAATATTTTTTACTATATTCTTAAAATATATATAAATAACTTAATGCTTATTCTTTTAAAATATTATAATAAACTTTTGAAATTTAATTCACTTTTCCATATTCGTCATTTTCACTCTAAATTTGTCTATTTGTATTTAACTAGTCAGTGTATGTCATACACTACACTTTTTGTGTTTTATTACATTCTTGCTCATTAAGTTAATTAAAATGTTCACGAAACTTACATTTTTAATTATAACAATTTATATATGTCTTAAATAATGTTACATATATATATATATATATATATATATATTTATATATATAAGTGTGTGTGTGTGTAAATATAATATATTACTTTGATAAATCAACATAAAAATAAATATGTAAATTAATAATTATGTCCGTACACATATAAATGAATATTGCTTCAAACATGATGTTTTCATATTATATGCCAATTAAAATGTTCAATATTGTTTTTAGATTATTGCAAATGATGACAGTAATTGAAACGACATTTACATATTAATGCTATAATAATATTTAATAAAATTATCTGTTTTTTATACACTTGAAATATGATTATCGAATTTCACATCTAATTCAAAATCGATTGATTCTGTTAATATTTTTGTAGTTAATTATATGAATAGATAGTAATTTTAAAATAAGATTAAATAATATTTGAATATACATAGCTTATAATTAATTTAATTTAATATTTACAAAATTAATATATATATTGGTAATGGATGTATTATTATAATAATAAAATTATTAATAATAAACTTGAAATACCCAAATTTATATTATTTTGTTTTTACCACATTTTCTTCAAAAATTGTGTAAAAGGAATAAAGTAAAACGATTATTCTTATTAAATCAAATCTTTTTGTTATTATTGTCATTTTTTCTACAATTTTTGTTTGTTTTTTGTGAAAATTAGTTATAAAATTGATCAAAAAAAAAATTTAAAATCATCTTTCAAACATCACTTTTTATTCAATTTCTTTTATATACATACATACATACATATATATATATATATATATATATATATATATATATATATATATATATATAATGTTTACATTTATACGCACTTCGTGATTTATATACATACATGTACTCATGTATATGTGTGTGTATTTACATGCATATATATATATATATATATATATATATATATATATATATATATATATATATATATATATACATATATATGAGTATATGTATGTGTATAAATCACGGAGTAGGTATGTAAGGCATTCAGTACAAAAGTGCCACTGAATAATGACCAGCAATTTTCACAACTACTTCACGTTCGAGACGAAATGGCGACGTTACACAGCGTCTCGAGTTCGTTTCTCACGCGTGGCAATAAATAATTTTTAACTGTTCGCGCTGGTTGTTCCCCAGTTGGTTGGCTGGCAGGATGGTTTGCTTTCTTGCTCGCTTACAATTTGTTAAGATGGTGGATGGTTGTTCTGACTATCATACCACATACTATTGTCGCTGTTGTCAGCGTACAAATGATTTATGCAGCAATACATTGTGTGTAAAATAAGAAATGTATAATGTTTTTCTCGTATGAATTTTTTATTTATATTGCGAAATATGTTTGTTCAGGTGAAATATGGTTTTGTGTATAAATACTCATTCGCGACATTCTTTTTTCTTACAGTGTAAAAATAAAACCACCCCATTGATTTCACAGCACATGTAAATATGTATATATTCATGTATATATATATATATATATATATATATATATATATATATATATATATATATGTGTGTGTGTGTGTGTGTGTGTGTGTGTGTGTATGTGTGTGTGTATATATATATATATGTATGTATATGTATATGCATTAGAAATAAAAAAGTTGATTTGTGTTGATTGTTAAAAAAGATTATTAAAACTTTTATAATATTAAATTATTTCAACTCGGTATTTTTTTAATTCGTATTTAGTAATGTATTCTATTGTGATTATATATAGATATCAAAAAAACATCTTTGTCATAACAATTTCCTGTTTTGAAATAAATTATTACATACTAATTCAATATATTTGTTAAACTTTTCAATAATTTCATCAAGAAATTTATAACAATAAACAAAATTGTTCAATACAAGAAAAATAATTATTGAAAATTTACGTTCCATCAATTTTTATTAAAGATGCATATTCTGATGAACAAATATATTAAAATATTTATAAGCACACACAAACACCCGTACACAAACATATAAATATATATATATATATATATATATATATATATATATATATAGAGAGAGAGAGAGAGAGAGAGAGAGAGAGAGAGAGAGAGAAATGCTTACAATGAGTATATGTTTTATGTACGTATAAATTTTTTTATTTCTAAACCAAGAATATATTTTATTGTATATTTCCGGTATCTCATATATATATATATATATATATATATATATATATATATATATATATAAATGATTCACAATCATTTTTTATTGATATGTGATCTCGAGACACCTTGACGACTGTTTTGCTTAAAATAAAAATATACATGCATAAGTGTAAAAAAGAAATATTTACGTGTATATACGTCATATACATATAAAGATATATATATATATATATATATTAAATATTTCTAAAAATATGAGTCATAAACTTAAATTTTGTTTATTTTTTTGACATATTTATATATATATATATATATATATATATATATATATATATATATATATGCATACATTCATACATACATATCCTATACAGACTCATTCTAGACGAAATATGTGTTACAGTGTTTATGTGTATGCATTTTATGAGTAATATATATATATATATATATATATATATACATACAGTTATGTGTATATGTGTGTGTGTAAATGTTTGTTTCTGTGTATGTGTGTGGCCAATACTCGAAGGAAATATAAAAATGTAATAAAGTTCGAACAAGCAACATACCAGTAGAGTGATATAAGCAGCAGGTGTATCAACAAGCTTCTATATTGGATTCGACTCTCGTACGTTTTAATAAAATCTCGAAAAAAGTCTCTATGTCTACCTCTCTACTTATATACGTGAACAATGTTTCTAGGTCTTTCATTTTGAATAATATCTATATTTTTTATTGTTTTATTTTGACTTGATTTTTTATGAACTTCCTATAGATATATTTATATAGTATTTTATATATATATATATAACTAATAAATATTTAAAAATGTCGAAGTTTTATAATATTTTCTTCATATGAACAAGTTTAAATTATTAATGTTTAAGTCAATAAAATTGTTATTACTACTATTTACAACTTTATTTTTAAAAATATATTCACAGATCAAATATTCTTTTTGTGACAGAGAATACAATATTATTTTTCATATGAAAATAATATTTTAATCTCTTAAAATTAATTAATATAAAACATTTACTATTTATTTTACTCCATTACTTGAATATCACTTTTATTTAAAATTTAATCATACAATACTTTGATTAAAATGTAAGAATAAAAGTGTGTAAATTAATATAAAATAAATGTTTTCATTTTATAAGAAATTTAATGTGATTACACAATAATCTTGGAATTGATTATGAGACTGTTGTCTGAAGCTAGAGATAATCAGAGTAGTAATTTATATCCTTAAATGGATTCAAGATTCCTTTAATTATAAGAAAACGTGAGACATACCATATCCACTATGTTCGTAATTATAACAAATTAACTAACCGTTCTCAATTGGAGACAACTCTATAGTCATCCAATAGATGATCGCCACGTGACGAGATAGAGTTCTAACTGCTAAAATGTAATGATATTAATGCAATATTCTCATATAAATGTCCGCATACACTTTCGTAACGCGCATATTCATTGTTATTATATTTGTTAAAATATTATCTCATCGTTTTATTAGATCGCATCATATATTTGTTTGTTTTTTACAGCTTAGTACAGATTATTTTAAGTCGCTATTTGTAATCTATGTATGTCAGTAGAGAGTTGTTTGTAATATTGTGTCTAATAGTGAAAAATTAACATAGAGTTGATATCAATTTATTTAAGAACATACATATTGTGTTAACTGCGCATTAGAAATAAATTTTATAAATCTGATTCTTAGCTATTTTGTAAGTAAAAATACTATATTAGAGGCATCAATAATAATTAAATTACAAGTTAAAAAATTTAATATGACATTATTTTTAATAATTTATATATAATATAATTTTTTAAAATATTATTTGATATCATATAAAAATAACTCCAAATATAACATTCAGTATGTATTAAAGTTTTTTTTTTTTTAAATGTTTCATTATGAATAATTATTGTATGAATATTATATTTTACTACATGAATGTTTGTGATCAATGTTCATTATTCAAATTATTTAGTCAATTTAATTATCATTAAAATATATCTGATATGTATTTTTAAAATCATAAAATGTTTTATACGTTAATAATTTTACTTGATTAATTATATATAATATACAAAAAATACTCAAATTTTTTATAAATAATTTAATAATCTAAAAAATTAAATACACATCATAATTTAACACTATTTTTTGAAAAAAATATTGTATATGTAAAAAAGTAATGTTATGTTTTATTATAATAGTTTTCATTCAAAAATTGATGATAATACATACATAGATAATAATTTTAGAATTATTTCAAAGCTTTGAAATAAATACATTAAATTTTAAAATAATGTACATATTTAAAGCATTTTGTTAATAAGAAAATTTGTTTCAGATATGATCTGCAAATTCAAAATGACAGACATGTTGCAGACTGAAAATAAAATTTTCAGGCACATGTTTATTCTTCTGTGGTTACCAACTATTCTTCTAGCCACTGATATGCGTAAGTAAAATATTATTTTTTATATTATATGTATATAAATTATTCAATTTTCACAAATGTAAACACATACATATATTAGATCGTGTATTATGAAATGTAAGATTTTTCTTCGTTTTCCAATTAAAAAATCCAACATTTTATATTACACGGTCTAATATTTTATTATTTGTGTCTAATGTATATATATATATATATATATATATATATATATATGTATATATATATATATATATATATATATATATATATAGATACATATATATATATATATATATGTATGTATATGTATATGTACATAAAACTAAAATTGATTTTCAAATTATTTTTTCTAACTAAACTCATTTTATAATGAAATGTAAACGAAAACTGTGTTAACATGGTGGGACTTAAGCGATTATTACACCAATTAATCTATAAATATACTAACAAAATTCAACCCGTGTGAAATGAGGTTGAACTTTTACTTTATATATATAAATAATATTTTGTAAATTTTATAAAAGATATTTTTAGCTTTTTTACTTGTGGATGAGAGATTTAATAAAAAATAGATGGGTAGTTCATGTGTTTAAAAATTGTACATGTTATAAAGTATTCTAAAATAACTCGTAGTAAAAAATACATCAACTGAATTGCAAACATAAACCCCTTTTTTAGCTCTTTCATGGTTCACATTCACATCAGCTATCGTAAAAAATATGCACACATACCGATGATACGCGATATAAAAAAAAACTAATCTGCTTATTTTAAAGCAATTACAAACAAATCATTATGCATTTTTGCAAACAAGCGTTTAATGAAATATTTGCAAACAAACACGCGGTTTATATGCGAGGAATGATCGGAAAGTAGTTTGATATTAAACCACAACAATTTTTATGGATAAGATTAAAAAAGATTACATTTGTTACATATATTTTATAACGTATTTTGACTTACTTTGTATTATATTCTATAATAATGTTATAATAATTTTAATACATTTGGAGTATATTTTTAATAAAAAAATAATTTTAATATCACACTTTTAAATAAACATAAAATTATATTGCAGCATTTTATGAAAAAAAAATTTATAAAAAAACATTTATTTGAACATGAATAGTTTTTTTTAACAATAATCATAGTTTAGTAATTATGTGAAACTCTCATTAAAAATGATAAGTTATATTTCTCTTTATCATGTATATTCTTGTTGTTATTTTATTTTTAAAGTAGAGTTATCTCTATTAAAAATATGTAAAATAAATGTCTGTTTTTAATTTTATAATCATTTTATTCAATCTATTATAAATTAAATTGTCATTCGTATATATTTTATATCTTTTACATTAGTAGTAAATATCAAAAAAGTAGCAATAATGTACTATTATTTTTTTAAGAAATTTAAATTTGTTTCTTTAATATAAGTTTAAACTAAATTTCATTTAGATTAGGAATTCATTTTACTGTAACTTGATTCTAAAATATACATACATACATACATAGACAATTCTAAGTAAAATTATAAATAAATATTAATTTGATTCTATTTTACTCTACATATTTTAAAATTATCTTCACAAAAAAATTAATTATCTCTACTTGTACTATTTAAAAATTTGAACAATATATTTACATTTTGAATTAAATATTCAAAAATAGAAAAAAGTAGTATAAAAGTATACTAACATTTTTTTCATTTATACATAAAGTCACACATCGTTATTTTACGTATAAATTTTTGAATTAAATAATTAATAAAATTAATGATGAAAATTGATATTTATGTTATGTATGGCAAAGATATCATACATACATACATATATTCATTCATATGTATATATATATATATATATATATATATATATATATGTGTGTGTGTGTGTGTGTGTGTGTGTGTGTGTGTGTGTGTGTGTGTGTGTGTGTGTGTGTGAGTATGTATATATGTTTTATGTATGCATATATGTATGTATATATGGTTGTAATTTTTAGTTTCCGATTGTTCCCTTTTATATGATTAACGCGTACTTTACAAAATGCGAAAAAATATTTAATTATATTAATTAAGCAAATTTAATTTACAGTTAGCTTAACATTCGTCGTTTTCGAATGGCTTTCGCGGATCAGTTGATTGGTATTTCATTAAATATAATTTGTAAACGAAAGCCTTGTATTACAGAGCCCATTTTCGTTACACGTGCGTACACACAGACAAACATACACATATAAGCACGAATACGACCACGGCGGTATTTAATTTAATCAGAAAAAATCTGTCATTATACTACATCATTACGATGTTGTCAGATTCATATCATTTTCATGAAACTGACAGCAGTCATTAATTTTGCAAAATAAAAATAATATAATGTGGCATTAAAACGTCGTATACATATTGTTTATGACATTTTAACAGTGTAAATTTGCTTGCGTGTATATTTATTTAACGACGAACGTAGTAGATATAGTTTTTTTTCATATTTAATACATTTGTTTTGTTACATCGATGATTAATTATTATCGACATTTAGATTGGAGTAATTAACGAAACGATTATTTGTTTAACGGTATAATTAATTAAACATACAACATATTTTTTTGTTTTCTGGTAAATAAGCACATTTTTATGTTTTTACTTTCGTTTTTAAAAACAGGATTTTTCAATCATAATAAATTTTCATATTTAAACAGAAAAATGGAAAAATCTAATTATTTGTAATTAAGGAAAGAATCATTTATATTTAAAAGATAATACATTAATGTACATATACATACACACACACACTTATATATATATATATATATATATATATATATAATTTATAAAAACTGCATTATTTCCACTAATGATGTAGTATGTAACAAAAGTGAGACATTTTTTTTAAATTCATTTTGAATGAGCATAAATACAATTTTCATATTTTTATTAAAGTTTTTCTTTTTCAAACAGAAAAATGGAAAAATCTAATTATTTGTAATTAAGGAAAGAATCATTTATATTTAAAAGATAATACATTAATGTACATATACATACACACACACACTTATATATATATATATATATATATATATATATAATTTATAAAAACTGCATTATTTCCACTAATGATGTAGTATGTAACAAAATGCTTATAGTGAGACATTTCCCCAAGCGGAGATGAAGCTTTGTTTTCATCCTTTCCCAAATTCATTTTGAATGAGCATAAATTCGTTACAGTACACTTTAGTACCTTTTATATTTTTATTAAAGTTTTTCTTTTTCATTTTTTATTATTTCTATAAATAATAAAAATTATGTGATTTTTGACAAATATATTATTTTTAAGGCAGATTACATATATATCTCGGTATGGCTTTTGAAAAATGCATTGTAAATAATTTATTCTTTAAAAAAGTGTATTATTCTAATAAAAATATTATTCTAATAAAAAAATAACTAACATTTTCTAAATAAAAGTTTTATAATAATGCAAAATAATCAATAAACATCGAGACTATTGAAATTGAAAAATGAATAATATATATATATATATTTATATATATTATACTACATCTATATTGTAAGTGTAATTCAGAAGTACATTAATACTAAATTACCTGTTTCCATTCAGTGATTGTAAACGTTATCAAACACAAATGTAACTACTCTTCATTCATTTAATATAATAAAATAAATTACACTTACATAACGTGTTTATATTCATTATTATAATATATTATTTAAATTATATTATGTATCATTACCATAATAAATTTTATTTCATTATACTTTTTGTTTAAAATAATCTATTTTCTTAGTATGAAGGTAGAGAACAAGATTAAAATTATTTTTTATGTAAATGTAATGAAATTTTATGGGATAAAAATTAATTAAAACATGTATATTATAAACCATTTAATGTATTCGTCCAAAAAATTGTTTATTTATGTGCTTTTAATACAGGTATTATTATTTAGTTCTGTTAATATAAAACAAATTGTTTTAATAACAAAAAAAATCTTAATTATTTAAATCTATATAACGTTTACAATTAAAATTAATATTTATATGAACATTACTTTTTAATTTTATTCTTTAATTTTCATACAAATAAAATTACAACGAAATATTAAAAACTCAATCGCTATTTTCAAACAAGTATGATATTAGGTAACCTAGAAAGTACTGTCGTTTTGTTGTGTAACCTAATTCTAAGAATTGTTTACGTATTGTTTGACTCATTACACCGAGGACATCAACGGAGTAACAAAGTACCATATCTTATTTCATTCCTTCATTAGACCTCGATGTGTTTGCTTTAATTTAAAATATAATTTCAACCCTTCAAAATGTCTGTGTAAAATAATGTAATACATGCATGTTTACTTTACAAATTTAAATTTGGTTTCAATACCGTTGAACTCGCAATAATGGCTTAAAGATAATTAAAAAAAATGCTTAAGAGAATGTATCATTAGAAGACGAAGCCACTTGTATATAAATAACAACGAATTATAGATAAATTCGAATTTAACATGTCGATAGCTTGCTAAAGAGTTTAAAGTTAATGACGAAATAATAAGGAATCATTTGCATAAAGTAGGAAAGAGATGGAAATTAAATAAATGGGTACCGCGTGCTTATATCCCGGCCATAAATTATATCGTTTTAACATTTATGCATCTCTTATTTCACATCAAAAATCGTAAAACTTTTTGAATCAAATTTTCACCTGTGACGAAAAATGGATTCCTTATTAATTATTTACCAGAAATATCTAAAGCAAAATTGACTCCAAGAAATTATTCCCTCTGTTTAATGGATTTCAAGAGGAATTATTCATTAAGAGTATCTACAAATTGGTCAAACCCTCACAACGAACATTTAGAAATAACAGCTACAGAAATTACACAATACATTACAACAAAAATAAACAGAGTTAGTTATTCGTCAAAGAGTTTTATTTTTACAAGATAACACTCAGTCACATGTGACAATCGGCTACAGTGTCAAGAGAAAAGATAATGAATTTAGGATAAAAACGTCTTTCTTCATCTTCTGTATTGACTAGATATATCATAATCGGATTTTTACTTATTTTTGCCTCTAGAAAACCATGTACGTAAAGGTTTAATAGTAACATTTTTGAAAATAAAAATTTTGAGTTTTATAAAAATGAAAATTATAAATTATCTTCTCATTGAGAAAGGATAGTTTAATGTGAAGATGGATTTTTAATGGACAAATAAAATTATTTTAATTAAAAAAAAGCGTTCTTATTTTGATCTTCAGTGTCACAATTTTCTTGGTTACTTAATATTTCGTTATTATAATATATATTTTTTAATTTATTATAATGAAAACATACTATAATTTTTGATAAAATATTTTCTACTATATGTTCAATTATATAGAATAAAATATGATTTTAAATTTCATGTAATTATATTTAAAAATTTTGCAAAGAAATATTGGTTTATTTTATTTTCTATAAACGTTATGTAAAAAGATGGATTAACTTAAAATTTAATTCTGAAAAAATAATAAATAATTTAATAAATATTTATAATTTATTAAATTATTTATAATAAATAATATTTAAATATTTTATAATAAATAATTTAATAAATATTTATAATAAATAATTTAATACATTTTAATAATTTAATAAATATTTATTTATTTATATTATAGCGATATTTGACCGTATAAATATTTTTTAAATTAAATTATTAAAACAAGTTTTATTCATTGTTTAATTTAATGAATATTCCTTATAATATTATAACTCTCTGTATTCTATTAGCTAAATAATAATTATATAAACCAAAAATAATAACATTTTTAAATATAATAGAAATGCGGTAAAATAATAAAAACTTTTTTAATTATGGAAATGACTCCGTTGTCTAAATAGTACCAATAGAATATTATTTCTTTTTTTCAGATTTTTTTTTAATTTGTATTTTAATTTACATAGTTATTTAAACAAACATTGTATAAAAAGAATAATATAGTAAATTAAAATTAAAATCAAACCAAAAGTAATTCAAATTTAATCATAAATATTACTACAGTTTTTATTACCTAAATGAAAATATATAATAATAGGTGCAAAAATGAAAAAAATTCAAAACACGCTTTTTAATTATATAAATTCTACTGTAAATAATTTTAAAAAATATATTTTCTTCCACAATCAATTTATATGTTATGGTATATATATATATATATATATATATATATATATATATATATATATATATATATATATATATATACACCATCATCAGTCTCTGTTCGTGTCAAAAAAAGACCTCTTTTATAACTTTTTACTTCGACCGATTCACTTATTTTCTCTTTCCATTTATTCTAACGTTTTTTTTTTTTTTTGATCTCTGTCCCACCTATCCATAAATCTTTTATTATATATTTTTATGTATCAAAGTTTGGAATCAATAATTTCTCTTTTTTATCTGTGATCTTCTTCTCCCATTATATGACCGACTCATTGATATTTCAAACTATTCACTTTTTCCTTAAAACCTGTAACTTTTATTTTTTCTGATTCATTCATTCATTCATTCCTTTTCTTATTTTTCACGTTATTCTTAACATACAATTTTTCATGATTCTTCGTGTTGTTTAGAGCCGCTGAATTAATCTGGAAATCAAGACCCTTGTTTTATCGCCATAAATGAAAACAGGTCATATACATTGATCAAAATCTTATCTTTTAAAAAACAAAAAATAGCCCATTTTGTAATATGAGAATTTCTTCCGAATTGACACCATCCCATATTAATTCTCTTGTTCATTTCATTCATAAATATTCCTTTAGTAATTGTTTTGGAACTGTGGCTGATTCACTTTACACAAATGAATTTTCACTCCAACACCACAATAATTTAAAGTGTTCAATAATCACTCTGTGATTATTGAACACTTTAAATTATTGTAGTGTTGGGGTGAAAATTCATTTGTGTATTCCTTTAGTGTTAATAAGTTAGCTTAGATGTACATAGATTTTAAATTTAATTTTTTTTTCTATTTCGATCTTTCTTTGACTGAAAATTCATTATACATTACTTCTATTTCCCTGAGTTTCACCAAAAAACTAATTTTTTGACTGTCTTTATTTAATTCTACCCTTTTTCAACTTCATATGGACTTGTTAAGAAAATAGTAACATCGTCAGCAAATATTAAGTAACTAAATATCTCTTTATTAACTTATATTCTCTCAAATTTCCAATTTATACAAGAGTCATTTATAAGTATGGTAAATTTATTTATTATTCAATTTAATTAATTAATCAATTTAATTAAATTTTTCAATTCAGTTTTTCTTATTTTTTACCATACTTATCAAACGACCCTCGTTTTAGGGTCATCCAAATGTGACGCATAGATTTGTATTTTATTAAAAAGATATAAAAGAAATTATGCACATGTTTCCCTATACATATGTTTCTTTTTAATAAAACACAAATCTATGCGTCACATTTGGATGATCCTAAAACGATGGATGATCCTATATATATATATATATATATATATATATATATATATATACATAT
>CP092089.1:26330125-26347625 GCA_029203775.1 Neoneuromus ignobilis
AATGATTGATTTTAAAAGTTCATCGTTATGGACGAATAAATTCAAGAAATTGCAGAAAGATTTGGAAAAAACAGAAGATAATCATCTTCTCATGATATCAACATGTTGGGCATCACTTCCTACGAAGTTTTCATCTTTGAAAAAAATAGGCTTTGCCATTTTGTCCACATTCGGTTCAACTTATAAATGTGAACAAATATTTTCACAAATGAAATTTATGTTAAACAAGAACAGGAACAGATTAACTACCGAAAATTCAGATGCTTGTATTCATCTTAAAACGACTAACTATAAACCAGACTTGACTAAATTGACGTCACAAGTTCAACATCAGGGGAGCCATTGTTATCGAATAGAACGTTTATAAATAAAGTTCTTTCAACTATGTTTGCAATTATTTTCTTAATAAAATATATCTTATTATTTACTAAAAGACTGTTTTAATACGAAAATATCTCTGACCCAAACGTCTCTTTAATACTCATATTTTGGTTTATTTTGACCCGCGGCCAAAAAAGGTTGCCGACCGCAGGTATAAATAATATAATACCAACTATATACTTTACAGAAAATATTTTTAAAAATTATAGCATTTAAATTCATTATTTAAATTTCCTCTATCAATAGAATCTATGACAAGTTTTTGTTTTGAATATTTTACCCTTAAAATTAATATTTTTCAAGTAGTTGTATAAAAATAAAATATGTCAGTATATGAAAAGTTATATTTATCATTTTACAATGAAAATAGTATTTTTATGTTGTCTTAGTAAGTTATATATTTATTTAAATTGTTTAAAATTTATTTATCTATAATTTATAAAGAAAAATCTTTAATGAATACTTGCAGTAAAATAATTTTTATATTATAATGTTAATCAAAAAATCTTACTTTATATATATATATATATATATATATATATATATATATATATTTCATATACATATAATATATATCACAAAATATTCCCTTTCCCTAAAACGCTCATTTCAATTTCGATACAGATGTATATTATATTTACATATATATGTGAAACTAATACAACGATAAATACATTTCATGAGTTTTGAGGATTTAATTACATAAGTTTTAAACGAGTTTTGGACAAGTATTCAGCAATTTCAATATTTATTTATAAAATATGATGCATTCGTCCTTATGGAAATCATTTTCGTATACGCAGCATCAGTTCTATTAAACTACATTTATCTTTTGATAATTAAAATATAAATACATTATCATCTTAAGAAATAGATAAAAAATAATACAATTATTATAAGCACTTTTACTCTATGCTTCATTTTTTGTAACAAGAAAGTGATTTTAAATCGATTTTAATTATTAAGCTTAAATCAATTTTTATTGTAATCTTGTTCTTGTGTAATCAACAAATTAATGTTTAAATATGAAAAAATATTGAGAATGCTTGTGTTTAAGTATAATATTTTTTGATTTAATTGTCATGTGAAAAAAATTAAGTTTTAAATGTTAAACTACTCGGCATTTTGTTTAACACTAAAAAAAGATATATTACATAAAATTATACTAAACGTAATAAAAAAAATACGTAAAAAATGAATTATTATTTTTGAAACTATATAACTTATATTTATTTTAATGTGAAATTTAAATGAAAATTATTTTTAATTAATTGACATTTAAAATTTATAAAGAATTATGAGTATTTGGCAATAATAGGAATTTACTGTTATTGTGAATATATATTTAATAAGAAATATAAACAATAGCTTTAAATTTTTTTAAAGGAAATAATTACTACGATTAGGACTCATTCGGTATACAGAACATTTCTTTAAGAAATATAAAGTTTATAATAATTTCATCAAAAAATATCTTATTTCATTTTCATTTTCAATTTATACAAAATATTAAATAAAATTTTGTTAGAAATAAAATGTACATTTTTTTAAAGAAATAGAATATTTAATAAGAACTATTTTTTAAAAAATACAAATCTTTATATGAAATTATATAAATTTTAATTTAAACTATAAAATAATAGTTTCTTTTTAAATACACATGCAGAAAAATCTAAAATACTATCCACAGATAATTTTTTTTAAAGAAAATCTATTCATATTGTTTTTTTTATTTTTTATAATATATATATATATATATATATATATATATTATATATATATATATATATATATATATATATATATATATATATATATATATATATATATATAATAGTTATATATAATATAGTTATATAAACATTAAAGTGGAGAATATTCACTTGTCATCAAACTTCAATCGAAAATAAACGAGAAATTAGTTTTGTCAAAGGCATATAGTTGTAGAATGAATGACCGCGAACCAACCACAACGTCCAGGCGATGAATGCCGTCAACTTTACAAATAAACGTCTCCACCAACCGCAACGGCTCGAATCGCTGCTACAACAGCATCAACAGCTGCGGCAGCATCAGCATCTGCTAGTTTCACTTAGTTGGAAATCTGCCGCTGGCATGAATGCGTCAAGCTTTATGTCGGACAGCCAACTATTACCTACTGTTGGTCGCTTGAATATTTATATAATGTTCATGTACATACATAAACGGAGAATATTATAAAGAAACATTCTTATTTCATATCTATGTGTATACGTATATAATATGCATATATATATATATATATATATATATATATATATATATATATATATATATATGAATATGTACTTATATAAATTTAAGTACACATTCACATGCACATGTATGCATGAATATTCGCTTCATATGAAGTATTCATTTGAAACTAACCACAATTCGCCAATGGCGACACAATCCGGAAAACGTTATTTATAGAATTTGCAATATATTTCTTTCATAAGAATGTAATACATATCTTTTTAAAATTTATATTTTTAGATTTTCTTACATTTGATTTGATAAAAGATTCATCGTTTAAAATAATTAAAATTATTTTTATAAAAATATTTTTCTCTTCAATATTAAATTTCTGTGTGTGTTTATAAAAATATTTTTGAAATACTTTAAAGAATTTAATTATTTTATATTAAAAACTTATCTAAAAATATTACCCACACACTCCCACACATATATATATATATATATATATATATATATATATATATATATATGTATGTATGATCATCAAAATGTGACGCCTAGATTTATGTTTTATTAAAAAAAAACTATACACGTTTCCCTATACACTATGCTGTATATATATATTTTTTTTAATAAAACACAAAACTAGGCGTCACATTTGGATGACGCTATATTTCTATACATTGTGTAAATGATGCTTTTTGTGCAAATGAAACATAAAGTTTGTTTAGGCAATACATATTGACAGTTTCTAATTATTGGTTAAAATAAAAGAATCTATCAGTTTTGAAACAAATAGCCACTATTCATATTTTTCATTTCAGTTATAAATAATTTTTATACTGTAATTCATTTCACTTACCTCAATAAAGACATTTAAATTTAGGTTATATATATATATATATATATATATATATATATATATATATATATATATATATATATATAACAATAAATATATTTACTTGTATACTAAATTTTGGGGTATTTTGTAATTTTATTTTTATCCACATTGAAATTCTTTAATAATTTATTTTTATGATTTTTAATATTTTTTTAAAATTAAAATTTAAATTCTTTATTTTAATATAAATATCAAAATAAAGAAATTAATTTTAAACTAAAATTTTATGTATCTGTTTTAATTTTTCTCAGTTATTTATTGTTACTTTTAATTCCTACCTCTAATTCCTAAAAATTATTAAATGGAAATCATAAGTTACTATAAGAGTTTTTCAATAGCAAAAATATTTTATAGTAATAAAATTTAATAATATTGTTTTTCTAAAAAGGAATTTCTCTTTTTTTGCCAATTATTTTTTTTTAAATCAAGTTTGATATATGAGTATCATAAATCAATTAATTGTGTATATATTTATAATAAATCAGATGAAAAAATAAAAAAAATCAAAAAATATGATTATGATCTGAAAACAAAAAATATTCAACATTACTATTAATTATTAGTTAAATAATTTTATTACTATAAAATTAAATCTAATCGTAAATATATAATTTTAAACAAAATTAATTATCTAATCAAATAGTTCAAATAAAAACTACATAGATATTTTTCAAAAATAATTTTTAATTATTATTTTCATTCAATTTTATCCTTATTGATATATATTATTACCTGAATTCATTTTTTAATTCCTGATTTTCTATTTTTTATATAAGATTTTCTTTATATATATATATATATATATATATATATATATATATATATATATATATATAGAGAGAGAGAGAAAGAGAGGATCATCCAAATGTGACGCCTAGATTTGTATTTTATTGAAAAGAAACATACATATTTTCCCTATACACATGTTTCTTTTTAATAAAACACAAATTTAGGCGTCAGATTTGGATGACGCTATATATATATATATATATATATATATATATATATCTATAGATGTATGTGGTGCATGTGTATTTGTGTTTAAACGAACATTTATTTGTGTATGAGTAATTTAGAAAAAAGAGAATTTTCGAAAAAAAAACACGAAATGTTCGTGTGGAAATTGAAAATAATCCCGAGTGATTTCTAACGAGATACGCACAAAACGATGATTGATGTTCAGTGCTGCAATGAAATACATTATATAAGTGGATGGTACATACACGTTCGTCTTAGTGCTTAAGCATCTTTCATCCGCGTCGACTGTTTTCTGTCACATACCGAGTAATACTTCAGACATTTGACAAGTTGAGTGGAATTCCTTCACCCATCTTCGGCGTTATTCCACCAACACTAGCAATTAATCACGAACGAAGAACATTGTGACATTGTCTCCGTGTCAAACATAATGAACTTGAACTTAAACTTTACTCGTACGCAACAAGAATCGCCGCAGTTTCGACAGCTTCTACACTCTTCGGCACGCCCGACGTGCCTGCTAATCATTTACATCAATGTACTTACACTTTATATAATTACACACTCAACGTACACACACACACACAATTATATATATATATATATATATATATATATATATATATATATATATATATATATATGTGCAACTATATTGTTTATTTAATACAGTTTTTAACATTAAAGATAGTTAATATTAATTTTTATTTTCCATTCATTATGCTGTTTTTAATATTTGGAAATAAAGATTCTAATTGCAATTATTTCAATCATTTTCAAAACATTTTTCTCATTGATACATTTCATTCTTAACTTACGTGAAATTTTAAATTTTAACAGTATTACTTTATTTAGTTATATTTTGCAACTTAAATTATATAGGGTCATCCAAATGTGACACCTGGATTTGTATTTTATTAAAAAAAATAAACTATACACATATATCTCTAACACCACCCTATATATATGTTTCTTTTTAATAAAATAAAATTCTATGCGTTACATTTGGATGATCCTATATAATATAATAATAAGACTGATCAGTTTAATTTTCTCTATTTTTAAATATATATTGTATATATATATAGTTAGTTTTTTAAAAAAAATATTTAATAATTTTTATTGTATCTTTAAAAATAATTAACACATATTTTTAAAAGTAATTAACACATAAGTTTATTCTATTTATAAAAAAATTTTTTTTACATAACAAATTAAAACGTCTTTAATAAAAAAGTATTTTATTTATAAAAAATGCAATTTTTAAATCAATTTATATTATTAACTATTATGAAAAAAATGTAATACTTTCTTTACGAGTCTTAAAGTAGTTCGTATGAAATAGCTAAATTGTTAATAAAATATGAACTTAAATTATTATCGAAGTTACTAACATGTCAGGAAATGTTCATTACTATTTAATGTGTTTTAAAAGTGATTATCACAATTTAAAATATTTGAAAATATTTATATTTTTCATAAACTTTGACTATAAAATTAATAATTGTATATTTTTTTATAATTCAAATATTTAAATTGCAGAAAATATACCTAAAAAAATTAATTTTATACCTGTAATAATTTTTCATACAAGTACTAAAGTGTATTATGGAAAAATTGTTTTTATAAAAAGCTACTTTTTCTCAAAATGTATGTATACAATATATATATATATATATATATATATATATATATATATATAATTCTGTTTTATTTAAAACTTACACTTCTGATTATTTAATTCACAAATACTCTAATTTAGATAAACTATCTATTGATTTATAACATATTTTATTTTAGATGTATTGAAAAAAGTTTATTGATTGCATAAATAAAAAGTTCTATTTTAATAATTTGAAATATTTCTTATAAAATATTTCATTTAATGATAATTTATATTTACCAACCTGTTCAATAAATACTAATACTCTATTATCCTGAAATATAGATTCTGTTCTGACATAAAAATATACGTTTATTTACTTGTTTCTTACGTACTTTTAGAAACATACGATCTTATTTCTTTTTTATCCATAAAAATTCGTTTTAATCCTTGGTATTTATTGTTTACAATCATCTTGACTTCAATATTGCATTTATCTGGAAAGCAATGAAAATGAAAATTGTATTTTTGATTTTATTTTTGAAACAAGAATATAAATGTCATACTATATTTCATTTCATTTATATAAAGAGAACGTACATAAATAATAATCTGTAAAGAGTAAATAAATAACATATTATCTAAAATACAATAAATGTAATTAAAAATAACTTGTTTTAATTTAGAAAAATATATTCGTTCACTAAAATATTTTCAGTTATTACAATATATAGATTTATATATAATGAGTAGAAAATATGATCCTTTATTTTTAATTACTTATTATCAATCTCATATTAAAAGTCTCTAAAAACTTAATATTTTTCTATGAAATGTATATTAATTAACCCATATAAATGAAACATTTTTATATTTCATTTATTTTATTTGAATTTTTAGTCAACTATAAATTTCTTTTAAAATATTATCCTATTAATTCTCAAATTATTTAGATTATTAAAAAAAACTTTCGCTATTATGGTAAATAATAGTAATTTTTTACAAAGTATACAAATTTGTTTTAAAACTTCCAAAATATAAAACGTTAAAATTATATCAAATAAAATTTAAAACTGCAGTCTTTCTTATAATTTAATTAAAAAGAGAAATATTTTTCACTTTTCGAGTTAGGTATGTGTACGAATTTTTACTACATTATGAGAATAAAATACTAAAATGTGAAATTATTTTCATAGAAACAACCATAAAGGTGTGAACCAGGTGTAATTAAAAAAAATTTATATCATTAGTATAATATTGTGGTTACATTTTTATGTACCCTTATATAATTCATTATTTTTGAACAAACACAAACATGTCATATACAAAGCACAACATACACGTTCGTAATGAACACAAACATAACTTGAAGGACCATTGACCTTATGTATGAACAGGTATAATACAGGTCACACAAACAAAATGTTCGATAAGCACATTTAATACTTATACAATAATTAAAAAAAATGAAAAATAATCATATTTTCAATCAGATATAGTACTAAATTTAACTCTGTTGGCGAAAAATGTGTTCTTTATTATGTCACTAAATATATTGGTAATATTTTTTTTATCTAACTTTTCATTTCCTGTATATTTTAATTTAGTAAACCATATTTTTGTCTTGGGTGAATATTTTAAAATTGATGCTATTTATTGTTCTATATATTATTATACATACACACACACTTATATATACATATATACATATATATATATATATATATATATATATATATATATATATATATATATATATATCATTATTTTTGTTTTCTATAAAAGATGTTATTTAAAAATAATAATTTCATTCTAAAAAATCTACTTTTAATTATAAATTATTTAAAAATTAAAAATCTATTTTTAATTTTTCAGTTATACATAAAAATATATATTTGTTTATTTAATTTTATTTATATAGGGTCATCCAAATGTGACACCTAGATTTGTGTTTAACACATTACCGCCCGGTTACACCTAAACGTGTTTCGTGTTAGGCTACTGTAAGTCCTTTCACGCGTTAACGCGTGTTTCGTTGTATGAACTTTTGACGACAAAAAAAAATATATATATATATACAAGCTATTTATGGTGTATATATTCAATTTATGGTGAATTTCTATTTATGGTGAATATATGATATATGTATTCAAAATATTGGTAAATTATAAAAAAATTATGAAAAATATTTCAGATATTTTCAATAAAGTAATCTCTATCCCTAGCAAAGTTCTGTTTTTTTTGGAATAAAATCGAAATTGGTTCTCTTATTTTTTTCTAACAACTTCTGTATATAGAATATATGCTTTACGTAATTTATCATATTTTTATTCCTTCTAGATGTTTTTTATGCTAAAAAGTGTTTTTTATAATAAACTATGTTTATTATAAAGCATCTCTTTTTTGTACTTTATCACGCTGGTACACTCATTACAGATTGAAAACTACTATTATATTTACATATATCTATGTATCGAATCTTTTTATAAGTAGGTATGAAATTTCATTTCAAAATGTTCATTCGTTTAAGAATTATATCAATTTTACGAAAAAGTTATTTTTGTGCATTTTTTTGCGAAATTCGCCCGATTCTAGATGAAATCTAGCGCGAAATACTGTGGACCGTAATGTGTTAAAAAGAAACGTGTATATAGTGGAATATGTGTATAGTTTCTTTTTAATCAAACACAAATCTAGGAGTCATTTGGATGATCCTATATATATTTATGAGATATAAATTAATGTGATGTACTTTTCGTTAATAAATTTATTCAAAAAAATATTTTTTATAGTAAATATAAAATTATAGTATTAAAAACATTTGTGTTTAAATTCTACTTAATTTGTATTTATTTTTATGATACGTTTTTAATTGTCTTAAATCTTATTTTATAATCACGTTTAGTGTATAGTATATCGATAATGCATTTATATATCCAACTTCATAATACAATATATATGTATTAAGGTGTATATATAAGGGATTATTAAGCATGTTATAAACGTGTAATATAGACACCGTACGGTGAAATAATAATAATTTGCTTTCATATAATAGTTCACTAATTAATGATTGGTAATTCTATGTAGTACGTCTCTGACCTCGATCTCCTTATCGAATCTATAAACACATATACACAGCCATTGTAAGCTTGTATTCACGACAGGATTAATTAATCTATAATGGGCTGGATAATACTTGAAGGTCATATAAATACATCAACGTTGTCGTGGACTAAAAGTTGTTTTGATCTTATCAGACATGTATATATATTGGGTCTAATCGCAAAATAATATTATGGTATCGAGTCGAGGGATTATTATGAAACCAAGTGATTGATATGTACGTGCTAGCCTGTGTGTGTGTATTTGGAAGTTACGTATTATTATGAATAACACTTTTCAGCACTTTTAAACCATACAATTTTTTCTCATAGGTGCATTTATACACACACACAAATACTCACATTATATATATATGTATATAAGCTTGATGTGAAAATAAATATAGTAATATAAATTATTATGGATGATATTTTGCTTCAGGCTTGTTTTCATTTATTTAATATATCTTATTTTTTCTCATATAAAAACTAATAATTAAAATCAAACATTCATTTGTATATGTAAATATATTGTGTTTAAAATGAATTTCATTATGACACGAGTGATTAGATTTCCATGAAATTAATTTTAGCTGAAAAATGTTGCATATCAATTATATTATATTTATTTATTTTTAATTAAAATAGATTTTCTATCTTTAAATTAAACAAATGTGAATTTAATTTCAATTTGATATTTAAATTTTAATAACTATTTTTACATACACATACGGATATATAATATATGCACTAACGCACATAAGTCATGGCACACATGGGTAACGTAAGCAATTTATTTATATAATTTAATGAAGTCGTTAATAAATAATTAAATAAATATATATATATATATATATATATATTTAATTGAAAATAAATATAATGAATAAGTTTATTGAATATCATATTTATTTTCAATTAAATAATTTTTTTCTTAATTTAACGACGTCATTGAATTATATCAATAAATTGCTTATGTTACCCATGTGTGCCAAGATTTACGTGCGTCAGTGTATATATATATATATATATATATATATATATATATATATATATTTATTTATTTATTTATTTATTTGTGTAAAAAATATATATTTGTGTATATTTTTGTAAAAAATATCGTTGTATGTATACACTATGTTTATCATTTTATTTATTTGTTATAAAAAGAAATATAGTTTGATGGTTAATTTTCTATTTCAATTATCTTTATTAAAATAATTATAAATACACTCAATATGCAGATAATAATTTATATATGTATGTACATTATAAGATGACCAAAATTATTTTAGTTGGAAGAAATTTCACATTTCCTATCAATTAATCCTTTCAAATAAAAATAATCTCAATAAAACTTTTTATGCAAGTATAAATAATGACATATTTTCTATAAAAGGACATTCCGTAATTGGAATGGAATTATAACATTTTTTAAAGAAAAACTAATAAATCTGCGAATAATAATAAATGATCCGTTTATTTAGAAAATGGCCTAAGTCCATTTTCCAAAAAAATCCAGTTAGCTGTAATAATATTTAAAATCACTAAGATTTTCTAAACAGAAAATAAGCCATTTAATAAAATGATCAAAATTTATTTTGAAAGTGACCTAAGTTATTATACATTGAGATATTATGTTTCGTATATACATTGAGATATTGTGGCCTAAATTATTATTTATTCATACATTGAGATATTATGTTTCGAAATGGACCCATCAATTGGCCAACAAGATCATATTGTAACTCCAATGGATTATTTTCTGTGAGGTTATGTAAAATCATTGGTTTATGCTGATAAACCACGAACAACAGAAGCATTAAAAATTAACATTGAACGTGTAATTCATGAAATTAGACCACAATTATGTGAAAGAGTGACTAAAAATTGGACTAAACGAATGCACTATATCAAGTGAAGTCATGATGGTCATATGAGTGAAATTGTGTACCATCATTGATACCATAGAATATGCTTAAAAATAAAATTTTGTAAAACTCAAAATTTTAAAAAGCTCAACATTTTGAAAAACTCTAAATTTTGAAAACTCAAAATTATAAAAAACTCAAAATTTTGAAAACTCAAAATTTTGAAAAACTCAAAATTTTGAACTTTTTTAGATAATGTCTATCATGCTAATTGGGTTAGTAAATTACCCACCCTTAGAAACATAATAATATTATACTACCATGTTATCAGTTACCAATATTTTTAAATTTATTAAAACGCAACCCGTTAAATATCTCGATTTAAAGATAAATAGATTTAGGGAACTTTCAAAATAAACGGCTCAAATATTCTCATTTTGCACTCAAACTTCGATTGCTTAAATAGTATTTCTAGAATTAGTTAATTTTTTTTTGTTCTATTACATTATATTTTTTAATTATTACTTATTATTTTTAAATAAAGCAGTAAAAATTTTATGAAATCACTATCAAATATGTAAGTAAATACTTTCCAGTAGATAATTATTATTTTAATATTATAATAAAGAAATATTATCAAAAATATCATTGAAACCAATTAATCTGATTTTAAAAAACTACTTTATCAAATTCAATTAAAAGATAAATGATTTTTCAGAATTAATATATAATTATCATTTTCTCTTTTCGTCCTAAAAATATCTTTTTTTACTTTTCATATGAAATATTATAAAATATATTTTTTTCCATTAAAAATTTATTCTGTATTGAATTTTTTTAGAATAAGTCATACTAACAATCTTTAAAACAATATAATTCATATGTAAGAATATCACTTATATAATGATTAAAGAAAATTTTTCCAAAAATGAAAATAATAAAAAATATAATAAAAGATCAGACCTGATACTTTATGATTCTAAAGTCCGGAAACTTTAGTTGTTTTTGTAATGATATATACTCATATAGATAAAATCATAATTTATTTTATGTTCATTCAATTAAGAAGTTTCGTTCTACTATAAAAACAGGTCGTATTAATTTAAGATACTATTTTATATTCTTTGTATATTACATTTTTATTTTGCATCTTCATATCAGTTGTTATTATTTTGATTCTAAACAGAACAAATCGTTTATTTTCATTTTAACAGTAGTTAAATACAAAAATAGTGTCATGTACTTTATCACATGACAAATTCTCTGATAATTGAGTCGTTCAGAAGCCAATGTAATTATGTCCATTTTTTGACATTTTTATATTTCTGTAAATTTCAAACAAAATTTGTTTGATTGAAATTTACAAAAAAAAGAAAATTTCAAAAAATGGGCTTAATCACATTGACTTCTGAACATCTCCATTAATAATAAACATAATTTGTTAAATATATCACTATATAAATATTTTATTAAATGTATATATATATATATATATATATATATATATATATATATATATATAATAATATAAATATATTACACAAAATTAATTATTTTTAATACAGTTTGTTTTTATACTCTATCAAGTTTTTTACACTAAGTCTTTATCAACCAGTAGTTTTTTTAAACACAGAATCTCTAGAGCTCTTCCAATTATTATCTTATATATAAAACATCGACCTTAATAACATTCTGAATAAAAAAACTTCAGTTTTAATTTAATACTACATTGTCTAGAACATTCAATATTTGAAACAAAAAAAATCTGAAAAAATTTCAGCTTTAATGAAAATGTAATAAAAAAACTTTATTGTTAATAGATTTTTGTCTATAATATGTAACATCTTGAATATAAAAAAATGTGTCTTCATTAATTTAAAACGAACCGTAAAAAGCACATAAAACTATTAATAGATAAATCATTTAAACATGATATCAATTTGAAGGAAATTGCGTGAGAGATAATTACAACTTTCATATCCACTATGAATAAATAAGATATATTGAAGCCATTAGTATAATTTAAATTAGTTTTTCGTTGGTTTTCAAGTTAAATGAAAATTTTCAGGTCAGTCTAGAGGCACGAAATTATAAAAATAAATATAAAGTTACAATTTATTTCATGAAATCAATCAAGTATTTATATATATATATATATATATATATATATATATATATATATATATATATATATATATATGTAATATACAGAAATATTGTATAAGATCTACTTAAATTTATTGTTTATTAAAATATAAAATACCATTATATAAAACAGTTTAAATTTCATAAACTTCTCAGAAATCTGCTATTTAATAATAAAAAAAATATGTTTTATAGAAAATTTGAAGATTTTGTTATCTTTGTACGTAAAGTACAAATATTTTCGTATATTCCTCAAGTTAAATTCTTCTCGGTAAAATTAATATTTAATTTATTAAAATTCGCATATTCGAATACATGTTCTTATTAAATATTCAATAATATCAAACATGTGCTTTGGGTTTAAAAACAATTACTTCTTGGTAGCGAAATCTTACATTTAACTTTCTTTAAGATATTTTTCCCGATAATTATTATATTTATACAATTAAAAGTTATTGTTTATGCAATATTTACTGAATATTATTATGAAAATAATAATAAATTACATGTCAGTTAAAAAAATAATAATGTCAATCAATGAATAGCAGTGAAATAAATTCGTTTAGATAAATAAATACATAAAACAATTTACCTTTTTACTTGATACAAAAGCACTGTATTCTTTTACTGTCAGATTTGTTTTAAAATATGAGATTTTTCAAACAGTGTAAGATAAAAGAATTTATTTCATAAAAATATGTCTTCATAAATATAACTATAATACATACAAACACACACACATTTATATATATATATATATATATATATATATATATATATATATATATAAATCGAATTATTATTAATTTTAATAACAGAAAATATTATATATTCTAATTACAAATACTTTTTATTTTAATTTTGGCTTTGCTGCTTATCTCATATAATGCTGAAACATGCATATAACAAGCAACATTTTACAAACATTTGCCAAGCCGTAAATCTGTGTCTTGCCGCAAACCAACAAACACGAGCAAGTTTGTATAACAAGAGATCACTTTAGCCAAATATGTCTGAAATGAAGAAAACACAAAATTTATACATATTTATTTAATTAAGTTATTTTAAAATATTAGTTAGATCGAGGCAAATAAATATTCTTTCGCCTTTTTTACCTTTATTATAATTAAAAAATATTGATATTAATAATAAAATATTAAATATCGATTTTCTATATATTCATTGTCAGTATCAATAGTGTACTGGGAATATAACATAATTGAGGCGGTTTCCCGTTGCCTTCCGCACTTTACTCTCCGACCGGGGATCGAACACAATCTCCTGTATATATTATGTAATATTATATAAATCCATTACTCTCTAGTGTGAATATAAAATATAATTCTTTATAACTAAAATTAATATTTAAGGTTATAAGCATAAACGCTGGTTTGATGATAATAGCACAACCTTTAAAATGTTCATAAAAAAAGTAAATGATTATTGAATATTATTTTGAAAAAAATCATGTCGGAGAGCAATCAATTTGTATTAAAGTTAATTTACACAGTACTGAAATGAATTGCAAGAAAAGTTATATTTATGATAATAAATACAGTTATATTTAAAACTTACAGAAAAACATAAATAATAAAATTAAATTAAAATTTTATTTTTTAGCATTGAATTGTAATTTAAAATTACCACAATAAATATAAGATAGTTTAATTTAGTCTTAATTTTTATTTCCATATTGTTGACAAATCCAATAATATTTTTTTGTTAAAAATAATTGCAATGTTGTGAAATAGTTCAATCAAATTTCATATTTAAAACTTATCGAATATGAAAAAATTAAAAAAAAATATTTAAATAATTTGATTAGTAAATATCATTCGACTACCTACACACATTCGACCTAAAATTTCAATCATTGTAAAATAATAATATACATCACCAGTCAAGAGCTGTCAGCATGCGAATGTTCAAATAAATATTATTCTATACGTTAATAATGTAAATGGTTCTTTATTAATTATATAATTGTGTTCAGATAGCATAAAGTATTAAATATTTTATAAAATATCTAATAAAATTTTCATTATAAATTGAATCATCTTAATAACAATTTAAAACATTCAACAAATGATACCCATACAAAAATAATATAAATATTTTAATTTCATAAATCTTACACTTTTCTATTCTACGAGGTCAGACAATTAAGTAATGTGACAAAATTCAAAAATCGAGTATATTTAAAAATTAAGGTACATCGCTGCGATCCCCTTCAAAGTAGTCCCCTCCCGCATCTATACACTTATTCCAGCGAGTTTTCCAGTTTTCGTAACAATTCTGGAACACTTCTTGTGGGACCTCTCCGAGTACCCTCACACAGATTCTTGGATATCTTCAACGGAGTCAAAATGTCGACCTTTGACGAATTTTTTCATATGGGGGAATAGGAAAAAGTCGCAGGGTGACATGTCCGGTGAATAGGGCGGTTGTGGTAACGTTGCGATGCCTTTAGACGCCAAAAACTGAGAGACACTGAACGCACTGTGACAGGGAGCATTGTCATGATGCAGAACCCAAGTCTTCGTGATCTCTGGACGCACTCTGAGCACCCTTTTTCGTAATTTTTCGAGCACATTGCGGTAGAATACTTGATTTACGGTTTGTCCAGGTGGTACGAACTCTTTGTGAACCACCCCTTTGCTGTCGAAGAAGCAAATCAACATGGTTTTCACTTTGGACTTGCTCATTCTCGCCTTCTTTGGCCTTGGTGCTCCAGGGGACAGCCACTGTTGGCTTTGTCGTTTAGTTTCGGGGTCATATTGAAAGAACCAACTTTCATCACCAGTAATAACTCGATCGAGAAGAGTAGGATCACTTTCAACCTGCTCGAGACAATCTTGAGCGATGTTCTCTGTTCCATTTTCGTGACATGCACTACTCGCGCGTTGTTACAAAACACTAAACAGCTGGCGAAGAAATGATCGTACGAGGGTGGTCAAGGTCTCAATCGAGAGAGTAGGGATCTGCTATTACGGTGGCGGAGTTACAGGTTCGCAGTGTTACCACAGGCCGAGAAAAAAAATCGGTCGCATTACTTAATTGTCTGACCTCGTATATATGTATGTACAAGATTTTTTTCATTGATTTTTTATTAAAAATTGCTTTAAGAGTTTAACCCATTAAGATTGGTTAATAGCGACGTATTTTACATGCAAACTCATTTCCTGTTTAGTTGACACGCTTAAAAATAATAAGTAATCAATCACTTATCAAAGGAATAGAATAAAAGTACGCTTTATGTTTTTATATAATTTCAATATACAAAAGTATCAAATGTACTATAAAATATCAAATTAAAAAATAATCATCATTTATATTGTTATTGACAATTATTAACTAAGGGTGTGTGATTAATAACACACATTTAAAAATGTGTTAATTTTTTATAAGTAATTTCTTTAAAAACAACCCTATGACATTTTAGTAATATACATATGTTGGACATATAAAAAGTCATTTGATTTGTTTGCTGTTTAAAAGCGGCGCTAAAATAAAATACATATTTCCTCGTTGAAAAGTCAGTAAATTTGACTCAATTGTCTTTTTAATGTAAAACGAGGGAAAAATCAGAACTGCCTGTCAACGAAAATATAATACAACGATGAAGAACGGCGTTATGACTGACGTCATTCGCCGCCATATTGAATTGATCGAATATAGATTATGTGTCACGCACATGCACGTACACGTACGTACGTGCGTGTAACTGTACGTACACTTCAAAAAGTACTACACTACTTTCATTCTTTAAAATATTTTTTTCGTATAAAATTAAATGTTAGTTTCATATAAAAATATTTTTGAAATATTGAAGAGGTTAACGTCGATTTTGTGAAAGCCTAGAGAACTTTATTCCTTTTATTATATAGAGTCATCCAAATGTAACGCCTACATTTATGTTTTATTAAAAAGAAACATGTGTATAGGGTGGTGTATAAAAAACATGTGTATAGTTTCTTTTGTTTTTTTAAATAAAACACAAATCTAGGCGACACATTTGGATGACCCTATACATATAATAAATAGTACATTTAATTTGTCACACACACACACACACACACATATATATATATATATATATATATATATATATATATATAGAGAGAGAGAGAGAGAGAGAGAGAAAGAGAGAGAGAGAGAAATATTATTTTTCTATTTTCAATTAGTTAATTGACTCATATTATAATTTATACTTAATTATTTTTTTAAATAACGTTATAAATAAGTAATTTTGATTTTTAACGAAAAAGATAAAGTTTTGTTCACAAAATATATA
>CP092089.1:26350125-26357625 GCA_029203775.1 Neoneuromus ignobilis
CGTACCTAACGCAAGCATCATCCGTGTCAGTGTTACAAACGTAACAGGAACAAACATCCCTTGACACTTGTCTCTATCATTTGTTTCCAATCCCTAAAATGAATTAGCTACATGAAATGTTCAAATGTTATTGAAGCTATTAAATTATATGCGAAATATTAAAATTTGATAAATTTGATCAAAGTTAAAATAAATACAATAAATATAAATGCAAGTTCTTTAAATATGTAATAATTTCATGCAATATGAGTTCACTTTAATAAATAACAAACATTTGATTAAAAAAGATTCAAAATACATTATGGAAAAATATTTAAATATATATTAAAATTAATCCAAAAAATATTTAATTTTTGAATGTATGTCTATAAACTTGAACTTTAAAACTTGTGTTTCTAGAGAAATCATATATTTTCAAAAAGAAATTTTAAAATGAATTTAAGAATAGAAAATCATAAATGTTATTATTATTTAATCCTTTGCACTCGAGGGCTCCGGAGCGGAGCCATTTAAAATTTATCTTCAAACTCGAGGGCTCCACTATGGAGACAATGCAAATAATTTTCAGTTTATAACATAAGGACAAAAACAAATCATAATAACTTCATTTATTCTTTTAACAAATTGCAAATTAAATCTGTTCAAGAAAGTGTTGTTTATGTAACTGTAAAAAAAAACTGTTACTGCGCATGTCATTTTCTTATATATGAATATGATTTTTCTATTGAAATTGCTTCGAGTTGTTGGTAATATGAGTGAAAAAAAGCTTCGAGTGCAAAGGGTTAATAATTGCTCTTGGTTTATAATAAGTAAACATTTCATATAAGGTGCCCAAAATGAGACTGAAAGATAATAAAGAATAATAAATAACAAAAAACAAGTAAATATATATTTAATCCCTTTAGACTTCTTTGGAACTCTCTCCTTCTTTATATATATATATATATATATATATATATATATATATATATATAAATTTTTAAAAATTAATTGCTACTAAATAACTATCATTATTTAATTTCATTATAAAAATATTGAAAGTAGTTTTAAAAAGATTACCTACAAATGAAAGAATCTTTATAAGATTTAGTAAAGAATATATTTAGTTTTATATATATATATATATATATATATATATATATATATATATATATATACATATTACAATATAAACAAGAAAACAACTCCCCTTCTTCCATTTGAAGTAAATGCAATCGTAGTCGTCGGATTCAGCGGCAGATGTCACTAGTACTGACACGCAGTGCTGCCAACTATGTCATTTTGTTTGACAGTCAGTTAAAAAAATGTAAACTATTAACGTCTAAAACGAAGACAGAATAGGGAAACGGCAAGACTCGAGACAGCGAAGAAAATGGGTACGGAATGTGAATGGTACAAACGGCAACGACAACAACGGCTCGACATTTAATAAGCAAACAACACTTCGGTTAGATAAACGGGGAAAAACTGCTCGAGAAGAACGCCAACGTCGCTCTTTAAACCTTTTGTTTCCATTTTAACATTTACATAGTGGTCTAAATATCCGGCCGTAAAGCACAGCAGGACTCGGTCAAACACACAGGCTCTTTTTAATATCAGATCAAAGTCTATACTACTTGTACACGTTTCAGATGACAAGATGTCCATTTTATTCCAGTTTAACTCTGTGTATGTTAAAATTCCATGTTCGGAGTGAATACTGTTTTAAATTAAATTCATGTTTACTCTATATAAAAATGTATTATCCAAAAAATGTATATTACTAAATAAAGAAAATACGAAATGCAAAATTCAACAAAGTAAATGTTTTTTTCCTGTTTCATTAATATATATATATATATATATATATATATATAAATATATTTATATATATTTAATTGTTTAATTATACAAACAATTTTAAATTAGTTTATAAATATAGGAATGTTAAAATAAATCATACATATTTTACTATTGCAATATCATTTTAATAATTTCTATAAAAAATATTTCATTTTTAAAAACTGATTTGAATAATCTATAGTAGCTTAACGGAATATTAAAATTGATTATAAAATTTCTTTTTATATTATTTTCAATGTTATATTTTTTTATTAGAAAATTTAAAAAAATATAATACATAATACCAGATTATATTTTTAATAATATGTAAATAAATAAATACTTATCACTGAAAATATACAATTAATTATCAATAAAAAAACAATCTGTCCATGTGTCAGTATACTTCATTAATATGACATTTCCAAACAAATTCTATATTTTAGAATTGGTATGTTCTATTATTAAAAGAATTATTATTTATATGTGCGTTATTTTAACCTTTTCAGTAGACATATTTAATGTTGACCAGAAAAAATATTGATTTTTAATTTTCTCAACGAAAACTCGTTTGTAGCAATCGACAGATATAATCAACGAAAGTTTTGAACGAAGTGAACTTTTACAATAATGGTGTTGTTGGCAACGTGTTCAAATAGTATTATCAAATGGCATAACTACTATACATTCACGTGCTAACTATATACTAAAAATAAAGCTTAAGGGCATCTGAGAGAAAAAAAACATAGAATTACATATAACGGTGTTGTTACGTTTTTATTGGTTCACGGGAAACTTTTGATATTTTCTTGTTAAAACTAATAACTACAATGGTAATCGTGATTAGAGAAGTTTCATAGTATATAGCCAGAATTCTATTTGTTTTTTCAATCTTCTTACATGTTTCTGTATTTAATAGTAATTTAACAAATTTTCCTGTTATGCGCTTTTTTCGATATTATTTTTTGTACATTTATAAAGTTTGTTATTATGGAAATAATTACTTAATATGTGTATTATTACAATAATAATATGTTTGTATTTATTCAGTTAAATATATATATATATATATATATATATATATATATATATATATAATTTTTGAAAAATAAAATGCATAACATTTTTGATAATGTTTAAAACAGCAACAATTTAGAGTATATTTGAATTTTTTAAATTATTAAGTAAAGAAATTTACAAATTTTAAATAAAATATGAAAAATATTATTTTTCTATTGGTAATTGTAAAAAATAAAATTTTACCTTTTTTAAAAAATATTGACACACTAATAACATGTTTCCAAATGAAAGAGTAGTATACATAAATATTGTTAAATTTTTACAATGTTCTTTTTTATTTAGTTAGACTTTCTACGTATTTTATAATAACAATATTAAGTAAACTTACATAAAATAGTAAGTTTATTTTTAAGAAATTGTTTTTAACAGAAATATATATTATTAATTCATTAGTAGTCAATAGACATTGTAAAATAATAATTAACAAAACACTTACAATTGGTATTAATTTAATAGCAATCAATTCAATGAATAACTTTCTACTAATAGAATTATTATTATGAAATTGTATTAAATTATTTTCCAATAATAACTAAATCTTGAATATCAGATATTTCATACAACTTCCTAAAGTTATAATATTATTAAAATATTATATATATATATATATATATATATATATATATATATATATATATATATATACAGAAAATTTGGTTTTAAAATTAAGTTACTTGCAAAATTTTATAAGGACATTATAAAATATTTTAAATAATTTTATTATGCTTTAAACATGAAGAAATATTTTTTTCAAATAACACCCAAACACTTTATTTTATATTTTTAAAAAATAACAATACTCTTTATATACAGTCTTAAAATCAGTTATTAATTTTTTTATTGTGTCTTAAAATAACTTTTTAATTTTTTAATTTTGAAAATATAACAGAATTTCTAATATTTTTTTTTTTTTGAGAAATAATAGTATTTACTATATTCAAACAAATAGATAGGTAAACAAAACAACTAAAATATTTTAAGAGTACATCAGTTCTAATAAATTTAAAAATATATACTGAATTGATGAATCGACAAACTTTGCTATATTAAGTTTATATTTTTATCTCAAAATAAACTATAATACATCACTTTTATTTGATGTACTATATTATATTTTATTAATTTTTACAACTGAAAAATATTTTTAAACTAACACAAAAATCGTAGTATAACTATAAATCTCTTCCAAAATTATATAAATACATACAATTAAAGTACATAACTTTAAAGATAGACGATCACTGATAAAAAATTAACGTTTGATAGTCACGAAATCTTTCTAGAAAAATAAATTTTCTGCCATGAACTTTTATCTCCACAAATCAACCCACTATTCACTTATATTAGAGACAATCTAACAATGAGATTAGTGGAAACATTAACTGCAGATATACCCTCCTATGAAAACACAATATTTGATCTTTATATATGATAAAAATAATGGTGGAGATATACTAAAGTTCACCACACACTCTCATTATTTACATACTGCTGGACATCCTGAAAGTAATAGAAGTATATTATGTGAATGTACAGTTCCCAGAAAACTATGTTTAATACTTTCTGCGCAGTTTAATTAAAAAACAAGAAAAAACATTTCAAATAAATGACAATGGTCTTTTTTAATGAAACTACATTTGTTTGTTGAAAATACTCCGTTAAGTACGTGCCAGTACACATTTTAATTTTTTTAATACATTTTTTAGTTACTTCAGACTATATTTTGTTACTTATAAACTATTTTATATAAAATTGAAATTTATATTGTTACGAAAACATATAATTTGTATTTAAGCATTTAAAATAAACGCTTAATGATAATAATTAAGTATATTTTAATTTAAAACTAAGTAATTATTATTTATTGTATATATATATATATATATATATATATATATATATATATATATATATATAACAGACTGATGTAACAGCTAGCATGACTGTTTATCATTTTATATTCGATCCCCGATTGAAAATAAAAAACAGGTATTTATATATTTTGTTCTCAGTTACACCTCTAAGTGTTTTATGAGTTTTAAAACTGGAAAATACAAAAGAAAAAAATATTTTTTATTCAATCTATAATTCATTTTTTCTAATTGTATTTTTAAGGTGGTTATATTATTGAAACTCTACATGTTCATGAGAACATAATTACATTTAAAGCTAACTATATAATTATTATTTTAAATTTCATACATAAACTCTTGTTTTATTAACCTTTATTCTTTATTCGCACTTATCATTTATTTTCATATTATATATTTTGTCTAAAGTTTTTACAAGTTATCTGCATTGTTTTTTAATTAAAATTTTTTCATGTTCATATTAATTTTGTTCTTCTCTTGAATCATAAAGATTTATTTTATTCTTTAATAAAAATGATTTCGTTTTCTATAAAAAATAATAAGATTTTTGAATAAAAAATTATTCTTTATAATTACTAAAACTAATATTTGATATCATTTAATTTCAAATAAAATATAAAATCAAATAATTTAGTCTAAATAATAAATTTTTAACTTAAAAAAATAATTATCTTGCAAACATCTATTATAAAAAGTGATATATGATGAAAGTACATAATTGAAATTAAAAATATTATAAATTACATTTCATTCATATTTAAAATACTGATAATTCTGAAAAATTTAGATATCTCTTCTAAAAAATCAATATTAAAATCATAAATTGTAATCAGTTTTACTAGTGATAATCTAAATTTACTTATTATTTGAAAAAAAATTCAATAAATTTTTTTTTCTATATATAGACTTAACAAAAAATTATCTAGTTGTTCATTTCGCAAATCCATTATCACTGAGAAATCGTTCACGTCGAAGAGATAAAATTACAGAGTTTTAGATAGATTTGTAAGAAGGATGGTCCAGCACTTCCCACCTGTAGCATTGAATTAACAGTCTTCAATAATGGCCTGTAGGGTGTGATCTAATGTTATCCTGCAATAACAACTGTAAACGACCTTTTCCCGTATCGTTTACCTGCGTGAGAGTCATATTAAATACTAAAGACATATCACAGTAAAGTATATATATATATATATATATATATATGTGTGTGTGTGTGTGTGTGTGTGTGTGTGTATGTGTATTTGTAAATAAAATTTATTAATATACTTCATTGGAGAATGCATAATGGATTTTAATTGAGAAAATACGAAATCATATCATTTTAGTTTAAAGAAACATTTACTCTAATTTTAATTACTGTATTATATAAATAATTTTAACAAATAAGTATAAACCATAATATAAATATATTATTTATTAAACAATTAAACAAACAGTGATTATTGTTTTATGTAAATTAAATTACATATATAATCCTGTATTTTCTTTTGCGTCAAAAATAATATTAAATAATATACGTTTGCATAAATTTATATTGTATTATATAACATAAACGCTAAAAATATTTTTTATTAGATTACAATGTATGAATTTTTTTTTATTTGAATATTGTTTTTTTTTATTATATATCAAAAATTAACAAAACATTTCACATTTTAATTATAAATAGTAGATTTAATTTTTATACATTTCTAAATCCAACACAAAATAATGTCCTATAAAAAATTAAACAGATATTTTTACATTGAAAATGTTATTACTTGAAAAAAAAATATTAAAAATTGAAAAATTTGTTATGAAACGTGATTAAAACTAGCTTATTCTTTAATAAACAAACATTGTTTGTTTCTCGAAACGTTGTAAAAATAATTAAAATATTAACTGAACATAATTAATTCAATGTTTATATAATAAAACTTTTTCTTTAAAATAAAATATATATCTGTACTTAAGAAACTAAAAATTAAAATTTAAAATAATTTATTCTATTTAAAAAGATGTCATTATAAAAATATTTTTATCAGTATTTTATAAGAAAAAATATATATAATCGGTTAAAAATTAATTTGTACCTAAAAGCATACACACACACACATCTATATATATATATATATATATATATATATATATATATATATATATATATATATATATATATATATATATATATATATATATATATATATATATATATATATATATATATATATATATATATATATATATATATATATATATATATATATATATATATATATATAAATATATAAATATATATATATATATATATATATATATAAATTTATGATTATTATGCAACATAATTTATATTAAAAATTAATTTTTTAAAACATTTTCGAATTTGTAAATTATGTTATTTTCTGTCTACGATAAAATAATTAATTAATAAATTTGTTGTAAAACCACAGTCCAATAAAAATGTATAATATTCTCTCTTCACATTATATTTATTTTAAATAATGTCATAAACAGATATTTAAAGTTAAATTATATATATTCCATATATTATTCATATTAAAGAAATGAAAAATATTAGAATTGAAAAAGCTAACGAAATTTCACTCTTTAAAAATCAATATTCTATTTAAAATCACAAACATTCATTTCCAAGTTATATACGAGTACTTTACATTTTATAAAAATATTACATAGGGTAGCCCAAATGAGACTAAAAGGTTTAAAAGTAAATTTACTTGTTTACTAT
>CP092089.1:26360125-26480125 GCA_029203775.1 Neoneuromus ignobilis
AAAATAGGAGTTTCAAATATTGCAAAAAATATATTCTTTGTCAGTTTTAGTTTAAAAATATAAAAATAAACATTTGTTGTTCATTTAATATAAAATCTTATCTTACGAATAATAATAACATAAATCTGACAAATTCTTATTTTCTATAATTGTTCTCATATAAAAATGTATATATTATATAATATATTATGTTTAACAGAATAATTTTTATAAACACAATCTGTACCAATAAATCTTGTAAATAATACCCTATTATTATATATAAATATATCTTTTTGAACTATTAACTAAGATAATTTAAAGTCTGAGTAAATATTTCTGGAAGCATTTATTTTTTTACAAACATTATAAATTATTTTTCTGAAAGCTGCAGGAGTTTTATTTATCAAAATATTTAACAATAATTTATTTTTAATTTAAATTATTGTATATCAATGATAACGATCGAATTTCAATGAAGATGATTCTTAAATCTCATGGTGATTTTAAGCTTAACACTAGATTTACAGAGCGAGTCAATTTGACTCATTTAAGATTTTGTTGCTATATATATAGAAAACTTAAATATTATTTTTTAAAAATATATGTTAGTTTTTAATTACATAATGACATATATGCAAATATTTAATATAATTTTTCGCATATGTGTCATTATGTAATTAAAAAACAACATACTTTTTAAAAAATAATATTTAAGTTTTCTATATATATAGCAACAAAATCTTAAATGAGTCAAGTTGACTCGCTCCGTAAATCTAGTGTTAAGTATAAAACGACATGCTGTAAAAATGATGATATTATTATTTAAATCTTTATAAAGATATAAGTGAACAGCCAGTTAAAGCTATAATTTTTAAAAAATGTCATTAGGTAATAATCAATGTTTATATTAATCTCTTTTGTATATATTTTTATAAGTAATTTTATTAATTATCTTAAAAAATTGATTGAAATATTTAATGTATAGTTTTGATCACTCAAAATAATATATTTTTACAAAAATACATTAAACATTTTCAATTAATTTGTTGAAAAATAAATGTTGTTATAATATTATACAGTGTATATATATATATATATATATATATATATATATTTAAATAAAGGGAGAGAGAAAGAGAAAGTTATGTACATTAAATATTTTTCTTCATGTGGGAAACATGAGCTTTGTAAAATACAATTATTTATCTCAAGAATGTTTATACATATACATATATATATATATATATATATATATATATTTAGTATATTTTCTCTATATACGTAAATTCATAAATGTATATTAATGAATGTACGTAACTGTACGATTTATAACTGTACTGTAAAAACAAAGATTAAAATAAAACTGAAACAATATACGTATATTTTTTAACGTTGAAAAATGTTCCTAATACCAAAGCTTTACGTTTGTATCTGTGATAATTGTTTTTTGAAAACAGACGTCATTCATTTTAAAGCGGATACGATTATATGTAAGCTCGACTGAAAAGCTTCCTAAAGAGCTTTATTGCTATGAGTGGCAGATGGGAGTAACGGCACAAAACCATCCATTCGTTACCTTCTGTTAGAAATAGTGGTTAATGTGTAGAACGGGTTGGTAACAGGAAAAATTGGAGAACCGGTGTTTTGTATGTTTGAAATGATAAAAATGCCACGAATTAATAAGAACGGATTACGGTGATAAGAGAAAAGTATTTCGAAAATTAAATATTAACGGATATAATACAATATAGTCATATATATATATATATATGTATATATATATATATATATATATATATATATATATATATATATATATACATTCTCGCTTAAAATGTTGTGAAAATAAACATTGTATTCAAATTCACTCAATATCTTTTGTTAAAAATTAATTAGAATTGGAAAAATTACAGTGGAGTAATTTGAAACAAAATTATCATTCTCCAAAAAATACTAGTTCAATTTTAATTTATTATTTTTGTAGAAAAAAATTCTATAAGTTAGTCGGTATCTTACCTATTAATCATGACATTATTTAAGAATATCTTTTAATTATATCTTTAAATAAATTGGTTTAAAATTCATTTTGTTCTAAAATCCAATTAGTATAAATCATATTTAATATTGATTATTATTCTATACTTTTACATTACACGTTACTTATTTATATAATGTTGATTTTTTAGTAAATATAAAAATATTCCTCTAATTTTAATTTCCAATATTTTCATTAATAAATTTTATTCTTTTGAAAATGTTAATATTTTTTTAAAAATAATTCAATTGTGAAACAACATTTTTTTATAAAGATGTGAAATGTTTGGTACAATTTAATAATGTACATAAAATGAAGAAATGAAATATGTTAATATTTATTTCTGCATTTCATTTTATCAATGCTTTTTTTATATAAAATTACAATAAATTACGAACATAATGAGTGACAGTTTATTCTACTTTTATTTAAATATAAATATTATTATTCATGTAAATGGTCAGATTGTTCTTTTATTTAACAGATATAAACAATTTTTTATATAAATATGTTTTAATTTTATTTATAAAATATTTCTTTTTGCAATGAATAAAAATTTAATTTTATTTCTTAAATTAATAAAATATCAATACTGTTTTTATCATAGAAGTATAATTATTAACAATTATTTCAAATAATTTTAAATAAAATATTTTATTAAACGCTCTATTCAAATAGTGAAATCTATATGTATCTAATGAAATGAAGTTTAAAAAGTTATATTTGAATATAATGGGTAGAGTCATTAATAATTTCCGTTATCGAGAGGAAATTTTAATGACTCATTACTCACCCTAATGACTTAATACATATGACAAGTTTTTCTATTTGAATTAGGTGAGTAATGCTCAATCTTGTAACGACAGTTGTAGCTTTCACATCGTATTCAAATAATAAATTGTGAGCTTTAAAATGGAAGGATCGAAAGTACATATTCACCATATAATGTTATGAGAGTTTGAGCAAGGGAAAAAAGATTCAGTGTGTATCGTAAAGGAATCATAACTGACCAACAAGTATGGAACTGGTTTGTAAAATTTCGTTATGAAGATAGGTTATTGAAAGATGGACCTAAACCAGTACTCTCTTTGGATTTTAATAAAGAAGATCTAAAATCATTGGTGAAATGTTATCCTCGCCAAAACACTCAAGAATTAGCAATAAAATTAAACACGTTATAGTCCACCATATATCGCTAATTGGAAAAGATAGATAAAGTCTCATGCTGTATGTTTAAGTTTCACACGATCTCAGCGAAAAAAAATCAGATCGTTTATCGACAGCGACAAATCTTCTTTCAAGACAGAGTAACAACCCATTTCTGGATAAAATCATTAAAGGCAATGAAAAGTGGATTACAAACAACAATGTTCTACGCAAAAGGCAATGGATTGATAAGGATAAGTATCTAGAAACGGACCTAAAGGCTAAGCTTTATTGAAGAAAAATAATATTGTGTGTGTGGTGGGATTGTCGTAGGAATTTTTATTTTGAATTTTTAAATCGAAATGAAACAATAAATGCAGAATTCGAAAAAGTCCTACGTTCGTCAATAGAAAAAATGTTGTTCTCTTTCAACACACGACTCTATAAAAGAGTAACGCAGGAAAAAAATTTGGGGCTTAGGTCATCAGTTCTCCCTCATCAACTATATTCACTAGATCTGGTATCATTCGATTATCATCTTTTCGACCACAGCAAATCGCTTTGATAAGCACAAATTTCTCGAATGAGAACTAGGTTCGAAAGTTCGTCGAAAACTTTTTCAAGTCAAAACGATCGGAATTCTATTCAAAATACATAATAGAAAAGCTACCTAGTAAATGGCAACAAATCATTTCAAACAATGACGAATATATATTTGATTAAAGTACAACTGTTGAGATGCAAAAACGGAAATTATTTATGACTCAATCCACTAGTTAAATTAAACTGATTTAAGTACTATGAAATCTGCAATAGATGTAATGGTTTAAATTTTTTGAAATTGTATATACACATTATATATTCTAATAACTAACTTTATAAAAGATAATAATTTGCAACAAACATTTTTTTCATTGATTAATTTATATTAATTCAGAATTATAAACATTCATTACCATATAATATTTAAAAATATTATTGAGTGATAATTAATAAATGATAATTGAATTATGTGATAATAAAATGAAATACTAAATAAAAATATAAAAATAATTAAATATATTTTTTTCATATAAAAAGTATACAAGAAAATTAACTTAGATATATTTCTGTATATCTTAAATTAAAATATTCGTAAATTGTTATGAAATATCAATTTATTTTCATCTTTTTGTTTATACAATTTTTACTTATAATGAATAAAAAGTATAATTCCTTTTTCATTACGTCATATTTTCATTTCTACAATAATGAAATTTTAAATTTATATTATATTTTATTTAAGTATTTTCGAAAGGTAAAAATAAATATTATTAATTTATATTATAATACTTTGTTATTGTCACATTTTTAATATAATATTCAATCGAATATATTTTCATAACTTTTAACAAACACCTTAAATTTATAGAAAAACAAATTACATAATATAATGAAAAGAAAATATATTTAATCAATTTACTTTGTATTTGATTGACATGTTCGATTAATAAAAATAAAAAAATACAGTGAAATGTAAAATTTCTTAAACTTTTCTTCTCATAAATTGAAAATTGAATGAACTGTTCTCTGCGCTCGTCACTGTATTTAATACTTTATTATCGGACTACTCGAAAACACTTACAATAAGATATAGAGTCAACCTTTTCACGAAAAATCGTATATGAAGATGGATTGATTTTAAATAATGTATTGAAAAGTTTATAGTAAATATACACATACACACGTACATACATATACACACACACACACACACACACACACACACACACATATATATATATATATATATATATATATATATATATATATATATATATATATATATTAGTACATTTGACAATAACCGAGAAGGTTCTTTTTTCCTGTGAGATTATCAAACAGAAATGAATTGAATTTCGGGTTGACCGATTGCGTACTATCCGGTTTTCAGTCGAAGTTTTCCGTTATAAACGAAATATTGTCCAAAACGACCTACACATTGAGCTATGCCACCCTCTCACACACAGTTATTTACTAATATATATATATATATATATATATATATATACATACAAATATGTATATACATACATGCTTTCTCTGTTCGCAGTTATTTTTAGGATTTCTCGAATATTTACGCTCCATCGAACTCTTTTGTGTTCACCGCCATCTATTTGAGTTAGCCTCGTATTGCGGCTCGATGGTTACATTTAATGTTTTATTATATTGCCAATATTGAAACTGTATATTTCGTTCGTTTGATATTAATATAACTATATTAATTTGTGATTTAAGTAAACTTAAAATCTTACATATATATAAGTACATACATACATAAGAAAATACGTCAGAATACACTGAAAGAAAATTATATTGAAACGTTAAAATTTTAAAAAAATGTAATTACCTTTATCCAGCAGTAGACAGAAAGTCTAATAATATATATATATATATATATATATATATATATATATATATATATAATACAATATATAAAATGTGAAAATAATATATTTTTAACTTTATACTAATAATATTGTTTTTATGTAGGGTAGCCTAAATGAAATTGAAGTTTTTAGATATACATTTACTTTGTTACTTTTATTTACTATTTTACAGTCTCATTTGTGTCACCGTATAGTAAAATTTATCTTAATACAAATGTAAAAAATAAAATTAATCTTCAATTTTTTCGTATCAAATATTTTTGTATTTATATAAACATCAATTAAATTAAATATTTCTTTTAATCAAAATTCATGTACCCTATCATTGTTTTCTGTTATAATAAATATTTTCCTTAATAAAATATTTTAAAGAATATTTTCTCTTCAGTATATAAATTATTAAATAACAATTTTTATTCGAATTTATGTTTTTCGGAAACAAACTGAGAATAGATTAAATTTTAATATATGTATGTACAATGTAAAATATTAATTTTATATTGTTTACATACAAATAAAGACAAGTTCATCTAGAAAAAAGAACTTACAAATTATTTTGATCTGAGTTTTTTCTCTTAAATAAAATAGCTTTGATTACAGTCATTCGTTAATAATTATATATTGTTATGGAAAATATTTACTAATTTAAAAACATTATTATTTCATTATATTATAAAACATGTTTTTAATTTTGATATTTAAATTGAGGTACAATGTTTACTTACTTTTTAAATAAATTAATTTATGAAATTTCATTAATTTTTCAATTTATTAAATGAAGTTCAATAAATTCAATATCATTTCATTTTTTTTATAACGATTAAATGTTTTATTTGAAAAATATCAAAGTTACAACATTTTATTACGTTCACTTCCAACTATTTTCAAAGCTAAACGATCATGTTGATTTTTATGATCATTTTAACTGCTTGCCTCGAGATTTCACTCTATATATGTATACATATATACTCTACTATTATATTTTGATTTACTTAGATGATATTAAAAGTTAAGAAAAACTGATCAAAATGTTTCTTATTCGTATTATCCAATAAATATATATATATATATATATATATATATATATATATATATATATTTATATATATATATATAATATTGAATACTTTTATATATTACAAAACTAAATAGATACTTATGAAATTGATATCTAGTCTGTATAAAGTGAATAGTCAGATCAAATTTTTGAAATGAAATATTTTTCTGAGTATCTATTTTTTCTGGTATTTTTTTATCTTGCTTCTTTGTTTGTCTTCATTACATAACGTTTTAAATGTTGATTTGTATTTTACAACTTGTTTATTTCATCAATTTATCTTTTAATTTTAGATGATTAATTACATTCATTTTAATATTAGCTAATTGACTACATTAAGTTTATACTTCATTCTTGGTTTATGAAAAAAATTCATAAAAAATGTTACTCATTCACATTTTGGAACTTTTCTAAATATATTTTTTTTTATTTTGCAATGTTTTATAGAAAAAAATATCAATCACATAAAAACGTCACTATAATTATTATTCAATTAAGATATGATATAAAATCAATTTTTAGCCTTTTATTGCATACATTTTTAATAAAATCTTTCTAATTTTTTTGGTTATTTATTTTCATCTTATTGGAAACATTACTATAAGAATAAAAGATTCTAAAATATAAATGTTCGTTTTCTACCAGAAGTTCTGTTGTAATTAAAATAGAATCTTTAACAGAAACTTTCATCTTAATTACTTGTGAACATAAACATTTGTTTAACTAACTTTTATTCTTTCATTTAAAAGTAGTAATTTGTAAACATACAAATGGTATATATATACTTTTATTCAATAATATTTTAGCTATTTTTTCCATGACCTTTTGCATCTTTCCAGTAACTTCGTGATTCTATCCACCCATAAGTTTCATTTTTACCTAAAAACTTCTCAATATAGTTCCAAAGATTTAAAATTATTATTGTTTAGAAAATTCTGTAAGAAAACAACAAATGGTAAGCTGAGGATTCAATACTAAATGAATATGGTAGATAGATTAAGACATCAGGGAAATTACAAGAATTTTTGTCATGTCTACAAAGATGATGTGACGTTGATGTGGTAGAACGTATCTCCCTTGTTCTTAGCCAATTCTGAATGATTTTCTTTTATTCTTACTTTCAGTTGGTCTAATGAAAAATAATACTTGTATAAATTTATTATACCGTTACATGGTAGGAGTTTAAATGGAGGGGTCACTTCCAATTCCACCACACGCATAACATATTCTCTTTCGAGTATAAACCAACGTATAAAATGGTTAATTGTGGTTTATCTCACCTCACGATCTTTTTAGATCAATATTTTTCTCTCTCTCTCTTTATATATATATATATATATATATATATATATATATATATATATATATATATTATATAATTTTTATTGTGATTATTATTTCTGTAATTTTTATTTCTCTTTTTCTCTCTCTCTCTCTCTCTCTCTATATATATATATATATATATATATAGAGAGAAAGAGAGAGAAATAATAATTACAGTAAAAAATTACAAAATAAAATATTCTGCATATATATTATACGAGAGTCATTTGATGAGTATGGTAAAAAAGTAAGGAAAACTAAATTAAATGATTTAATTAAATCAAACAATAAATAAATTTACCATACTTATCAAACAACCCTTGTATATTAAATTATTTATTATATAATATATATATATAAATAAAAATTAACCAATGCATTAGTATATACAAAAAAAAATAATTTTATTTCCCATTTCTTAAAATTGAGTATACATAATATAAGATACAATTTAGATAATTTAATTTTTTTTATATATTGATTGTTTAAATGTCTACATACATACAGTTTTATAAAATATATTATCATTATCTAAAAAATATTTTATTTTGAAATATTAATTACAAAAAATCTATATTTTTGGAGCTGTATACTATCAGCATAAGATAAAAATATTTTTTTTATTTTTAAAGGGCTGTTAGGTAATCCTGTTTAAGACAATCATGAAGTACATTAAATACGTACCAAGTACTAATCTAAAATATTTTTTGTGTGATTAGGTCTATTAGAAGTTTAATAACGATGTAAAAAATCATGTTTACTACAACAGTCTGGTATATACATTGAATAACAATCATCTCACTATCAACTAATTTCAAAGTGAAGAACTTTTTGTCCACGAGAGGCGATTACAAAAGCGTAGTGTTAAGAACTTGCTTCACGAACAACATCCGCTATACGCTATGTTACATGTTTAAGTGTTGTCGGTACTACTTCCGTAAACTTTACAGAAACAAACTTTCATGAAACGTCAACTATCGACAGACTTGTGTTAAGACCGTGGAAAATTTTTGATCGTTATCGAGTTTACGTGACAAGAATATATAAAAAAACAGTTAAGCATTTACTAAATGTTTTTAACTATATACATTAGTTCAAACACAATATATTACATACACTACACGTGCGCTCGAAAATTCTAATTTATTAGAAAAATATCAAATTGTACTTTCATGAGTTACCGAAACTAATTTACAAGACTGAAATCACTTTTACACGCATAAGTTAATTTCAATAAATCTTTAAAAAAGATTTATTAAACCTTTTAGACTGAATAAAATAGTTATAAAATAGCATGTAGCTTAACTGTGTTGTTCATATGTTGACTATAATTTTCAATTCTAATGATTCAAATATGATTTAATCGCCTAAAAACAAAATCATTTAATTACATTTTAATGGCATTTTAATTTAACTTTATTTATTCTCTTAATTTTACGTATTTATACTAATTATCATAAATAATTACATTTACATTCATTTAACTCTGTCCTTTTAATAAACATGTCATGTCTATATTAAAAAATAATAACATTTTTACAAATCTTCTTGTATAGACCAAAGACTTAATATTAACACGTTAGTAAATTAACGTTAAATATTTGAAAATGAGTCAATTACATTCTAAGTTAAACAAATTTATTTCATTAGAAGTGTCGGTAAATTTATCTGAAGTCTGTAAAAAACTTTATCTCTATATACAAACAGTAAAAATTTAATTTGGTCTTAAACCAGTAGAACTCAATCAAAACAGAAGTAATAAAGAGCTTAGAAAATTGTTGAAGTTATTTTGTAAGATCTTTTTCTTTACTGCATTTATTTCGAATTCCTGTTTCATTATATATAATATATAAGTTGAGTTATTTATGAAAACACTTTTAATGAACATTTTATAAATTATAATATTTTTTATATTTCTTAAGAATGAAAATATTATTATATTTATTTTATTTAGTTTTGACTATAAATCTATTTTTTAAAATTTAATTTTATATATATATATATATATATATATATATATATATATATATTTAAATAATATTTTAATTTTTTAACTCTATCCTCCAGATATAATATTTTATTACTAAATTTCTTTTTATGATAATAATTATCAATTTTCTCAACAAATCGAAACAAATACACCATATTTGTTATTATTTTATTATAAACAAATCTAATTTTGTAGAATTTTATTTACAAAATATCAATATAATATCATATATTTTATTTATATTATACTTAAATAAAATTATGTTTTAAAACAGATTTAATCTCATTACACAAACATCAATATAATTAAATTATAAAATGATTGTGGTTAATCAAAATAAACTAAACGGTTTTCTTTATTATTCCATATATCATAAGAAAATATAAATATTTTTTAATTTTTAGAAGAGTAATAAATATATATATATATATATGTAAATAATATTTTTTTTAAAATCTAAATGTACATTATATATTCCAAAAATTTGTACACCTATTTACTGTTCATTTCATTTCCAAATTTAATGTTTATAATAATTATCATTATTTGTATTCTATATAAAATATTTTTAATTGAGATTAAAATAAAAAATCCCTGTTTTTATACAAGTCACAATAAAAGTTCAAAAACAGTTTTTTAAAAAATTAAGGAATTTTTATTAAAACGAAAGAATTAATATTAAAACTGTAATAATAAAAAGTATGTTTTATTTATAATTTGTATCAACATTTTTAAAAATATTCTTAGCTAAAAACAAAATTGTGAAAAAGTTTAAGAACTATATGTGTACTTATATAAAATTAAATTAAATATTTTTTCATTGAGCTAATTTTTAAATTATATTTAGGAATTAATTTATTAAATATTGTAACTAAGAACAGATATCTATATAAATTCGTTATCTCATAAAGTTTACTTAATAATCAAAAACAACTTTATCAATTGAATAATAACTTTATTATAAAAATTTGTTTCTATAAAAGCGTGTTATTAAAAATGAACAACCATTTCTAAAATAACTTATAACAAAAATCGATGTGAACTTGTATAAATTTAATTTTTAACTAATTTCTTCTTAAGTAACACAATATTTTTTTAATTATTGAAAAGTATTATCTAATGCCATGATGGTAAAGTAAAAATTATAACTGCTGTAATTATTTTTAATGAGTATTATTTGTATTCATGAAAACTTCTGACAAACATCTGCAGCTAATAGCTCATAGTAAAATCACGATTACCAAAAAGCTTCACATAATTTAACCAAGGTCGCAGATTTACACAATAATGCTCTGCTTTTATGTTCATTGTTTTTTAACTTTTTCAATACCTGAAAAGATTTATTCATTCTACAAAAAGTGCTATTTATATTGTTCACATACTTAAACGAAAAGGCTACGCGTAAATCACTAGTTATAGATCAAGATAAGAAGACTAAAAGTAAAAGAGTTGAATGACTGTTCAAAAAATTTATATAGCTTTTAAAAAAAGTGAAAAATATCTGGATTCTCGTTTAATTATACTTCATCAAACAACAAAAACGGCCAACGAAATACATATCGGCGAATAAAATAAAAAATAAATGATTATTGACTAAATTTATAAAAAATGAGTGAAATTAGGATAAATGATACATTTATATTAAAATGTACAATAGTTTCTTATTTACTTATACTAAAACTTTTGTTAAATGTTATAAAAAATTATTAGCATTAAATAAAACATTCTTGTTTTAAGGAATAATTCTCATAATTTTTTTTATTTTTTTAAAAAAACATTTATATGTTCATACATACACACAAACACACACACACACACATATATATATATATATATATATATATATATATATAAATATATGTGTGTGTATGTATATAAACCTATTTTTAGATGCAATCTAAAGAAATTTAAACCATTGTATAAAAATAAATACTTTTTTTAGATTCCACGCTTTAAAAGAATTCAATTCATTGAAACATTACTCTTGTTTTGCAGAAGGACCGAATGGAAGTAATGCAGGAAGTTCTGGCGGCATTTGGAGTAGCGGAAACGCAGCTGGTACAATTGTAGACAGTGGTACATCCGGAATCACCGTGACAGGAGGAAATACATCCTCATCGAGTCACCATATAACCGTACAACTTGGTGCTACTGCATTTCTACATTGCAGAGCGAGAGCAGTAGACCGAGCACTCTCTGGAGCTGAGGTAGTAACAGTTTCTTTTTTTTAATTAAAATAAAAATTGTCATTCAGTTCAAAGCATTTTCAACTCATATTATTTTATACATTTGAATTTTTTATATATATTTTAACAAGTGACTAATCAAAATACAGTAAAAAGGTTCAAATTTTATGAATAGCTTAAGATATTTCTCAAAATTTTTTTAAAATTAATTCTAGTAGGAAAGGACTTTTAATTCCTAATTCTTTTTTATTATAGTTAAGGCCAAAATAGTGAATTTCTTGTTATAAATTGCAAAATTTATATCTTTTAAAATAACAATTTTCGATTACACACACATTATATATATATATATATATATATATATATATATATATATATATATATATATATATATCGTTTTTCTTTTAAAACAATTATTTACTAATTTAAAATAAAATATTGGATAATAATAAGGTATCTAAAAAATGAATAGACTGTAAAAATTAATAAATATTTTACATGGCTTATGAATATATATACATAGTTTTTATCGAATATCAAATTGTAAAATTATTTATTTTAAAAAAAGTATATGTTTTTAAAATCAATAATTATTTAAAATTATTATTTTATTGAGAACTATTACGTCAAAAATGAGTTATATAAAATATATTATTAAAGTTATAATAAATTATTCAAAAAAATAATTTACAATCAATTTTAATAATTAACTAACAAATTTTGTTTTCCATATTAAAGTAATATTTTCAGAACTAATCATGAATATTTGATATATTATAAATAAGTAAATGTTTAATAAAAACAGTTAATATTAAAAAGAATATTTAATTATGTTAGCAATTTTAATGAAATATTTCCTAATGTTGCAGTTAATGAAAATTTGAAATAAAATCAAACAGAAAACTAGTAAATATATTTAAGATAATAATATACAAAATATATAGTTACTTTGTAAATATTTCCATGGATTATATTTCTGTTTTATCTTTGAGTAATATATTTTGGATCAATTTTATACCATATATTTATAATCATTTCCATTTATTTTACTCTATTCAAGTACTTTTATTAGTTATATATATATATATATATATATATATATATATATACATATATATATATATATATATATATGAGTGTGTGTGTGTGTTGTCTAATGTAATATTGAATAATTATTTTAGTAATTGCTTTTTATTAATTCTAATAATTTAATAATTAATTCCTACAAAAATTAATATATATATATATATACATATATAAAAGCCCATTTAAATTAATAGTTTCTGCTCAAATAAATAATATTTGATGCATATAATTAGAATAAGGAGATTCTCGTTTTAATTTTCCATATAAAGTATAAGTGAAAGAGAGAGCACATTGCAACTGTCGAAAACTGTTTGAAGAGGAATCATCTATAAGATAAACTCTTCGTGTTAAGAAATTTCCTTAACGACAACGGAAAGATCAAAGCTACCTGTCGACGGTCGTACTCATCGTCTTGAATAATTATCCGTCTCTAATAAATCCTTCAATATTAATTAAGCTGTGCTATGAAACAGAAAACGAATATTACTTGAAAATCGTTGTCGTTGTTACGAAATCCGCTCATCAGATATATTTTGTTTTTTTTTTCGTTAAAAAAGAGGGATAAGATGTTTGGAACGGTTCTTATTTTTTTCATTCTCCAACGCTTGCAACATATACGTGTCAATCGAATTTGTAAAACAGGTACTTGTCGTTTAAATTACTTGTGTACTGATATACGTAGCTCCGTAAATCTGTATAAATGAATTTGTGTACGATAAACTACTACGGTTTACGTGAAGCCATGTTATATTTATATAATTTCATTACATGTTGGAAAACTTGAGTTTGTATCTGTCTAATGGATTTTATAGTTAAATCATATGTAATAAAGCAAAAACGTTTTATTGGTTTTTAATTATTCTAAAATAATTAAATTCGTAAAAAACATCTATAATTAAATGATTACAAATAGAATAATATTATTAAATTTAATATAATTTATAAAATTGATATCAAATAAGATAAAAAATCATATAATATTTATCACATTCAAATTATCAAATAATAAGTTTTATAAAACAGCATATTTAAACATTTATACATTCAATGATATTAATATTAAATCTTTAAGATCGATTTACTGCATAGAAACTCGAAGAAAATAAACATTTTATTTTCCATTTATTTATTATACTAAATATTAGATTAGTTATTTATTTCCAAATCGATTTTAATTTTACGATTATAAAAAATATAAATGTAATAATTTTAATTAAGATATTAATGGATAAAAAAATATTAATTCAAATATATCTTTATAAAATCTTTCATTCTCTGATATATTTTTCTATGGATATTGTGAAATTTATAAAATTTAGTGTAAATACTGTAAAAACCTTTAGTTTAATACTAACAAAGTGTAAATAATATTATAAATAAATAATTACATAGAAACTTTCATATTTTACCATTCCATAAATCAAATTTTATGAAAGTATTATTTCTTATTATTTTATAAATACATGTTAATTATACCTTCTTATATAGACATATATATATATATATATATATATATATATATATATATATATATATATATATTTGTTAATTAAAGTCAATTGTTGTTGAATTTTTTTTTTTAAATATTAAGAAACAAATAGTTTTATTTAGTGTGTAATTTACTGGCAATGACAGAAAAATTGGCTGTCTTGGAAACATTGAAAATATAATTTGTTATAATACATTATTAATCTAATTACGACAGGTAAATCTAATTTAATTCTGTACTAAAATGAAAATCGTCAAATTTCAAGCTTCTTGATTAAATTTACATAGAATATAAAATAGGGTGAATAACATCTGAACAACAAATAAAGATTATTTGAGTAAAATTTACATTGATTCAAAATTTTTATAAAAAAAATCATATATTAAATTAATTAAAATGAACATATACCTGTACTTTATAATTATGACATATTTATTTTAAATGTTAACTAAGTTTCGTTATCGATTTTAATCTTTATTAAAAATACAATTTGATTTATATTTTTTCATAATATATCTAAGAATTAATATATATATATATATATATATATATATATCATTAAGTTTTTTTTATCCACTCTTAGATGAAGTCCTCTCCCATAATTTTCTACTTCGACCGATCCAATGCCTTTTCTTCCATTGTATTCCGACGAATTTTCTTATATCTCTGTCCCATCTATCCATGTGTCTCTTTCTGGATCTTCTTATATATCTAAGTTCCCAATCAGTAACAATTCTTATATATCAGTAGATCCTTCTTTTTAATAAATGACCGACCCATTTCAATTTAAAGTTTTTCACTTTTACCATAACATCCGTAACTTTTGTTATCTTTCTGATCCAGTCGGTTCTTTTTCGTGTTATTCCTAATATACATCTTTCTATAATTCTTTATTTTGTGTTTAACGCCTAAATTATTCATATATATATATATATATATATATATATATATATATATATATATATATATATATATGTATATACGTATGTATTATATTATATATTAGCACTAAACACAGAATTTTTAATTAATATTTTCTTTTTTTTGTAATAAGTTTTAATTCATATATGGTTCCGATTTAACATTTTTTTTTATTATACAATAAAAGTATTTCATAATTGGTCATATTTATTACGTTGTAAAGTTAAAATTAAGAATTTAAATAAACAATAAATATTGAAGGTATGACTTCAATTTTTCTTAATGAATTAAAAAAATAGTGCATCAATAGCTGAGTATTTCAATATTTGAAATTTGATATAAATTTCTTAAATAAATTCACAATTATTTATTCTATTCTAACAAACGGATTATTTTGAAATAAATAAATATATACACATCACACAAATATACAGAAGCATTATATAAATTTAGATATGTTTAAAAAAAACATTATTATTAAACAATAAAACCTCTTAATTACTACAAGAGAAATTACTTCACATAGAAAAATTTCACGAATGAATAAAGTTTTTATGATGTTCATGGAAGTAAACTTTTCGAATATCTAAGAGTTCATTTAATACTTGGAAAAGTCACAATGAAAATGAAGATAATATCATATTTTATTTGAAAATTTAAGTACTGAACAAATATAATAATCGGTTCGCGATGGAAATATTCATTTTTATTATCTTTTTACTGACTTTTTATATGTTACTTTTTTAGGTGTTTTTATTTACTTATTGATCATATACTGATTTGAGTTTCATTGAAATGGTTTTATTTATTTTGGATAAATAAAGTATTATTATCTACATGTAAAAATTGCTAAAATTGGTTTTCACTATAACAATTTTAAAAGAAAAAGTATTTAAAATATATTTCAAATGGGACTAGCAATTTATATTATTTTTTTATAAAACTAAATAATACAATATGTTATAAGTTCTTTTTATTTATTTTACTTTATTAATAAGAATATTTATGTTAAAAAACATTTTAAACATATAAATAAATTATAATAGTACCTATATTGGCATTTTAATAAAGATAAATGGATTGATGCAGTTTTTAAATAAATTTTGAAAAAATATATAATACTATTTTTAAGGCAAAATAGTATACAAACATAGTACTATATATTTTATAAATTGCACAATTTATAACAAAATGTCTTTTAGTTTATGAAAATTTATTAAAAAAATATTGCATATAAAACAAATAAAATTATTTTAAAACATAATGAACATTATACTAAAATAATAAACAATAATAATACTTCCTAAGTAAAAAGTAATTAGCTTAAATAAGAAAATACCAACAATGAATCTATACTTTATATATATATATATATATATATATATATATATATATATATGTATGTATGTATGCATATGTATATAAAATTTATACGTATTTTTTGTGACTGAATCGTATCTATATATTTATATAGATTAATATATAAACATCAACTTATTATAACGTAAAGTATTAAAACTTGTTTTTATTACTAATAAAAATCTAACATTGTTTCTGTCTACTATTATTTTCTTTATCAATTTTCATACACATCTTCATTCACGTTTATGATCTTTATTATTTGATGACATTAAAACTCACAAGAACAATAAGATACTAACCAAGAAAATAACACAAAACCTGTTAAACTGTTGACCTCAACCCTGTTTTCTTTTATTAACGATCTAATTAAATGTTTAATAGTCACATTAAAGTTTGGATATTTAATGAATTTATATATATATATATATATATATATATATATATATATATATATATATATATATACGCAAATAAATATTTTATATTATGTAGTAAATTTAAAAAAGTAATTATTTTTTAATTAAATTCATGTTCTTTTCACAGAATCTCAATAAAATTTAAAGAAATATGTACAGAGAATATAACAAATATTGATTTTGATAATATTAATATTTAGATATTCTGTACCACATTAATATAGAATTCAGTTCAAACTACAAATTAATTCAGACAGTACAATACACGTATTTAAAAAAAATGTATATTATTTTAGAATTTATACGGTTTATATTGTAGAAATGTAAATTTAATAAAATAACATTTCAAGTCTATATTTTTTAAACTTTTCTGTCATTATTATATGTAAATTATTATTTTAAATTAAAATTAATTCAGTTGTCCATAAAAATATAATTGTAAAAGAAATATCAGTTTCAAATTGACTATATTTCAGAATATTTTTCACATTTTAAATATTTTTAAAATTTAACATTTCATAACTTTTAATTCGGTCTGAAAATTGGAATCTTACCAAATAGACAATAAAAAAACAACAAATTTTAAAGGTTTTACACCCAAATATGATATGAATACATTAAATCTAATTTAAGGAACACAACTTTTAAAATATAAATAGCTTTTAAATAAATAAAATAACTTGTAATATATTTTAATCAAATTTATTTTTAATAAATCATTTATGATAAATAATGAAAAAATATACTTTAATAATAATATTATTCATATAATCAAATTATTTTCCATATAGCTCACATATAAACACATACACACGTATATATATATATATATATATATATATATATATATATATAAATACAATATATGAATATAATTATAGTATTTATTTATTTATTATTAAATAAGTAACAAAGTAAATTAATAAAAATCAACAATTTTGAGTGACTTGTTAACTAGTAATAAACAATTACAATTTAACAAATAATTTTATTTCTTCTAATAAAATTCACTGTTTTCAGTATGGAATATATATTTTCAAAACTAATATTTTCCATATCTAAATGAAATCAACTGTTAAAAAATCTAATTTCAAAATGTATTTGTTGAATGTGAAAACAAAAATCTCTAATTACTACATCGACATTCAATAAATAATCCACGTAAAAAAGAAACAAGCACAAAACTAAAATCGAAATTAAAAAAATACACACCATTATGCCCTTTTTATTTTATACAGACTCTCTCATCACGATGTCATTAATTAATGTGTCGTCGAGGTGTGTTCATTAAAAAATCAATTCGTCCCGTTCAAATCTCAGTACGTCGCCATTAGCACCTTCATGTTCCCGTCGCCCACATCCATCCTCTTAAGACCACATTCCACTTTTCCATTTTAACCATCGTTAGATGTATATACCATATATATATATATATATATATATATATATATATATATATGAATACACTGACATATAGATGCCTGAATGTAGTTACATTGTGGTAGACTAATTGAGTCATTAGAGATTTTTCGCTTTTAATCAAAAGAGCAAACAGTGATTTCTGATTAGATGAAATTAACCGTAGTATTGTCATTAGAGATATTTTTTTGTATCTACTTGCTGAATTAATGCTCTTTGTATTTTCCTCGTGTTTTATTTGCATACATTTACATAGAAATGAAATTTAACATATTAGTAATTTATTTTAATAAATATTATAATGTATTATATATATATATATTACAATTTTTTAAAATATAATTTTTTATAATAATTCTTCTCTTACAACAATAGTGTATTTCAAAATTGTTTCAAATTTCCGTCTATATTTGAACTTTCATATCACAGTAATTTAATTTATAAATTTCCTTAATAATTTCAAAATATTATGTATTAATATTTTTCAATAATATTGAAAAATTACTTTTTAATTTAAAAAAATATCCTATATATTTATTTTTTCAAATAGTTCTTAATATCAGTTTCTAAATATTTTTTATTGCATTTATTGAATAATTCAAAGTCATAAAACTTTGCAATGAATTTTATTTTGTATGTACTTCGTAATTATAATTTATATGTACTTGGTCTCATTTATATAAAAAAATATTTTTTGAATTATTTTTTTAAAAAAATCTGATTTTGCAAAACAACTTTAATTAATTTTTTTCAATTTAGAATAAGAAATATGTGACTAGAATTAAAGTTTGAAAATAATATATTTTTAATGTTAATAAATTATGTATATATTTAATAACAGTGATTTTTTTTGTCTCTTTTCCACAATATATTAGTCATTAATGTCAAAAATCCATATCGTAAACTAAAGATAAATAAATGTATTATTTTTTTTAGCATTTTTAAAGTGAATTACAATTTTTAATTTGTTTCATTTATACACGGTTTATAAAATTCTTTAAGTAGATAAATATCCAACACTTTTTTTAACCTTATACTGTAACTCGTACATATTTACATCTTATTATAAAAAAATATCTAGAGAAAATATAAAAATATGAGATATCTAGTCTTAGTTGATGTCTAGAATATAAAAATAATTCTAACAGTTTCTAATACATGTCTTAATTCACGTAAAATTTGACAAAACGTATATAGTCTATGTTTTTTATCATTAATTTTTTAGAATATATTGCTAGCTTAGAAAATTATTAGTATCTATTTTTTTCTTCTATTTTAATATAAAAAAGTTTTATTTATTTATAAAGATAGTAATGAGTCCTATTAAACATGTTTAAGTTAATCAAAAATAGAACAAAAATGTTTTATATATTTCAAAGTTCTAAATGTATATATATATATATATATATATATATATATATATATATTTATAAATAAATAATTTATTTAACTGTATATTTTCTTTAATAACTGGCAAATTCAATTTCATTATTTTAATCAAACTGGCATTTCCTATTCATATACCAAACGAATTATTTTTTTAAATAGAATCTAAAAACTTAAACTTGAAAATTAATTATTTGATGAAAAAACGTCTTTTTTACTTTAATGAAGTCTATTTTTCTATTCTATTAAACAGTTATTTGAAATTATCTGTATCTGTTTTTCGAACTTCTATAAACTTAAAAAGATATGAAATGATCCTTATTAAAATATGTTTAAACTAACCAAGAACTGGAACAAAAATATTTTTTTTAATTCTTAATTCGAAATATAATATATAATCAAATGTTATATATATATATATATATATATATATATATATATAATATTTATTTAGCTTTCATTTTTTTCGAATAAAATAACTAAGAAGTCAATTTTATTCATCATAATTAAACTTACATTCACTGTTCACCTATATTAAAAATTGTTTTTTTAAAAAAAATCATAAAATATAAAATTAAAATTAAATTATTAATTATTTAATCAAAAAATAAACATTTTCATCTTTACTGAACTCTGCTTTGCTGTATCATAAAATAAACATTAAAACTTTCCTGTATCGGTTTTTTCGAACTTCAGATTATAAATTTTAATTTTCGATTTCGTAATGAACGTATATTATAGTCTTTCTGTACACAGCATGAATTCGTTCGACATTCTGTTTATTCACTCTCTGCAAATAATTCTTGAATTATTCAATAAAATATCTCTAAAAATAAATTAAACTCAATTCTTTAACGAAAGCATCTTACTTTTATAATCTTTCTCTGTCATTTCAACATTTCCCACTATACGACGCACAATCATTAAATTAATTCTAAATGTTCAATATGATTACAGAAATATTCATTTATATCGAAATATCATTCAAAACAAAATCAGTACAAGCAATTTAAATTAATACAAAGTTTATCGTGCGGATGAAACTAATGCGATTTTATTCGATTCCGCAATGTCTGTTATAGATAATTCAAACGTGGTGTACTCTTATCGGGCTTAAAATCGCTTACTGTGCCTCATAAAACAACCGCGATCACGTAATAAAACAGTCATTTTGCTATGCCGAATAGGTCATTTTGAAAATTTACTTCAGGAAACGACGAATGATTATAATTGCATCCCCATATACCTTTTTAAAAACCATTTTCATTTTATATACGTACATACATATATATATATATATATATATATATATATATATATATATATATATGTATATATTACAATATAATCTATCATATATATTTTATTTAAAAAAAATATATGACAACAAAAATATGAGAACAAAATATATAAGTAATCAAAAATATCTTTTCTATTTCTGTATGCCTTCTATAACCCTATTAATAAATATTTTATTCTATTTTTTCCTTTTTAATATAACTTTTCAAACAAATAATAATTTTAATCTTTATTTTACTATCATTTTTTCTATAAAAAAAACACTATTTTTAATAACTTATGAACAATAAGTAAGTCTTTCAAAATTAAAAAATGTTATAAATCATAATATGATTATTACAAACTGTAAAATAAAACATTTTATAATTATTTTTTTAACATGTCAAGATATTACCCATAAATGGGTTGTTTTTACCTGATTATACAATAAAACAGAATACTTGTTAATTAATTAAAACTACAAGTATCTGTAAAGCCAACTTGTTTTATATAGAGTGGCTTGAAATGATAAAATGAAACTAAAGAATACTAAAAAATAGTAACAATTTAGTCTCATTTGGAAACCCTATATTAGTTTATATTGTCAATAAATTTAATGCATTGTAAATACAAATAATTTATATTGGATAATAAATCAAAACTAAATTCCATATATAATTTTAATTTGTACATTTATGATCATTAAATATGAACTTACAAACTAAACCGTACATTTAATTCACTCACTTCTTTAAAATCTGTAATTATTAATGAATAAAACATTTCATAAGAGCAACAATGAAATGTTACTTAAAATTAAATTCTTGTTAAAAATATAAATTCTATCAAAAATTCAATTTACATATATTAAATCAACTAATGTTTATTTTTGTCAAAATTTACATTAATGAATTTTCGATAACAATTCTTTTTTAATAAAATTCATCTATTTTATATAAAATAAGGTAATATTTATGGCGTTTTAAAATATTAATTTTAATCAAATATAAATATAAAATTTTTAAATTTATTATTAAAATATTATTCACTTATAGCAAAAGACAATTTAATTTGTTAATATATATATATATATATATATATATATATATATATATATATAAATACTATTTATTTACAATTGATATTCTAATTTCTTATATAAAAATGACTAGTAAATATACTCATACTTACTAAACAAGTATGTATATAATTAAAAATATTAATAGTTTTCCACTATCCAGATAGTAAATAGAATTTCAATTCAATTACATTTTAGTATCGTAATTCTAAATATAAACATAATTGATAATGTTGTTCATAATTTGTTTATGATAATTTTATAATAGAGTAATTTAAAGAGCTATTTATTTATTAAAATATATTTACATGTAAAGTATAGAATTGGAGTGAATTATAATAATTGAAGAAAATAATTGGATCATTACAACATTAACGTACTAAAATGAATATTTTTTGTATTATTAACACGAGTATCAAAATTCATCAAATTATATTCAAGTTGAAATTGCAAACATAGCAAATCTGTTAAATGTGTAATTGAATATTATGTATTAATAGATGAATTTTATACATAAATCAATATGTGTATACGAATGAAATAATTTAGTGCTATAATATTAATGTTCAAAACAATTTTAATAGTAATAGAATATAACACAATTATTGAAAATCGGTTGAACAGTATATTGTTAATATGAAAATTATTACATTATATTTTATATAAAATATATTTAACTAATAAGAAATCAAAAAATAATATATTGTATATTTTTTTAAAAAATATTTAGTTTAAAAAGTATTTTTTGGATAATCTTCAAAAATGTGTGTTTTTGAAAAATGTCGTACTAAATTCTAGCAAAAATATTTGAAAACATATTGAAAATAAACACAATTATTTTATATATCTATTAAAAATATATAAATTGTTGAGATATAATATCATAATTTGAAAAGTAAAAAAAAATATAATAACTTAAAACTATTTTTAATTTCACTGAAAATCCTACCTATTTAATTTTAAATGAACAGTAAATAATGTATAAAACAAGTTACAAATTAAAAATAATAAATAAAATAGAGACAAAAATATATTAAAATATCATAAATGAAATTAAATAAAAAGGTACTTAAAAATAATAAATATCTGAAACTAATAATGACGGAATGTATAAACAAGCAATGATTAGAATAAAATTAATCAGTGCATATGAAAAGAAATGACAACATTAAAATAAATCAATAAAAAATATAAATTTTCCATATTAAGTATGATTTATTAAAATATATAATTAATTTATTATGGTATTTTATATATTAAATAATGTTTCATGAAAAATACCTTTATCTTTATACTAATCGATATAACTGAAAATGTTTTTATTTCATGTTTAACAACGTTGTTAATAACGTCTTGTAAAATAAACTCTTTTAAATGTTTTATCTCATAAGGATACTCTTTTAACTCCGTAAGACTCACTAAACAAATATACGATATGATAGATAATATAGTTTCGTAAACTTTTATAACCAATTTAGCTGTTGAAAACTTTTCAAGTACATACTTTATTTCATTTTAATAGACTTGGATAATTTCAATAAAAATCTAAATAAGATATCTTGTGGAAACTTTTTATGATTCGAAAAGTATAATTGTGTGTGTGTGTGTGTGTTTGATAGTGTTTATAATTTAAAAGACAGAAAAATGAACAATGATTCCAGTTTTTTATTGTATTCAATTAGATAAAAAATATTCTAAACTATCTTTTGTATTTACTATTATAAAATTTATGAAAACACACACACACACACATATATATATATATATATATATATATATATATATATGTGTGTGTGTGTGTGTGTGTGTGTATTAGTATTTTTAGTTTCTTACAATAAAAAAATTCAAAAACTAAATTTATTGAAAATTTTAAATAAATATAAAAATATCTTAGCACGTTTTATAGACTTATAAAGTAGTAAAAAAATACAATATACATATAAAAAGGGACATATTAATGTACAAAGGCAATTTCTTTGTCATATCGTACGGTTGATTAAATATACATGACAGTACTAGGGTGCCCATGATCTTCATCATGCCAAACAGCAATTAATTTGAGCCAATAGAAGGGGGACTTTAATTGCCGCATCGAGATAAGATCGTACAATGGTTGACTGTGGGACTAGAAACCCCCTCCAGAGTAACGTTTTCCGATGAAAGCTCACTGATAATTAATGTACTTTTAACTGACTCCCAGAATGACTGCTTATGACGCAAGCATTGCCACTAGGGATGAACAAACAATGAGATCACCACCTACATTTATATAAATAAAGATCATTATATATATATATATATATATATATATATATATATATATATATATGTATGTATGTGCGTACGAATATACATACATACGTACGTACGTATGTATGTATATTCATAAGCATATTGTTTAATCAATTTAAGCAATGGAAAATTGTCTTCTACAATTCGTTAAACATATGAAGTATTTTTATAATTAAAAAAATATTCAGCAGTATTTTAATAATTTCAAAATTAATTTTTGTGTATAGGTTTATATATATATATATATATATATATATATATATATATATATATTTATATTTATATATATATATATATATATATATATATATATGTATTAAATATTTTTAAAATATAAAACTTTATTTGGAAACTATTTTTTATTTGGATCAAAATGATTTGGTAGTGGTACAAGAGATGCACATAAATTTTTGGAAGGATTTATGTGAAATATATATTCATTTTCAACATCATGAAGCTCTCTAAAGTTTCTCAATATTGGTTTCAGCATTGGATTCAACAGGTTTCTAAATGCATACATTTGCGGTATTGTTAGCGCAATAGGTTCTCTGCAAATGATCCACAATACAACATGCATAAATGATTTGGTCTGTATAGAACCCCAATAGATGAAGTAATCGCCTGAAAATACGCATTAGTTTCGCTTCTGAATGTAATATTAATTTGAAATTAATTAATTAAGAATTGATACTGACGATAATGTTATTTTAAGTATTTAACTTAACTACTTTTAGTTTCTACTAAATACATTTTTACTTTATACTAATTTTTGAAAAATAGGTAATTGTTATTTTTTAAATCTTATTTTTAATTTATAAATATTTATATTATTTAATAGTAAAAAATAACAATCTTATAAAGAATTTTTTGACGCAATAAAAAATTTATTATATTTTTTAAATTTATGTATATATATATATATATATATATATATATATATATATATATATATATATATATATATATATATATATATATATATATATATATATATATATATATATATATATATATATATATATATATATATATATATATATATATATATATATATATATATATTATAAATTGGATTAAGAATATCATTTGATTTTAATTTATTATTATTATAACAAATAAAAATACATTTAATTATATAAATAATACTCAATTTAAGTTCAATAAACATAAATTCTTGTATTTGAAAATGTATTTATTTTATTTAAACAAACACATACACACACATGTATGTATATATACAAATATATATATATATAAATATATGTGTGTGTATGTGTGTGTGTGTGTGTGTGTTTATGTGTAAGGATATATAAACAAAATAAACTGTATCCCTTTCTATAGATTAAGTTTTTGTGCTTTCTTGAATGAAAATGCCTTTAAATATTAAATGTATTTGTATTTGTTTTGTACTGAGTACTCCCATGTATATATTTTTTATTTATAATGCACTGAATATTACATTTTTGCCGCTACACCCACTATTGTTTACTTATTTTTTAACTTCAATTTTAAAAAAAAACAGTTTAATAATTTTCTTACAGGATTTAATAAATTATACGAAAAATTTTATAGTATATTTATATTATACATATATATATATATATATATATATATATATATATATATATATATATATATTATACAAATTAATTTATATTATATTTTATCCATTAATACGACTTGAAAAATTAACACAAAAATATTATTTTAATTTAAATATAATGTAGTATTAGTTATTATTTATACTTTCATATAAATTAAATTTAGTTTCATACAATGCATAAAAAATAGTCATTGTTTTTGATTTAAGTAATTAACCAAATTTACGTATTTAACATATGTATTTATAAATAATACAATTTATTTTTTTAATAATGAAGTTTTTACAAAAATTTTTGCTTTTCATTATACATTTTTAACGTTAAAAATCAATTATTTTAAAACTTAGTATGAATAATAAATAATGTAATGGTTTTTTAATTTTCACAAATAAAAATTAGAAAACAATTCTAAGAAAATAAGTTTGATTGTTAATTTTTAAATTTTGAAACTATAAAATGTTTTCGTCCACTCGTATTTTAATTGGTAATTTGAATAAATTGTAAATTAAAATCTTTTATATAAATAATATTATATAAAATTATATATATATATATAAACAATTTTCAATTATTTTGAAAAAAATAATGTAAAATATTTAATGTTTTTTTATAAACTATTCATTAAATATTATTTCATAAGTAAAACTGAAATATAAAAATGATAAATGTATATCATTTTTAAATTTAAGATATAAAAATTCTCATCCTTAAGTCCATTAATCATCATAAACATAAAATTGCATAATAAATTAAAGCATTTCGAAATATAAATACGACTGTACGATAGTAATTTATTTAATATAAACGTAATACGGAGCAAATATTATTTATAAGCGGGAATAAAGACAAAAAGTACCATTAAACGTGTTTAAAATTTTATCCAACGTCATTGGAACCTGAATCCTGAGACTTGTCCCCGGCTCCACCACGTCTGGCATCAATTCTGTGAACATGTCAACCACAGGATTGCCAACGCAATGTAGCTTGAAGAAATAGGCAATGACGCACACACCGTCTTTCTCTTTTAACGCTTCCTCGTGGGTAAGGTACGTGCTCTTTCGAAACGTCACGTGCATCTCAATTGGATATTTTGTCATATCGACGGAGTGCTCACTACCCTCTTGATCGTTTTCGCCCCAGTGGAAATGCAGTTGAGAAAATATGTACTCCTCTAGTAGTGGACCACCTGCACGAGTAATCAATTACATTTTAATGTCTTTTAGATACAAACGTGGACAAAGTTATATATATATATATATATATATATATATATATATATATATATATATATATAAAGAGACAGAGAGAGAGTGTTTTAAGCGTGATAGAACTTTAAATTGAATCCCTTTCGAAAGTTCTATATAACTTAAAAAACTTTCTTTACATATATACATGCGTATGTGTATGTATGTGTATATAAATGTATGATAAAAGTGTTTTTTTAGGTTAGATAGAACTTTCAATAAGGATTCAATTTAAAATTGTATCACTCTTAAAACACACATACACACACACACACATATATATATACATATATATATATATGCTTATTTAAATATCTATAAGATACAATCTTAATTTGTTTTTAATATATATATATATATATATATATATATATATATATATATATATATATATACACGAGGGTAGTCCCATAAGTACCCGACCTGACCTAGAAATGGCGGTAGTTGTTTGAAAAATATCACTGTATTAGAAAGTACACAATCTATAAAGCATATGTTTCAAGTTTGAGGACGCCACGTTGTTTAGTATTTGTTTGGCAGCCATCAATAGTGAACGTTTTCAGTGAATTTGTGAAAATGAAGAAAATTGGTCATCGTTACGTGATACAATACTTTTATTTGAAAGGCCTCAGCCCAACCAATATAAAAGCTGAACTGGATTCTACTCTGGGTGAGTCTGCTCCTTCGTTTACAACAGTGAAATATTGGGTAGCAGAGTTTAAACGAGGCCGTACGAGCTGCCAAGACGAGCATCGCAGTGGTCGACCAAATGAGGTGACGACTCCAGAAATGGTGAAGAAAATCCACAAAGCGGTACTGGATGATAGTCGACTGAAAGTGCGCGAGCTAGCAGACATAGTAGGAATTTCAAAAAGTGCGGTACATCGCTTATTATCTGAAAATTTGGACATGAGAAAGCTGTGTGCAAGATGGGTGCCGCGTTTGCTCACACTCGAGCAAAAACAGTGTCGTGAAGATGTTTCAATTGAATGTTTAGCGAAGTTTCACAGCAACAAAGCAGAATTTTTGCGCCGTTTCATAACCATGGATGAAACATGGGTCCATCACTTCACACCCGAGACAAAAGAACAATCAAAACAATGGACTGAAAAGGGAGAACCGGCTCCAAAGAAGGCGAAGACCGTTTCATCTGCAGGCAAGGTCATGGCGTCGGTTTTTTGGGATGCGCGTGAGATAATTTTCATTGACTATCTTGAAAAAGGAAAAACTATCAACGGCGAGTATTATGCGAACTTATTGCAACGTTTGAGCGAAGAAATCAAGCAAAAACGGCCGCATTTGGCTAAGAAGAAAGTGTTGTTTCATCAAGACAATGCATCAGCTCACAAATCCGTTATTGCAATGGCCAAAATTAATGAATTAAAGTTTGAATTGCTATCTCATGCACCCTATTCGCCAGATTTAGCCCCCTCGTATTATTTTCTGTTTCCAAACTTGAATAAATGGCTCAGTGATCAAAGATTTCCCAACGATGAAGAAGTGATGTCGGCAGTTAATGGGTATTTTGAGGAGCAAGACAGTTCTTATTATAAAAAGGGTATCGAACTTATTGAATATCGCTGGGAAAAGTGTATAAAGCTGAAAGGAGATTATGTTGAAAAATAAATATATTTTTTTCCAAAAATTTTTGTATTATCTTTGTTGGGTCGGGTACTTCTAAGACCACCCTCGTACAATAAAAAGTATCAAAAAAAGTATTCTTTTTAGGTAAAAATTAAAGTTTCATTTACTCAAGAAATATATTTTGATATTTAATTTCTTTCATTTCTATTAATTTTAACATTTTAGATATTTTATAAAAATGTTTATAATTTTAATTAAAAAAACAAAGTAATTTTTATTTTTCCGGTTATGAAACAATTTATAATTTGTAAAATATTTAAAAAATACAAATATTACAAATCTTAGGAAAATTTAAGGTTATTTCAGTTCTGTCAATTCAACTCTAATAGTGTTTTCATAGATAATACAATATTTTTTGTATAATAATTAATTTCTTTTAAATAAAATCAATTGCTGTTTCCACCTATAATTTTAAATATTTTATTAGTCTTATATCTATTATTTTAATATATTACAAAAATTTTTTTTTGGAATATTATATATATATATATGCACATACTTTCTATATTATGTATAAATGAGTAATGTATACAATTGTTAACAAGAATATTAATACACACATAACTTTCTTGTGCTTAACTTTAATCAAGTACTTTCACTATATAATAAAAAAGTTTACTATTTAAAACTTAATGCTTATAATAAGAAACTTTACACATTTAGACGATATATTATCTTTGACATTATAGTTTTTATGTGTAAAGTTTTTTCAAGGAACTAGTAATGTAATTTAACCGTTATGATTTTATCGCAGTTTCACTTATATATAAAAAAATAAAAACTAGTAGATAAGAACATCGTCTCATTAAATTATCAAACATCTACACCCATACAATCGAAATATGTGTACATTTATAAATACCTGATATACTAGGCCAGTCTGTTTTCCAAGTGCCATTTAAAAGTAATGTGTTTCCTGTATTCGTTAGTTTCATTTTTTTCGCAACGGTATCTAAATTATGCCAATGCAATTCCGGCAATTCCAGATGAGTCATCTTACTTATATTCAGATCAATAGGTGATTTAAAGTTGATTAATACCTGTGACATTAGTTGTATATACAAAGGTCTTTCCTCCAAAGTGAGATTTTGAAGCACTTCGAAATGATTGGCATTTTTATCTATTAATTCTTCTTCGACAACCTCTTCTTCTTCTTCCATGATGAATTATTTTATTATGTGTATTAAATAGCATTTATTCTGTTGAATTCAGCCACAAAGAAATGTTAAAATTCATTTTTCAATAGTGAATTTGTGGGAAATATAAACATTAAAATTTTGAATAGGCATATTGATTGATCTAAATATAAATCATACTTTTAAATTTTGACGTACATTTCCAAATATTTAAAAATATGTTTCAATTTAAAATATATTTGTTTTTATCTCAATGCCTTCTTTCATTACAAAAAATTGAAACAAATTGGGATTTTTTGTAAAAATAATAAAAATATTTCATTCTTAATAAAGTTAAATTATGTTTTAAATGATGATTCATGAAACATAAGCTGAGTTTATTGAAAAAGTGAATTATTATAAATAATTTATTTCTTCAACAAAGCATATCATGAACCAAAAATTAAACGAAAAATAATATATTTAGAAAATTAAAAATATGACACATAAAAAATAATTCTCTCTTTCTCCCTCTCTTTTTTTGACACACACACACACACACACACACACATATATATATATATATATATATATATATATATAATCAACTGTTTACATAATTACATAAGACGATCCACCAATCTCGGCCAGGGGTATGGTATGAACACTTTTAATAGTCACCCAGTTAATTTAAAAAAAATCCTGAATTAGCAATACCAGTTAAAAGAACAGTCAGGATAATTAAATAGATCAAAGAAAAAAAATGGTTTGAGGGGTTTTGTTTTAAATACGTTTAAATTTCTAATGAATATCAGATCAAATTTTAAAATTCTCCTAAAAATGATACAATTATTGATTTAAAATATAGTTATTATTTTTAAACCTATTAATTTTTAAATTATGTTAGAATTACTAAAATTATTAAAGAATTATTACATAATAAATTCCATGCAATAAAAATACTATAAAAATAGAGTAGTATATCTTCTTCTAAATAAATAATGATCACTATTTACATTTTATTATACTTGTTAATAAAAAAATTGTTGCTAAAAAAATATAATGTATTTTACATTGATCATAATTCATGAGAGATTCAAATAATATACCATAAATGAACTATTAAAATGTAAAACTTTAATTTAAATGGTAATTTCATCTTAACTATAAATTATCTGTGCTAATAATATAAAAAGAATGATTCAATTAAATAATATGTTTTTTTTTAATATTTATTGGACATTAATGATTATGTTTATACTGAATTGAGCATTGGTGAATTAAAGTAAACAATAAATTATTAAAAATAATCATAATTTCATGGTATTTTAAACAATAAGTCATTTGTAAAAAAATAAAATTGAAATTTCGTATGTTTATAATATTGTCAATTAATTTTCATAACTTTATTTTATTATGAAACATTTAATATATTTCATATATATATATATATCGCAAACAATTTTATATCAATTTCATTTCGTGCAGCAGGTATCATGGGTTCGACGACGCGACTGGCATATCCTCTCATCAGGTATGTTCGTCTATACAAATGACGAACGTTTCCAAGTATTGCATCCAGAAGGATCTGATGATTGGACACTGCAAATCAAATACGTGCAAAAACGGGACAACGGCACTTACGAATGCCAGGTTAGTATTTAATATTTAATCAAATAAAAGAATACATTATAATTATCTTAATTATTGTTATATAAAATATTATATATATATATATATATATAGTATATATATATATATATATATAAATATATATATATATATATATGTCATGCGGGAGATTGCGTTCGATTCCCAGTATATGTATATATATATATATATATATATATATATATATATATATATATATATATGTATATAAATATTTGTATATATATGTATATATATATATATATTTATATATTATATATGTCATAGTAGCTTATATCAGCCTAATGCTGGGTGAAAACCTCATTGAATGTTACCATTCACTGGTAGTTCGTCATACTCATCACTATAACCAGACTTAGTGAATATTTTTCATTCAAGGTTTATTTCCTTATTTAAGTTCATTTCATTTTAACTAAAGATCCTCATCTTCTCTCTTTGTATGACTGAAGATTGAACACAATATTTCAAAGGATATAATATAAGCTACTACACTACCAGTTGGTTATAAATATATATATATATATATATATATATATATATATATATATATATATATATAAATTATTTGATAAATTTAATAAATGAAGTAAATAAATACAAGAACTTAATAATTTACATTAATCATAAAATATTCTAGGTTTATTTCAAAAAATGTAATTTCGTAAAAAAATATATTTTTACAATAATATTTCTAATATCTATTTATTCATTTCTCTCTCTCTCTTTCTTTCTCTCTCTCTCTCTCTCTCTCTCTCTATATATATATATATATATATATATAAAATTATAGAACATTACTTTTTAGTTAAATAAATATTTCATATTTATAATTGACTACTGTAGTGTCAAATATGTAACGTTTTATATTCAATATTATTAATTTATTGTAAAATAAATAAAATACTTTTTTTCACATACCTTATTAAAATCTATATATATTTTAAATGTGTAACATGTTATTTAACAATTAACTGCCTCAAATAATTGGCTATGTATTTTATATCACTATTTATCATCTCCTAGAATACATATATTATAAATTGGTGAAGTTATTCTATATAAGCCAAATTACAATAACTAAATTGTTTTTTCACATTCGTTCAGTTTCAATGTATAGAGTAATTTTAATATTAAATGTTCCAACTATTTTAATGATTAGAAGTTAATAAGTCAATTTTTAAAATACGTTTATTTGCGTTTAGCAACAATTCATATTTATTTGTTACTGAAAAAAATGTGTAATATTAACATGAAGTGTAGTTATTTTTTTTACTTCTTTAAAAAAATGAGTTATTTCAATAAAAATTTTATTATTCAATATAAATTTCAAACCAACTAAATAATTTTTTTTTAATTAAACAAAGATAGCATAAAATATTAAATTTTCATAAAGTTTTCTTACTCATATCTAATTTAAATATTTTTTTGTTTCATCGGAATAAAAAATAATTTGTAAACATTATAGTTTTGTTTTTGGTATTTTTTAATAATGTAATCTTCTGAAAATCTCTCTCTTTCTCTCTCTCTTTCTCTCTCTCTTTCTCTCTCTCTTTCTCTCTCTCTCTCTATATATATATATATATATATATATATATTTGTAAAACACTGACTGGATGGTATAGTGGTTTGCATCACCGCGTCTTGCGGGGAATTGAGTTCGATTCACAGTCAGAGAGCCCCTCACTTTCGAGGGTTGAGCATGAAGTTGACAACCTCATCTTGTAAAATAACAACTATCGAAAAGCTCTGACAAGAAAAATGCTTTATTGAGATTTTACTGTCAGATGGGCCTGGGACTAGAATAGACGGTGGAGCCAATGATAATATATATAAAATAGTTCCATTACAAAATTAATGTCATTAATACTCACGCTACTCCGAACGTAAACGATTACCTCCGAACATTAACGATTGCAAGTTTCCTCTTACTCTTACATTTCCTCATTTACTTATCCATTACTCACGCATAGTAAGTGGAGGGGGTAGTCCCCCAAGAGTTAAAGAACGTTTCGAGCAAGGAGTGAAACCCCCTGATAAACTACTAATTTAATTTCTTAATTACAATACGTTATAGTTGCATAAAAATACTTGTATATGATAAGATTTTCATATTATTTACATAAGTTTTGAAAATATTATTTGGATATTAAAATTTAAATTACATTTTAAATATTAATTTTAACATTTCATTATCATTCTAAGCTCTTAAATGAAATTCTTATCATTTTTTCCTCACTTTTGTATTCTCATTTCTTAAAAATTTATATCTCATGTATTTTGAAATTGAACTCTCTACTAAGAAAACTTTTATATTTTAAATTATGATTATTATTTATACATAGTAACCCTTTCTACATTATATATACATACATACATATATATATATATATATATATATATATATATATATATATATATATATATATACATAGATACATTTACGTGTATGTATAATTGTAGACAATAATTTAAACACGCGACCAATTTCAATCTTTCGCATGCCCTCCATTTTAATAAGAATATAAATTGTTGAACAATGCAAACCTTATATATTTCATACAATAAAACACTTTTACAATTTTCTTTTACGGTCAAACGTATTACAGCACGAATACGTACCTATATAAGTATAATACAATATAAATGCGTAAATATATATATATATATATATATATAATTTATTCTGGGCGTATCTATATAGTTTTATGCAATCGACTTTTTTAAATTGGAGAGATGACAAGCCGACTGTTCCTTTTTCATCCTCGCATAGTATTGTTCTTTCTATTAGACGATATTCGCGTCGCCTGTCTCTCGATATTATTCTTTCCGTGTACGTGTTTAATTTTGCGCGTGATTCTATTCGAGAAACTGTGACTCGACTGAATTACAAAATAAATTTTATATATTTATATATATATATATATATATATATATATATATATTCGTATGTGTGCGTGTGTATATGTGTGTAAAAAAATTCCTATTCCAAAGACGAAAGTGAAATGCATATATTATTCATTATTTCCTTTTATTCTTTTTATGTCAGTTGCCTTTAAAAAAAATAATAAACTATGTAAATTCTATGATTTGACTTGTGAATAATTCAAATTGCTCTATTATTAAAATGAATTAAATTCTATCAAATTATATAGTAATCAATAGCGGTTAGGCAACCATATAAAATTATCGTTTGTGGTTTATTGAAAATATCTAATTTAGTATGCATTTAAAACAATGTTGTTTTGTATAAATTTGTATCCAAATTTTCATATAAAATTACGTAAATTATAATTTTACTATTTATTGTAATTAATTTATAATCATTACTATCATTATATATATATATATATATATATATATATATATATATATATATATATAAAAGGAAATTAAACATTATAATCTTGCTGCTAATTTATATATTTATTGATTAGAGTAAATAATTTAATTAAATTTAATATTTACTTTTTTAGAATTTGACTAATTAATATAATAATCGCATTAACTTCTGTATACCGAATAAAATTTGAAAATTGAATAAATTTTATTGACTGATTACTTACAATATATATATATATATATATATATATATATATATATATATATATATATATATATGAACACATATGTTAATTTTTTAAAATAATGTCAACAAATATAAATCACTGCAAGTGATTTAGAAATATTTAAAATATATTTGTATATTTACTAGCTAAAATCTATTCATAAAATCATTTTATATACAAATGTATTATATTATTATACATAATCTAGTCATTTTATTAAAATGCTAATTATTAATCAATTAAACTATCATCTTTATATTCAATATCATCCCATATATTTTATTCATTTCGCCATCAAATTATAATCTAAAAGATAAAATAAAGAATATTTTATCAATTATTTTTCATTGTTCTGTTTCAAATATTTATACTATTCAAATACTTTTCAACAAAACAAACAGTAGTCTTCATAAACCACTTATAATAAACAAAACGTTTTAATAGATTTTTCCAAAATTTCTGAATACCCAATATAATTTATTAATCTATTTTTCAATTATATAACACAAATTTATTAATATATTGTTCAATTATATAATTTAATTGTATATTCAAATTTATTCTCATACTAAAAACACATATCTAATTTTAATTATTTCGTTACACATCCAAAATTATTAAATATATTTATATGTATGTATATAAATATGTTTATATAATATAGACACAACATAGCGGCTATTAATTTTGTCAAAAAAAATATAATATCTTTTATATTTTAGAAGAACATATTTTTATTATAAAATAAAGATGAAATATTATAATAGAATGTAGAAAAAATATTTTCTTTAAAAAAATTTTTATAACAAAAAATCATTACCATAGATATATAACTAATTTCAAAGTATTTTATATTTCAAAGTAAATTTATATTCTTTATGAGAAATTCAGTTAATTTAAAAACAAATTGTAAATGTTATATAAAAAACTCAAGAAGAATAAATTGAAATATTATTACTTTCTATTCAAAAGTGATTTTTTTAAAATAATATTCGGAATAAAGTTTTATTCTCAACATATTTCTTATGTTCTCATATATACATATAAATATACATATACATACACACACACACATACATATATATATATATATATATATATATATATATATATATTCTAGAAAAATAATATTTAGCTACAAAGTATCTCATAAATTTCTATATATCTACCAAAGCTCTATTCATATTAAACTTGTTTCCTTCCACTTTCATACAAAAAATAGTATCTCTTAAAACTCAACAAAGTTTACTATCCTCACAAAGTCAGTTCATCTATCATTGAAGTTCATGTAGTTAACTTCTATCCACATTATTTATGTGTAACATAACACTGTTAAGCATTTTATCTACACGTTCTATTAAAAGTATGTGAAAATTTATTCACTGAGTACAAATAATCCATTACAATGAAACTCATCAGAATATTAAAATATGTTTCATAAAATAATATTCGGGTAATAACTCTCATCCAAAATACGTTTATGATGAAAATTATTTATATATATATATATATATATATATATATATATATATATATTTGTAAAAAATAATAATAAACCATTATTTTTTTAATAGACAACTTAAAAATGTTATTTTTGCCGAGATAAATTTTTCACTTTCTTTAAAAAATGAAAGTACTGAAAAATATTAAATGATATACTCGTACAAACACTTTTGTCAAGATAAGTAGATTGTTATTACAAATGAATACAAAACAATTTTAAATTTTATTGTTTGACTCAATATAAAATAGATGTTAATTAAAATAATTATCAAAGATGAATCTTAAGGTTCTTTATAATGTCATAAAATAATAAAGTATAAAGTTAATTGCAAATGAAAATTCATTAACGATTTTATTAATTGATAAAAATAATTGGTGTTTAACGTTTTATAACCTGCATTTCTTATAAATATAAAATTTTTATAACTAACCACAGTTTATTGAGTTATTTTCAAATAATTAGAATTTATATTTAATTATAACTTTTGGTTTTTATCTATAATATATATATATATATATATATATATATATATATACATGTGTTTGTGAGTGTATGTGTACATATATGTATATTTACGTTATATATTAATATATTTAAATCAATGTTTAAAAATTAAACAATAATTATTTTGCATAAATTAATGTAAATATCTATATAAAAATATCAATTACCATCAACTTAATAAAAATATCAAACAACTATTAAATCAGTAACTATACGAAGATGTTAAAAATTTATTTTTGTCTTAAAGATTCAATAGAGTTTTAATTTCGAAAATCTAATCACACTTTCACATAAATAAATTCATTTATGTGAAAATAAATTCACCTCTGTTCTAAAATAAAAAGTAATTAATGATACTTATTATAAGATAAAAATAGAGAAAATTGGTAAAAATTATTAGTTATAAATAATAATAGCTATGCGCTCTATATAAATATATACAATAAAATGTATAAATCAATTATATAAAATGTTGTTTGACAAAATATTTTTTGATACATTTAATCATTTTACAAACACATCTTGATATTTAATAACATTAATTTTACATTTTCAGTATTTATAGTGATGTTTTATGTGTAAATACCACCTCATTATTATTTTTATATCTACATCTTTACATTTTATATCGATAATATTTCACATCTTTAATCAACCTGTTGCATGACAATATCTGAAAATTCACTTTAGTGGTTAGTAACTTCTTTCAAACATTAAATTCGAATAAGTGAATTAACAAGAAAAGGAGCAATTAAATTTTTATTATTAAAAGATTCACTTAATAGAAATTCAATTAATTTATATGAAATCCTTTTTAATTAACCAATAGGTTAGTGATTTCTAAGAGCATTGAAAGTTTATTAATATATTATACATACATATACATACACTCACTCACTCACTCACTCACACACACACACACACACACACACACACACACACACACATATATATATATATATATATATATATATATATATATATAAACAATTTTAATTTTAATTATTTATCGTAATTTATTATTACTTTACTTTTTTAAAATTTCTATATCGATTATTCAAGTAACAATCTTTAATAATGAACATTTTTTGTTGTTATTATTAGATATTATCTTTTTTAATATTATTTGCAAAGAAAAAAAATAAACAATAACTAAAAAATATTACTTTAATATTAACTTAATTGTTACTTTAATAATAATAAAAAATCTTTGTTTTCTAGTTACATTCGTTGTAATGTTAGTACTGAATAAAATCATTGAACTCGACTTTATGAAAAAATCCAATATTCATTTTATACAGCACATATAAACAGAAAGAAAATAAAGTAGTTCTTTTACCAAAAAAGTAGTTTTATATAAACATTGTGGATTTATAACGATAACAAATAAGATTTAACTGACAATTCAAGAACTGAAAAATGACATCTGAAAAGAATCTAACGGTGTTTCTACAACTTTTTCTTCATATCCATATAAAGAGTTTCTTTTTCAACGTTGTTCAAACAGTAACAGCATAAAAATATACTTATCCAGTAAACATAACCATGCAATCATCTATGATAAATCAAAGAAATTGACAACAGTTATCGCGTTATTGCTGTAACAACGCAACACTAAACTCTAAAACGTCACGCGTACGATGATATCAGACAGAACAGTCGTTCTCTGAATAAACAGCGTTATACATAAACGTCGTGTTAAGTGACTTTTGTTACTACATGTATTTTTCATATAGATACGTTTCCGTGCGACGCATAGACGACGCGGATAAACACGAGTAGCGGGTGGAGGAATGTGGTAGCGAGGAAAAAACTCGTAAGCCATGAATATTACGTCGTTTTATAGGTTTTCGTACTTACATAAGCTTTTAACTCGTTAGCAGTAAGCAGTTATGGTTTTTTGGGCGTTAACTCAAGCGGTCGACGGGACGTTGAAGAACGCGTCACGAGACGATGGAAATCGGTGGGGGTGAAACATTGGTCGGTCGCTTCGTGTAATATCTTTTACGATTTTTTACGACTTCCCGTTATCCAAAAACATCGAGTTATACAGGAATAACAAAATGAAAACGTCGTTTTTACAGCAGAATTTTCATACTTCCATATATACACATGTACGTACATACATGCATCACATATACACATTGGTATATAATAGCAAATAATAATATTCAAATTTACATACATACGAATACACATGACCAACAATATCTTTTGTTGATATACCTAGATTTTTTTATTTCTAGTCATAAAAAAGATTGTAATTAATCTACTAAAAACACGAGTCTGAAACTAAAGTAGCATTTAACTAATAAAAAAATATTGTTAAAGTCTACGAAATTGACCCAAAATATAACATTGCAAAAATATATGTATTTATTCATTTATCACACAAAATGAATATTCAAATCGTATAAAAAATGATCATTACGTTCATTTACATTGTATGCTACTAAATGATAAATTATCAAAAAGCACGAACTGTTAGTAGTTTAAATTTTTTAAATTATTTGAAATGTTAGTAAAATTAAAGCTCATTAATCTTTCTAGTCGTCACTTTCTTAATGAACTTAGAAATTGATATTCTTAATAAACGAATGAAAATGAATTTCATATATATATATATATATATATATATATATATATATATATATATATATATATATATATAATATGTGTGTGTGTGCAAAGTTTGTAAATGAGTTTTCTGTTTTCAACAAAAATCGAAATTGTTTTTGTTGAATTTATTTGCGGTAGTGAAATAATTTTTCCTTCTTACTAATTGTTTTTTGATTAATTTTCATTAAAATGTTTTATATTAAAATTTCATTGACATTGAATACTAATATTTTTTATAAAATTTTTCTTTAGATAAACTAAACTAAAATAAAATGTTTAAGTAATATTTTATTAAACTTTTTGAATAAAAATCACGTTATAAATTTGATTAAATTGAATCATTTTTATATAAAAAAAATTATTAAATAAGTAAAATATTTTCTATTTTTTGTAAATTATATTGTAAAGTGAAAAAGGTTTTAAAACCTATCAAGTTTCACATCAAAAATTAATTGGACAAAGAGTATATATCTACAAACACATAAAGTTCATTTCAAATATTCAAAGATTTTTATAACCATATACTATTTTCATTGACATATATTTTATTTCAAATACATTTTCATAAGTGCTTTCAGTTTTCTAAATAATATTATCTAATATTTTTTTTAAAAAAAACAAGTAAAAGTCTACTACTTTTTGCAAAATTAAAATATGAGTTAATTATTAATAAAAAAATATGACTCATAATTCATAATTCGATATTTTTGTCATAGAAAATAACAAGGTATTCTTCAATATACGAAACAGTATTTTTTCATTACAGTCCTGCTCATCTAATTTAAATTATAAACCGATGAAGTGCAGATTGAAACAAATGTCCATTCAACGACGTTGTTCTCTTTATTATCCATTACCTTAAACAATGCCACGTATCCGATAAATTACATTAAATGGGCCAACTTTTCGCACTGCCTTTGCATCTTATAAATTAGTAATGATATCATTTCTTCATCATCGTCCTGCACTGAATATCGCATGCTATATTTCATTTATAATTATACGTTTCAATGGCTTCTTGGCGTAAAATAATTATACGAAATGAATATTTCTTGTCTTAATAATTATTCTGTTCGTTTACAGGTATCGTGCTTTTAGAATAGAATTTAAGTATGTAAAATTCAAATACTGTATCATATATTAAGTAATAATTTAGATAATGCGTTATGTACTATTAATTACATACATACATATATATATATATATATATATATATATAGAGAGAGAGAGAGAGAGAGAGAGGTAAACTTTGAATAAAAAATCTTTATCAACACATCAGCTTAGCATGATGAGTATAATCAAGTACCGATGAATGATATCATTCAATAAAGCTTTCGCTGAGAAATGGACTGTTATAAGCTGAGATGATATGATATTTATATAGTGTGGTCCAAATAAAATTGAAAAGTTTAGACATACATAGTTACTTGATATCATTTACTATTTTTTACTATCTTTCAATCTTATTTTAATCACTATATATATATATATATATATATATATATATATATATATATATATTATATTAGGTGTACAGGTATATCCTACCATTCGCAAATAAATAGCTGTAGCTATATGTTAAGATCAAATACTCAATTGCCACCTATTGTATGTTGATGTGCTGTGAAAAATCTTCAACATTCAATTTGTCACACGTGATAGAAGTGTAAACAACAATTTTTTGTACATTGAAAATGTCGAATTTTGTGTCAACAAAACAGTATATACGGGAATGTGTACTTCATTACTTTATTTTTTAAAAAATCTGCTACTGAAAATCATCGATTACTTATGGAAGCTTATGATAAACATGTTTCATCTGAAAAAACGTTTAGAGAATGGTTTCAATGATTCAAAAATGGTGATTTTGGTGTAAGTGATAAAGAGCGTGAGAAATCACCAAAAAAATTTGGTGATGAAGAATTTCAGGCACTATTGGATGAAGATTACATTCAAACACTAACAACTCTCTAAAACATTGGGTGTTACACAACAAAGTATTTCTAATCGTTTGCATGCAATGGAAAAATTCAAATAGAAGCAAAATGTATGCCACGTGAATTAAAAGAAAGAGATATCAAAAGCGAAAAATAACTTGTGAAGTTTACTTACACGATTCAAAACAAAACCGTTTTCGCATCGTATTGTCACTAGGGATGAAAAATGGATTCATTTTGACAATTATAAATGGAACAAAATCATGGGTAAATCCAGACCAAGCATCAATATCGACTGCAAAACCAAATATTTATAGAAAAAATGTTATGTTGTGTATTTGGTGAGAGCTATTGAAACCTGGTCAAACAATTACTGCTGATCGTTACCAACAACAACTAATCAATTTGAATCATGCATTGAAACAAATATAACCCAAATGGGCCAATAGATACAATAAAGTAATTTTGTTCCACGATAAATCTAGACCACATGTTTCCAAAACAGTAGAAGAAACGTTTGAAGCACTTGAATATGAAATCTTACCCCACCCATTGTATTCGTCAAATGTTGCTTCTTTTGATTTTTATTTGTTTCTGTCAATGGCTCACTCACTTTCAAAACAACACTTTAATTCTTTTGAAGACATTAAAAATTGGATAAAATGGATGGATCGCAATAAAACAAGAAATATTTTTTTTAACGGAATTCATAAGTTATCAAAAAAATTTGAAAATATTGACACTAACAATGAAAATTATATTAAATGAACAAATATTTATTTTTTTCAAAATAAACGTGTTTTATTTGCGAAAAAACGGTGGAATCAAACCCGTACAATTAAATAGATACATTATATATATACATATATATATATATATATATATATATATATGTATTTATTGTTTGGACTAAAAAATCAGAATATATTATATAATATAATTTTATTATCGAATCAACTATTATCCAGTATGTTCTTTTCTACTTCAAATACAAAATATTCTTAATTCTCTAAAACAGAAATTACACAAATGAAATCTTTTGATAATTATAAAAACCTTAATGAAATGAAAATATCGTCCCCTAACAGTAATTCTTATTTCAGGTGTCAACTGGTACAGGCGTTGTATCTCATCTTGTGCATGTGCATATCGTCGTTCCAGAGGCTCATATCGTTGGAGGAAGTGGCGAACACCACGTGGACGTCGGTAGTGTTATATCACTTGTATGTATTATTGAAAGAAGTCCGACACCTCCTCAATACGTGTTCTGGTATCACAACGATCGTATGATTAACTACGATACCGAACGCCACGTACACGTACGTACTGAACCAGGTGCGGCACGTACACGTAGCAGACTCACAGTGCGTACGGCACGCGAAACAGATTCGGGTAATTACACATGCAGTGCAGCAAACGCAGAGCCAGCCTCTATCCACGTATTCGTCTCGGAAGGTAATTGATTTTAATTCTGTATAAACTTATATACCTTACATACATACACACATACATACATATATATATATATATATATATATATATATATATATATATATAAATATTCCATAAATTTAGTTCCTTCCCTATTACTACAATTTCAAAAAATCACAAAGTATAAGGATGAAATGGAGTATAAGTAAAAATTTTCTTTCATTAAATACATTTATTATGTATGAATATATCATAAATATGTTAAAATTAAAAATATAATTAAAAAAATGAAAATGATAAACATAAAAAATATTAAGAAACTACTGCAATCCATTATATAATAATGATAAAGCAATCAAAAATAACACAAACTCTTATTGACTGAAATTTATTATAAATAAATTTGAAAATAAATCTATTACAGTTAAAATTAAAAATACTTGAAATATTTAAAACCTATATAGAAGATTATTAAACAATTTATATCATCGAAAAATTCATGAAAAATCTTAAATGCCTATTAAATTCCTTTTCATAAAATTCATGTCTCATATATAAAAATTAGTGTTAAATAAAAATACTTATAATAAAATATGCTAGAGTTGAGACTATAGAAATCAATAAACCTTAGTAACACACACTATTGCAGTTTTTTATCACCGTCATCTCTTTTTCTTTGCTTTCCAGAAGTTTAAGCAATACTTTTAATCTTTTCTCATAGAAGTAATTTATTAAATAAACAACCATATTTATACGACAGTCGTCACTTCGTCTAATAAAAAAATATTTTTATAATTCTTTTAATAGTATAAGTAGATTAAAATAATTCCAAATCATATTACAATTATAACAATATTATTATAACATATTTAAACTAAATCATTAAAAATACTAATCATTAAACTATCCAAATTTAAAAGATCTAAATACCTTTTTACAATTGACTCTGAATCTTCGATTCAACAAGTATCTTTATTTCATTCTTAATAATGCTTAGTGTAATAATTTTCATTTATTATTTTTTTAATAAAAGCAACTAAAACAAATCCTTTTATAATTTAAAATATGAGAGTTAAAACAATTTATTTGATTTGGTAAGAATTACCAAATATTCTTATTTTAAATAATTATTTCAGTTTGAAGATATACAAATATGTCTACGTGTCTAAGTTAAATAATCTATTACTATGTCTAAGTTAAATAATCTATTATTTTTCACATATTTCCGTGAGTATAAAGAAATTTAAATATCGACTGACAAAAAAAAATTGATATAAATTAAATATGTATTCTTACTTTAATCAAATTTACTGCCCTAATTATTACACTCACTTTTATTATATTGTTATTAGCATTTATTTGCTATTAATAAATATTTCACAAAGGATAATTTATATCCTATGATAATTCATAAAATATTGATATAAAAATACTTTTATATAAACTAAATAACATTAAAACACTCATAATCAATATTCGTGAATACCGCAAAACAAATTTAATGAATATTTTTAATCAATCTGACATTTCAAATTTATTTTTTTGAATTAAAAATTAATGTAAAATAATAACATATATTGGTAAAAAATAATATTCGTTTTTAATTTATTTTTAATGTATTTGAACATAAATATTCAATCAAAAATACTATGTTTGTACATAATTAATTATTTTTATCGTAAATTAATTAAATAAATGGAAAGCATGTAGGATTTAAATAACAGTACTTTTCATATTTTTCATGTAAATTTTTCGTAAAACAAATTAAAACAAAATAAAATGTTTTATATTTTCATATTAATTAATATGTGTTCTATTCGATTTACTGTGCTCAAGTTTGGATAAACAATATCAATAAACAGTTTATAAAAAATGTATAAAAACTGTATTAAACGATATTTTTCAATCCAGAATGTAATTTAAATAATTACTGATACAAAAACGTGTATTAATTTAATAAACGAATATATTTTTTAAATAATTGAATATTCTGTATACTTATTATAAATATATAAAGCTTGCTAAAAAAAGTAACAAATGGAATTATGTTTAGAACAATATTATTATTAAATTATTTTGAAAATTCAAAATAAACCAATATTAATATATTGTTTGTTTGTCAGATTTTTGAAATGATTATAAAATCCATTAACTTTCATATTTTTTTTCTTTCATTTAAATTAACTTTATACATAAATATGATCTCAGTTTGTTGTTTCAAAAATACTTACATGTAGTTATTATTGAAATGAGATGTAACTTAAAATATAATTCCAGTATTAATAGCCTAATATTCCAGTAATTCGCATATTACCGACAATAATTTTATTCAATTTTGTAATTTTTTTCGATTCTGGAATAAATTTAGATTTCATATATTTATAAAATATATTAAATAAAAACAGAAATGTAATGTCTCAAGGAATATAACTTAATATGAGATGACATTTTTTCATGTTATTAAATCAGTTATAACTTCATACTTTTATGCAAATATAATACTCCATTATACTGATAAAATAAAATCATATTACATATTTTTATGTTAGGTACGCATAAAAAATAGCCACTCTAATATATAAATATTAATAAAAAAAATATGGCCCTAAAAAGTTCTTTTCGTACAACCATATTTATTTCATTTTTTAAAAAAATCCATTCATTATATATTCTTCATTAAACGTATAAAACTATTGAAAAAATCTTTCACACAACAAGCACTCCATACAGTAACAATCCCTTAATCTTCATTTATAAAGCCATGTTCTTTTTATTGATTTTTAACAAATATAAATATATTTAACCTAAAATCAAAATAAATATGATCTAGAAGATGTAGAGAGAATTAAAATAAATACACACTTGACTTTTATAAATCTATATCTAAATTGAATTTTAATATATACTAAAATGATATGGTGAAAGTAATTCCAAATAAATTATTAAATTAATTAATTATAACTTTCTTATGACTTTTCAAAGCTATTTAATTCGTAATTTCAGTTTTGTTTAAAAAATAAAAATCATTTTATACAAATTAATATTTATTATATTTGTTAGACATTTAACACTGATATTTTATTATTAGGTGTTTAACATCTTCAAACAACTACACCTCGTTCCATGAATATGTCAAAATATCATAAATAAGAAAATGAATTATTTATTAATCTCACACGAAAACAGTAATACTGCTCAGTTTAATATAATAAATTTACGTTTAGTATTCTTTCATATTATTATAAACAAACAAAATTAATAACACTAAATATTCTTCATCAAAAATTAATAACACTAAATATCGTACATTAACTAAATTGTTGTTTCAAAAATAAACAATTCATTTCAAATAAATACACACATAACTGTATTGTACAATAATTTTATACCCTCATATTTATTCATTAAAAAATGAAGTAAAATGCATAAGTTTGATAAAGAAATTCCTTGAAGATTTTGATTTCCTTACGTTACTTAATTGATTAAGTTATAGTTTAAATCGTTGAAAAAATCTAACAAAGATAATGTATAATCCTAAATAAAAAAATGTTGCTATTAGTATTTCAAAAATTACTATTTTAATCATAATATACATCAAACCTTTTAAACATGTTGAAATAAAACGCAGTGGTTTCTGAAAATATGAACATCATTTAGCAAGTACTGGTAATTAATTTAAATTAAATTAAACTAGTATTTAATTTTTTAAATAATGGTAATAACTCAGTAAATATTAACAAGCAAAATTTAAAAAAATCAATAACTGACAATAAATCACTAAGAATAAATTTAAAAACTTAAATCACTTTTAAAAGTAATAGATCTACAAAAAATAACAAATCAGATGTAAAAAAAAAATTACTGCTAAAAATAACACTTTATATTTAATTACTGATTAATCTATGTAACGATTTTACAAACTATCTCAGTAAAAATGCACAAAATATTTTTACACATTAAATTTGATAATTATGACATAAATTAAAAACGATTATTTAAAAATATGCTAAATGTACGAGTATTTTCTATCTCAAACTACTGAAGAATTATTCATCTTCGTACGTAACAATACAATCACATTTTTTCCCAGAAATAATAATTTAATCATTTTAATTTTCTTTCTAAAATTGTTGCAATGCCATTTTATGCTTTCTTATTTTTTCTTCAATAAAAATATCTAAGAATAAAAACATATAAACTTTTTATTATTATAATTTGAACACAAAACTAAAACATTATCTTTCATATATTTTCAATTTGTCTGTATTAATGTAATTAAACTGAATTTAAAATAACTACGTTTATTGAATTTATTATTTTTAACTATTTTGACAATTTTGTTTTTTTCTAATTTAAGAAAATTATCTCAAAAAATATTTTATTGTCATTCAATAATCCCCTAACAACAGCAGTCATCAAAGAATATCTCAAATTTCAGTAGTTGTGAATCAGTAAAAAATAACTAATATGTAATTATGTTTCAAAATACAATGTTTAACATTTTTTCGTTTTTATCGAACAAAATTCAGTACATAAGCTGAAAATAAGAAAAAAAATTATGGTTTATTTTCAAAACTAGTATTCAAAAAAATAACAATATTTTTGTTTATTTACGTTTACATTCTACTAATAAATGAAGTAAACTTTATTTTAAAAATAAATATTGTACAAAAATGTGTTTTATTTTAATCCATCGTACATGAAAATATAAATGTTAATTGTAATATTGTAAAGTATACGCTGAAGTAAATAATAAATAATTTAATTTAAAAAAAATGTTAGTAATAAAATAAAATCCAATGTGATAAAAAGTAAAAAATAAAAATATAATATTGAAAAAAAATAAAACGAAGATATAAACAACTAGAATTTTTTCAATATTTACAAAAAATCTTTGCATGTTTGAATTTGTGTTAACAATTTAATGAACATGAACATTTTGTTTCTGTTCTAGCAGACAAAATGGCCGCCATCTTAAGAAGAAAAACATCCGACGGCAACATAATTACAAGTGAAACAACATTTTTCTTTTTAGGTTTTAGCATAATTTATCTAACAATGCGATAGAACCGATCAAGTTATTTTTTCAATTAAAAAACATCATAGAAAAAAAATCATATGAATATTTGAAATTTCGAAAAATCATACTTATAACAAGTAAATATCAAAAAAATATTTTAAACATAACAAACTTCATTCGTTAAACTTCCAACGAAAATTTACAAACAAATTAAAAAAAGTATTAGACACGCTCTCTTTTTTTAATGTTTATGATTCCTTTTGAAGTTCAATGTCAAAAGGAATTTGAAAAAAATAATGATAATCTCAACTTATATATAAATTAATGTAAATGGTGTTTAATCCAAAAAAATCAAAATGTGCCCAAAAATGTAATACTAAAATTTAAATAGGTATCGAATCATTTTTAAACAAGAGTTATTCTCATTATGTGAACTTCATGACAGATACAATACGCATACAAGTGATACAGAAGCTCTCTAATTATACTTTGTATTCGAAAAAAGACATTCGTAATACATGTAAAAAGACATTAGTTTAAGACAGAAATATAAATTTAAATGAAAGTTATTAATATATGGACGTGTTTTAATGTAGCACGAACTAAAAGCAAGAAGTGAAGTGAGTACGTTTGTTCATTAAAAATATTAGATTTTATTAAAATAAAATCATAAATTAAAAAAATATTATAAAATTCTCTACATATATATAAATATGAAATCATTTTATTATTCATTGTTTTATTCTCATAGATATATAAATCATCTTTTCAATGCACTTTCACGATTACTATCTGTAAATAAATTATAACTATCATTGTAAAATTAGAACTTAAGGAGTTATAAAAATATAAATATATATAAATATAAATATATTTTCTCTTTTCATTTATGAAGATCAAATGGAATCATACAAGGTATTTGAGCCATTTTCTGAACAGAATATACATGTTGGGACAATTTATTTATTTATCCTTGAGCTATTTTGTAATATGTATAGAAGACTGATAGAAAGCTATCATATTTTATTGTATTTTTCAAAAGAAAATAATAATAATTGTATATTAAAAAAAAGTATAAAAATGATTGAGAGAAATGATATTTGTTTATGTCACAATTTAAATATTAGACAGAATACTTTTAAAAAACAATTTTATAACACTTCTTAGTACGTTTAATACTTAATAATAGTTAATTTACGAATATTGACATTTTTAATAACAATTTAAAACCATCAAATATTATTTTACATTTACAAAAATGTCTATATCAAAAATTTAACACAGGTATTTTTTTAAACCAAACGTTTCATATTTAGTTGCATTATTTTATAACAAGTTATTTTTCATATACAGGAATTAAAAAATTTAAATTATTCTAGATATTCTAGATTTTTTAGCCGATACAAAACTGATTTATATATATATATATATATATATATATATATATATATATATATATATATATATATAATGTATTCAAAAATGCTATTTTTTATTTTTATTTAAATTCTTTTTTAATTTCTCTTGAAATTAAAATAGAATAGTTATTTAAGCAAATAACAATATCAATATTACAAATTTCAATTTTCATTTTAATTACCATTTTTCCACCAATATTCTAAATATGTTGTAATAATAGTCATCAGAAACAACGATTTACGTACATTTTTAAAGCTGTTGTTAATATATATACGAGGGTCGTTTGATAAGTATGGTAAATTTATTTATTGTTTAATTTAATTAATTAACTAATTAAATTAATTTTTTCTTACTTTTTTACTATACTTATCAAACGACCCTTGTGTATATATATATATATATATATATATATATATATATTCTTTTAGTTCATTTAAAGTATTTTATTCATTATTAAAATAAACAACTACATCATAGCTAAATTTATTAGTTATTAAATACACAATCATACTATCACGAATCTTCGACAAGAAAATTTCTATTCGACTAGCATTTTCATAGCGGCCAAAGCCCTTCAAAATTCTGACGCTGAATGTAGCAATATATATCATATAAATGAATTTAATTATATAAAACAATCAGTGAACTTAGAAGGTTAATTTAGAATATATATTGCATATTCATTTGCAGAAAATATTCAATTTTTGAAATAAATTAATTAAAATGAACAATTAAATTTAAATTTCCAGATTATGAAAAACTGGAATTTAAAATTAATGTTTTACTCATGAGTATTTACACACACACACACACACACACACATATATATATATATATATATATGTATATTTATATATGTGTGTGTGTGTATAAATATAATACTTTTTTTAAATCATTTACTGCTATTTTTTAAAATATGACTTGAATTTAATAAAATTTAATTTTTGTTAACGTTTTCATAACTGAAATGTGTTTAATAATTTGTGTATTACTATTTATATACATATATATTGTTTAACAAAATACACGCAAAAACATTCATATATATATATATATATATATATATATATATATATATATATATATATATATATAAATTTTTTCTAGTTATTCTTTTACAAAAATAAATATCTGCTATACTTATGAACAATATATAAAAAAATTAAACATTAGAAAAGAAATTCGTAAGTTTTTATTTTAACGGTTTTTATTTAAAATATCTTGAATAATTTATAAAATTCATAATTAACTGCATGTTCTTATATATATATATATATATATATATATATATATATATATATATATATATATATATATATATATACATATGACTCAAATTTACGTAACTCTAAATGATAACAATCAAATTGAAAGTATAAATATATAATAATAATAAGACCATTTCTCAATCCTAATCTAAAATATTATTCTCAGTTTTATAAATTATAGTCAGTATTAACATAATACTCTAAATGTTTATTTAGAGCATTAAAATAAAGAAAAGTAATTGGACTGTTAAAAAATGCACGTTAATTGCTTTTTTAAATATTAATTACATCACACGTAATACAAATTTATAAAAAATAAAATAATTGAGCTTCAATATTTACGTTGTACATTTATAAAAATTATATATCTATATATATATATATATATATATATATATATATATATATATATATATATATATATATGTATGTATGTAAATTACATTACAATATAAAATATATTCAAAATTGTAGAAATGTGTGAATATGCATAATAATAGATGAAGGACGGAAATGATGTAGTTTTTACAATAATACTTAATAAATAAATTATAATGTAAACGATAACAAACTGGCATTTTATATCACTGCCGAAGACATAGAATTTATGCACTCTTACAGAAAAAAAATATTATACTATATGTATAATTTCAAATAAATCTATATGTTAAATTATTGCCCAACATGTATATATCTATATTTACTATACTTACTCGCATATATATATATATATATATATATATATATATGTAAGCATTACATAATCTGTATGTATGTATATATTTTTAAAAAATATGATTTCATACTCTACATCAATTAGTTTAACACAATCTTCATACCTTACCGTAATTTTGATGAAAATAACTTACCTAAACACGATTTTCTAGCAATAATTTTCGTCTGTAAATATATATTAAATACGAACAACTATAGTTTTTGCGTTTTTAATTAATATTAAAGACCAAACATCGTTTCTTCTCCGACTTGAACAATCATTATAAAATATAGAGCAATCACATATTTATCTCATGTATTCGGTCATCATATATTCATGTATTATTTAGTTTCTCTTATGTTTGTAATATATAAAACATATTATAAATATATATACATTCCAGAAAATGTGCAAAATATGTATTACAAAAATGTTTTATGTATCTATCAAGTTATAAATAAATCTTCATTGAATTTTAATAAAAAAATATGTATATTTATATTTGTGTTTAAAAATGTTTGTTTTGTATTACAGGAATGCAAATAATGGGTAATATACATGTTTTAATTTATATTTAATTCATTTACTTCAAACAATTTTAGTTGAAACAAATCGTTCTTATCAATAATAATACAATTTAATTTATTTCTTAAAAAGTAACTTTACAATAAGAAAAAGTATATAACAATTGTTTTTTTTTTGTTTATAAATCATAATTAATTAAAGTACGAACCATCAGACAAATATATAATATATTTATCACATATATAATATATTTATTTATGAATTTTTAGAGAAAAAAACATTTCGAAATTATTTACCATATGTTTTTGGTGTTAAACTAAAAACAAAACTGATTTTTTTTTATTATTTAATCAAACGTGAATTTATTTTAAATTTAGTTACAATTTCTAAGCAATTTATTTATTTATCACAATAAAAATCTCTTAATATGAAAATTATTTAAAAAAATACAATTATAATTATTAATATTTTATTTTATTCAATATTTCAGTATTTATATAAAAACAAACAAATGTAATAATCCAATAAAAATAATTTAGTCATAATAAACACCAAACACTATCGCTGTTGCAAAAATACTAATATTTTCGTACTGATACACGTTGTACTTATCTCGTTCTGCATCCCATAAAAATTTACTTGCCATATATAAATCTTGAAATTTTTTCTCGGTAATTAACACCATACAAATAATTTTATACCTGTTAATAAAAAAAGAAAAAAATTACATAAAGTACTTACTAATTCAATTCACGCAATGTGCTTAAACTGACCTTTCAAATTGTTGTAATTTAATACGAGCACGTATTTCCGCTGATATCTGTTTCACTAATACCGGTGTTTGATGAGGATCGTAATAAACGTTGTCCAATTCTTTCGTTAATACTTCTTTCAGAATATAGTCGACACGTTCCAAATTATATGGGTTTTTTGATTCAAGCCAATATGTATTTTGAAACTTTGGTACCTGAGACACATAATATGAAATTGTACATATACGATTATTTTGATAATTAGTTTTATATCATAAATTATATTACTATAAAAACAATAATTTTGATTATTGGTAACAGTCATATTTTTAAACAATTTCAGGAATAATTTTTGGAATGTTATTATTTTAATATCATTTTTTTAGAATTGTCTTATACAAAAATAGTTAAGTACCAATAAACTATTATTATAGAAAATTATTTTTAAATTTAATGGATTAGTATTTAAAAATATTTTCATTAAAAATATTATAACTATGTGTATATGATGATTTTTGTTTATGTTAAGGATTATGTCTCATTCTATTACAGGATTAAATATAAAACATAAAATTAAAGCAATAGAAAATGATTTTATAAAAATCAAATTGAAATAAACTGTATTAAAAATATAAAATATGAAAGCTCAGCTATTACTTTCTAAGAAAGTAATATACTTATATACAGCAAAAACACTGAAATAATAATAAAATTCGCTTAGAAATTAATTCTTATTTCATATGTATCTTACAATAAATTTTTTAAAGATATTTGATAAATACAAAACTCTTATATGTAAATAAACTATTTCTATTAAAATAATAAATTTAAATTACCAATTATATATTCGTGACAACTACATTAAAATGAAATAAAATTGTATAATAATATATTGTCTCTAAGTAGTATATTTCATATTATAAGTATGAAAATTAGATAATTATTATTTATAAAAAAAATTGAGAAAAATCAATTTCAATTTTTATAATTTATCAACTATTTAATTCACATAATATTTGATAATCATTCCCCACTATTTTGTTATGTGATAAATGTATATGATTATAAATTGTTTTAAAACTGTAACGAAATCATTTTGTCACGAATGAACTACCACCCCAGCACCACAAGATACTGAATAAGTTTAATATTGCATATTGTTTATTTTCTTTATTTGTAAGCTTATATGGATTTCAATTGCAATGATATCACTAACTATAAAATATTGGTTAAAAAGTTGATATTATAAAATATTGATTTTAAAACACAAAGTTCTGATAATGATGGTATTATCACTAAAATATGCATCAGCTTATTAATAAAAAAAGTGAACAATAAATAATTATTGAACACTATTTCAATACCTTGCGTTTTGAGGCAATTAATAATTTGTATGAAAATATATATTATATATTTTCATTACATTCTTCTATAAATTTTTGACATCAAAATAGTATTTGCTCTTAGTTTTAAAAATTTTAAATTAAATTTTACTCTATATAATATTTATTTATAATTTTTTAATTTTGTCGTAGAAAAAACAAATATTATAATCCAATCTTTTTTAGTCAATATATATATATATATATATATATATATATATATATATATATATATATATATATATATATATATATATATATGTATATATATATATATATATATATATATATATAAATATATATATATATATATATATATATATATATATTACTATTTCCAAAAATAGGACAATATTTTTTAAGTAAATATTTTCGTACAAAAACTTTATTACATAATCTTTGCAAAATATACACAATTGTAGTTAATTACCAACAAAGCACGTTAAGTACCTGCAAAGCATTAATTTGCGTGCATTGAAGTAAAAATAATGGCATTTGTACTACAATTAATAGAAGTTAAAAAAATATTTGATAGACATAATAGCTTTTATTAAACATATTGCAAATAATTATTTTTTTTTAATAACGAATACATAAAATGTATCAATTTTATTTACAAGTTTTACTTTAATAATTATATAATAACAGATTTTTTTAAAATACATACATTAATATTTTAAAACGTTAAAAAAATTAGAATATTTTTTTAATAATTAAGTATTTTCATAAAATAAATTTGCATATTTTAAATTATATTATTTTTCTACAAATCCATACACTAATATTTACGTCTATTTTTACATATAATTTATTTTTCACCTAAATAAATGATTATTTAATATATATTCTAGACTAAAAATGGCATTATATATCAAAATTTTTTATAATATAATTTATGGCAATATAATTAAAAATCAGATATAAAACAACTAAATAATTTCCAGCACTTGTTCTAAATATATGTTAGTGCAATGCCACTTTAATTAAATTTCATTGGAATTTAACGTAAGCTAAACCATGTAGCCATTGAAGTCCCCAAAAATGTTCTACATTAATGAAATATGACCATATAAAATACAGACCAAGTACAAGCATTACTTTGCAAAGTTTTGAATATTACAGTATAACTCTACAACATCGTTGTCGAGAGAAACATCTGTTCGGTCTTTAATTGAAAAAAGCAATGTACCAAAACTCGAAAGTACATCATTTCAGTAGCTGTAAGAGATTTAAGAGTTCTATAAAAAAATATTTATATCAAAGATTCTTACTTTCATCTCCACTGATTTGTAAAAAAACACCATATATATATATATATATATATATATATATATATATATATATATATATATATTTATATATGTATGTATGTATATATGTCTACATATATATTTTCTTAATTTTGTATTTTAAAAACACGTTCATTAAAACCTATAAATAAATAATTAATTTAAATAAAATTGGCTTTTATATATCAAATTATTCCACTTTTTTAAAAAAAATAAAAATAAACAATTTGGAGTTACATATGTCCAGTTATTAATTTTTAATTTAGATTTTAAAAATTAATCAAATATCATTCTTTAATACGTAACCTACAAGTGAAAATTATATGATATTAATTATAAAATGCCTACATAGTTTTGATAATCCCACTTATACTAAAGTTTTTTTAATAATCATATGGGAACAATGTACATTTTAAAAAAGTAATAGTTACTGATATTTACACGCATCTGAAATGTTAACTGCAGATTACTTAAGAGTTCATTTTTTATTTTCAATAGCTAAATAAGTTATATATACATATAATTTTATATTTAAACATATATATATATATATAATTATTTTATTTAATAATATACAAATATAAATTTATATTATTAGAATATAATTTTTTTCAATAAAACGACAAAAACGAAAGGAAATAACTTTATTTGTAGGAAAAATATAAATAAAAACTCATAATGTTGAGTTATAAAAATAGGTCAATACTAATTGTAAAAAGTATTTTTTTTATAACAGCTTATATTGATTTAACATATTCTCTTATAAAAAAGTAATTTAAATGTTCGCATTTAAGTGAAAAATGTTCAGTTATTTTTTTTGTTTTAAATTCTTTTTGAACATTTATAAACTCATTATTGTCAATTAAACTCTTAAATTAGGTATTAGTTAAACTTTCAATTAAATTAATTCGCATATACAAATTAATTGAAAAATATTAATGAAACTATATAAATTCTAACAAATTTAAAATAAATATAGATGAATTCAATTTACACATACTTCACTAATTGAAAAGAAGTCGATACATTCAAATATTTTAAAACAAAAATAAAAAAATATATATAATTTAATTTATTTGTGAGAGAAAAAAAGAGATTGAAGAAAATAATAATATTAATATAATGAATAGCGAGAACATTTTTAAGAATTTTTTTTAAATATATAGTTAAATATTTATATTATTTATTAATTAGATATTAAAATTATAAATATTTAATATTTATAACATTAAAAACATATTTTAATATCATTTAAACAACTTTATAAAAATATTTTATCTTTATCTAAATTTAGAAAAAATATAATAATTTTAAAAATAATAATAATTATATATATATATATATATATATATATATATATATATATATTATGGAATTAATATATTTCACATATATTTAAAATTCCTAATATTTTAGATATAATTTGCTAGATATTTTTGAAAATGATTTTTGAGAGAATATAAATAATATTTGAACATTTATATAGTGATTAATTATTTCTGTCTTCAGTTAAATCAAAAGCACTTCATTTCAAAAAAACAAAACATATTTTACTTTACTTACGCACTCGACTTTTTTTAAAACCTCTTTTGTTTGTTCGTCCTCACTATCTGACATATTTCTATATAATTTTTACTATTTACACATATTTAATTAAATTTCTTCATAACATATTAAATATGTTGTATAAAATTTTGCTTTTTAATCGTTAAATTTATCCATTGAATAAATTAAACTAATGTTCGAATAATACAATTACGTAGTTTATATAAAACAATATTTAAAAAAGTCGTTGATAGTTTACTGAGAATAAATGATTGTTATAAAGAAAATTAATTATTTTATACACCTCATAGACACTACTAAAAATTTTTAAAAAATATAAATGTGATATGTAATAAGAAGCAAAATGCTAAATGATGTGATTCAATACTATTGCGAAATTCATATAAGCATAATTAGGTATCTGGAAAAATACTAATTATCCATGAAGGACATTTCACTCATTTCATGAAACACATAAAGTAATTTAGAAATATTGATTATTTTTAAAAAATAAAATATTTTGTGATTTTATTATATTACATATGGAGAATTTATTTTTGATTTAATATTTAGTACAAATAATATATATAAACATATATATTAAACAAACTAATTAATAGATAGTTTATCATATGTCGAATATTTTATCGTTCATGAAATGATAAAATTTCTAACTATCTGAATTTTTAAAATTTCTTTAATTTAAACTAATATTATATATACATATATTTATATACATATATATATATATATATATATATATATATATATATATATATATAAATCTATCACAATACTTATATATTAAATATATCACATGATTTTGTGCTCTATTTGTTAGCAATAGTATATTGTAATACTTGAAGCTTGAATACAATTTTTTCCATTGCTTGATAATTCACTTTTCGCGGGTATAAAAGAACTGGGAGAAAAAGTATATATAGAACACGACGAAGTGTATGTATACACTGTCCTCATCGAATTTGCACACTACTTTGAAAAGCAATCTTTTCAGTGCGACACACCAACCCTCTTCCAATATAATTTGGCGTCTGGTACCGACTAGGATACGAAGTCAGTACCGTATTTTACTACACGTACACATAAATATATTTACTCGTATATATATATACACACAAAAACATCGATTTACTGTTTAATAATAGTTCATCATAAAATTTCCATACAGAAAATTGTTTGTAGAAAAACTGTCGTAATCATATTAATTTTATATTAAATATTTTACTTTTTGGTTGCATGCTATACTGAAATTTTACGATTAGGCAATAAAAGAGTGAATAATTGAAAGAATTGTTTCAATAATTGAATTAATGTTTACAATTTAATACTTTATGATGATTATAATAATATCTTGAATAAAATTATTTCTTACTGTATTTATAGTAATTACATTTAAATATTTTACATTTGATTAATACTAATCAAATAATGACTCCAATAAAAACACTAAAAATTTATGCAATTATTAAATAAATATTTTTCAACAATATTTTCATTTAAATTATTTAAGAAAATAGAAAGGTTGTATATTGTATTATATATTATCAAATGTATTTATCTGTAAATATATATATATATATATATATATATATATATATATATATATATATATATATATATATATTAACAGTATACTTTAAGATAGTGGATTTAATTTTATGTCAAAAGACATCTACCTTTTTCAATTATACATAATAACCTTATCATAAATGAATTACTGAAATAACCTTTTGGTGTCTTTTAATCTTTTTAAAAATTATTAATAATAATTTATAATTTGTTTCTAAATGTATACCTTTTTATTTTATAAATGTACGTAACTACATAATCGTATATATATATATATATATATATATTTGTTTAAAAAAATAAAGATTTTTTTTGTTTAAAAAAACAAAGCTTAATTAGTTGCTTGATTTCAATGGTTTAAATTATTTTAACATTTAATTGACTTTAAAAAACAATATTTATAAATAAAATCTTTGAATATGTGCCAAAAGTAAGTATACCTTTTTTTATTATATATTAATTAAAACAAGTCTTTTATGTGTAAACAATTATTTATTAGTAACAATTGTATATATATATATATATACATGAAATCATCTAATTTGTATCTTAGAAGTTTTAAAATTATAGAAAGTACGGAACTGTATAGTTCATATGGGACATTATTGTTGGTTGTCCGTTAGTTTGTTCGTATATGTAATTTAAAAATCGATTTATCGAGGACTTGTACCAGTATATATACCTCTCGTACCATCCTGTATCATTGATCGACCAACTTGAATAACTCACCGGAAATAATTCGTTAGGATGCGTGCGAAACCGGAAACCGGCGGTGTGGTAGTGAAAAATATTACCGACTCATGACAAATGAAAAATATTAACTGAAATACTGGAAAGTATTGGATAACACGCGCGGTTTTAACCAAATGTAGATTTAATATCGATGAAAGTTTGTAATGTTGATTTTTTATAGGATATGTTTACGTTATTTTGATGTACTGAATATCAAATAAAATCAAGGTATCCTATATATCCACATTTACACAAGAATGAATATTATTATTATATACATGTATGTTACAAGAAAAGGTTCTCATTTTTAATAGTATTCACACACACATATGTGTATAAACATAAATATATATATATATATATATATATATATATATATATATATATATAAATTATTAAATAAATTTGCATTATAAATACAAATTATTATAGTTTAAGTAAAATATTTATAGGTAATCGCTACAGAAAACATTAAAATTTTATTAACATATAACTTCATACAATTAAACATATTTCAAATAAGCTTATAGAAAAAAAATCGAGAATGAACGTAGAGGATCCATAATGAAAAAACTTCACATTGAATAATTTAGTTTAATCGCATAATTTTTTTTAAAAAAATAATAATTAACTTGTATTAAATGACAAAATTTTACTTAGATTAATATTATTAAAAGATTCTTCAATTTTCACTTAGAGTTATTAGGCCGTGTAATATTAAATGTCGGATTATTATATCGGAAATAAAATAAAAATCCGACATTTCATATACATAGCTAATATTAATTTTAATTAACAAATATATATAATAAATATATTTCTACTCAGAATTTTGATCATCATATTTATTCTTATTAATTTATATATATATATATATATATATATATATATATATATATATATATATATACAATATATAGGTAAATAAAAATGCCTGTAAAATTTCAATTAAAGAAACAATTTCATCATTTACAATAAGTAATAGTTAAATTAATTTTGTTATACTAATTTACTTAAGGAATTCTAATTATGTTTTATATGTGGTTAACCTCAAATATTTAAAGTAAAAAATTGGTCAAACATTAACTCAAATCCTTTATAAAGAATACAAATTAAAATAGCATACGGATAATATTAGGTTGGCAAATATCTCCCTTCCGCCTTCTGATCTTTTGAATTTCGCGGCTATGTACAAAAAAAAAAAAAAAAAAAAGCGGAAGGGAGATACTTGCCAATCTAATATATATATATATATATATATATATATATATATATATATATATATATATATATATATATAGACCCTCATTTTCTAGTGTTGAGCAAGTAGAAACCACATCTTGTAAATAATAACTGTCGAGAAGGGAGTAAACCCCGAATAAAAAAATCTTCACCAATCCGCCTGGTCAGCTTAGTGAATATGACCAAATACCAGTGAATGGTAGCATTCATTGAGGCTTTCGTCCACTAGTGGATTGATATGGGCTTTATGATGTGATGATATATATATATATATATATATATATATATATATATATATATATATATATATATATATATATATATATATATATATATATATATATATATATATATATATATATATATATATATATATATATATATATATATATATGGATATATAATATAAATACATTTACTTACTTTTGTTCTATCATAACCATCAGTACTTCCAATTTTTCGAAATGCAGTAATAGTACCAAAAACAATAGGTGGTACAGCACTAGAAAGTCTTTTAGACCTGGTACTCGCATCTGTGCCTCGCTGTAAAAAAAATAATAATAACTATGAATTTTACTATCAAATGTAATTATCAATTTTGGAAATTTGAAACAAAAATTTATTATATATATATATATATATATATATATATATATATATATATATATATATATATATATATATAAGAATATATAGAAAAATGTTTTATAAATAATCTTACGTGTTTAAGAGTATATTTTATATTATTATACTGATAAAATAAAAAAATATTATATTATAATATTATTTTTTATTTTTAATATACAGTTGTATTGACCTAAAAAAGTAAGTAATTATTTACATAAAATAAGGTTATTTAATTTTATATCTATTTATTGATTTCTAAGTAGAGATTTTTATAGCATTTTTATAGTTTCGATTTAATTAGCTATTGCATTTATTTTGCTCTCAATAATATTTTTTAATACATACTACATTATATATATATATATATATATATATATATATATATATATATATATATATATATATATATATATATATATATATACATATATGTACATATATGTATATATTAAGGGCAGAAGAATGAAACCAATATTCTGAAAAATGAAATATCTTGTTAACTGCATTCATCAAACATAGAATTCAACAGACGTGAATCGTAGGCGTTGAACTCTGAAATAGAATTTTAGTCACGAACACGTCAATAGAGTGAAATTCACCTGTTCTTTCGTTAACAAAACACTAACAGCATAGTTGAACACCACAATGGACTAATTAAGTCATAATATACACGTAGACAACACACCCTTCTTGTGTAATTAGCGTCGCGGATGGGGTCTGAACACGCGACTGACAATTAGACAAATTCTCACTTGCCATATGAATTGCCTCAGCGCACTCTGATGTTCTTTGCATCAATAAAATACGGAGTGGTTTATGAATATTCGTTTGTATGTGTGCATAAGTGTGTATGTTTCTATGTAGGGGAAGCGCGAATGTGTGCGTAAAAGTATATGAGTAGAGAGTAACGTCAAGTGTTTACTCTGCGTATATATGTGTGTACGAAAAGTATCTCACAAACATTGAGTTAACGTAAGGGGTTGATTCCTTAACAGACGAAACTACGAACTATGTATGGTATACGATGGTGACAAGCAATTCAAACGAATTGTTGTCTTTTACGATTGTCTCACAATTCCATTTTATCTTTATAGGCGATATTTTTTTTATTACTCTGTTATAATTAGCATATTCTCAAATATTACTCAAAACTACCAAACGTAAATTACAATTTTATGATTTCACAGACACAATTACAGAATATGAAGTTATAAATTTGTTTTATTATTCTAATAAAAATGAATCCTCCCTCTAAATTTGAAAATTTAAGTAATATAACACTTCAATGACAATAATCTTCATATATATATATTGTATTTAATACAAGATATATATATATATATATATATATATGTATATGTGTGTGTGTGTGTGTGTGTGTGTGTGTGTGTGTATGTTCATATCTATGTATTATTATCTTACCGGTCCTAATGCAGAAGCTTTAGAAAATCGTTTTGAATCTACAGTTGTTCGACGGGTATTAACTGTAATAAATTATTAGAACCAAATATAATATACGGTCATCTCAATATGACGCATAGATTTGTATTTTATTAAAAAGAAATATGTGTGCATGATAGTGTATAGAGAAACATGAGTATTGTTTATTTTGTTTCTTTTTAATAAAACACAAATCTAGGCGCCATATTTGGATGACCCTATATATACATATATAGTATTTTATATAATGTTTAAATAATTGAATATATATATATATATATATATATATATATATATATATATATAATATATATATATATATATATATATATATATATATATATATATTAAAAATTAATATTCAAAGATTTTAAATATGAATACTAAAATAACAAATATATACACTTGTTAGTACTGTATGACTTTTTAATGAAAGATATTTCATATTATGTTTCATAAGAAATCAACTTTGAAAGAAATACAAAATTATTATAGTAATATACCGTACAAGGGCAATAATTTCCAATATAGATTATATTTGTAAACTATATTTTATTAAGTAAATTATTTTTATTTAATATAATGAAACTAAAAAAAAGGTAAACTAATATATATATATATATATATATATATATATATATATATATATATACACACACACACACACATATGTGTGTATGTACATATTACAATAATATAACATTATTTTCATAACCTTTCTAAAAAAAATAATTTTTGAAAGCACAAATAAAAAAAGATAATTATGCTGGGTAAACATGAATTAAAAAGAATTTAACATATTTCGTTATTTCAATAATTTATTAAAACTATTTTTCAATAATAGATATTATTTTTTAACCATATTCTTATTTGTTAAGTCAACGAGTGACAAAAATTGTTTAATCATATAAATATACTATTTTTTGATAATAATTGAATTTTTTTAACAAATATATTTGTACGTATATATATATATATATATATATATATATATATATATATATATATATATATATATATATATGTACATATGTACAGTTATGTGTGTTGTGAATATATTGTAAGTTCAAATTATTTAATTTCACGTTTAAATTTCTTATATTTACTTTTATAAAATAATTACCTTTGTCGGACGATTTTCTAGCAGTATCAGTCATTTTATTTGCTGAAAAATCGATTTTCTTATTAAAATGATATAAAAACAAGTTTTAAATTTTGAAAAAAGTTTCTTTATTTGAAGTAGACATATTCTCAATCTTTATATTAAAAAAATCAATACATACGTAATTAAAAATAGCAAGAGAAATTATTCATAATTAACATAACATGTCAAACGAAATATAGTTTGGATTTATTTAGATACGTCTATCAATAAAAATATATAAAAAATCAAAACCTACTTATGATGTTCTATTAAAAATATTATTATAAATTTAATATTCTTTTTAGAAAATAATATATATATATATATATATATATATATATATATATATATATATATATATATATATATCAATTTCGCTTTTATTCTTTGAAATAAATTAACGCATCAATTCCTATTATCATCTACATATTTTTATAAATATGGCAGATAATTGAGCTATTCCTTACAAAAAAAAATTATTGCAAGAACTCGTTAAAACAGAGTTAAATACTTTTCTGATTAGTCTTTTCCAATTGTTTTATTTTGTTATTATTTTACTCGATATCTAAAATACATTTTCATATCAAACACCTAGAAACACTTTTTCTAGGATTTAAAACATTATTAAAATATTACTTATAATAAATCTATAGAAAAAAATATTAAAGATGTTTATAAAAAAGTTGAATTTCAAGATGTACAAAAAAATGAAAAGAAAACATAAAACAGTATTTTATTATCGTAACGACAGACAACTTTTCTTATATATATATATATATATATATATATATATATATATATACGTTTATCAATGAAATTTATTATAACGAAAATAACAGGTACAAATGGATTTTAAATTTCAAATAACAACTTTTACAATTATTATAAACTAGCAACATATTTAAAGTTGTATTTAAAGGAATGAATTAATAAGCTATATTAGAAATGGTATAACTAAGAATTTTTTCAAATATCTCTATAGGGTAAATTAATTTTTATATGATATTTAACAAAATTCGTAAAAGTCAAATACGATTTATTTATGAAATGTATACAATATTACTTCTTTAAAATTTAAACCTATGTAAATTTTTTTTTAAAAGACAAATTATTTTGAATATAGTTAATAAGCTCTTATCACGGAATGTTTAATAATATAAAAAGTTTATTTCCTTTCATTTATTAAAACTTTTGATGTGCTTGTGGTTTGAAATTCAAATAAAACTACGTTTCACATTAAATGGATTATAAGAATAAAAAATAAACTGTAAAATTAAAAATTAAGAAAAATAGGATAGAATATAATGTAATCGTTCTTAAAATTTTCATTGAAAAAATGTATCAATATGTTTAATGATATTTTTTAAAAAAATGCTTAATGTTTAGATTATAATGTAAAATATAGAAGTTAATGTTAGTTGTTTTTAAAATTTGATGTTATAGAAGAATGTGCGTTGTTAAATGAGTGGATAGAGTATCAAATAAAAAATTGATTAGAGATATAACTAAAAAGGAATATGTTTAAGAAAAGACTAGAAAAAAGAGTAAAATTAAGAATACATATATTGAGACGAAACCTTGGATAAAAAAATAGAAGAATAATGGGGAGGGGGAATGCAAAAGAAAACTTAAACATTTTTATATAAAACAAATAATGGAAGACACAAAATCAACAGTTATAGAGACATTAAAAGAAAAGTGGACAATAGAAATATTAAGGAGAGCTAGGACAAATTAATCATAAGATTGATAATTGGTAGAGAAAATAAAAATCACACACACACACACACACACATATATATATATATATATATATATATATATATATATATATATATACATATACATATGATGTGTTTGTGTGTGAATGCATTATAATTATATATTACATTTATTTTCTAATTGTTTTAATTTCTCCTATTAATATTAACTGACAAAATTTACGTATATTTTATAAAAAATATATTAAATAATAAATAATATACTAGTTATTTCATATTCAATTGATTTTGTATAATGAATCAAATTAACGAATATTCTTTTGACTTTTATCAATTATTTTTATAATGTATCCACTGTATTCAAGTACATTAATATTACGTTTATATTTACTTATTGTTAAACTCATAAATAATAATATTTAATATCTTATGAAAAATAAAATAAATTTCATTTACAATAAAATTTAAACAACATATTAACGATCCATAAATGTTTTTTAAATTACAATCTTTAAATGTGCATTAGAAATTACAAATAGAATAGAAAACATATATAATTAAAATTTATTAATAACATGTTTAAATTTTATACGAAATCATTTATAAATAATTTTAAAACATTTATTAATTATTGTAATGTATGATTTTGATATATACATATATATATATATATATATATATATATATATATATATATATATATATATATATATATATATATATATATCATTATTATTATCATTTATAATATATATATATATATATATATATATATATATATATATATATATATATATATATGAATATGCAACAGTCATTTTGATAATAAAGAGCACAGTTATATAATGTTTATATTTTTGTAGATAAAGTTCAGATGTAATATTTATATTATTAATTGGTTCTAACCTAGTAAATACTCTACTTATGATTTTATAATTAGTCTATTTAACATAAAAAATATAGTGATAAAATATCTAATAAACATGTGGCAATTAATTAACCATTCTCATAGTATAACCATTGTATTAAGGTATGTTAATATATTTATATTATTTTCTTTATAAATTTTCTAACCTATATTTTTTATTAATATAGGATAAATATGAAATTTAATTTCAGAAATGCTGTTTTACGTCAGCCAGTCAACTCTTTTAATCATTTTATAAAAAAAAATTTATTTACTTCTATACGATCACATTGTAAAAAAGAATTTTTAAAATCAGTTCCACAACAAAGAAAATGCAATGTAAATTTAACACCTGTAATGAAAATCAGCTTAGGTTTAGGAAGTTGTGCATTTTTGCATATAACATATGGTCATAGGGTATTATGTGAAACTAAGAAAACACGACTAGTTGGTTTTAAACGTATAAATGATACTAAGTTAGAATTTGACTGGCATAAATTGTGGTCTTACGTTTTACCTCAAATATGGTATTTGATTGCTGCGACTGTAGTGAGTATCAGATTAAATAGATTTCTTTTAATGTATGGTTTTCACATTTATATTTTTGTAGGGTGCTCTTTTTGTAGCGATTTTAAATATACAGATTCCATTAATTATGAGTGGAGTAATCAATATAATTACTGAATATATAAATAATAATGATAGTTCAATCTTTTTTAGTCAAATTAAACAGCCAGCAATCCAACTCATTACTATGTATGTACTACAGGTAAAATTCATTTTGATTTAATAAGTGAAAGATCTTTTTTTAAAAAAATATTAGTATTTATTTTAAAATAAATTATTAAGTCCATTATAAATCATTCATTTGATTGAAAATGATTTGTTATTTTAGTCAGCATTTACATTTATGTATATTTACCTATTGTCTGGAATAGGTGAACGGATAGCTTACAACATGAAAACTGACTTATTCTCATCGATATTAAAGCAAGATGTATCGTTTTTTGATGAACAACGAACTGGTGAACTTGTTAATAGGTATGGTTAATACCTAAATCCATCTACACACATAACTTTTATTGAAAACCATTTTGCAGATTAACCTCTGATATACAAGATTTTAAAAGTTCATTTAAACAATGCATCTCTGGAGGTTTACGTAACGGAACTCAGATATTAGGATGTGGTGCTTCTCTTTTTATGATTTCACCACAAATGACTTTTATTACATTACTTTGTATCCCAACTGTTATTGCTATTGGAAGTTTATTTGGTATATTATTAAGAGCACTTTCAAGACAGGCTCAAGCTCAGGTCAATATATAAATAATTACTTATATAGATAGCCTAAACGAGACTGAAGGATATAACCCTTAGTCTCAGTTTGCATTATTCAGTCTCATTTGGGCCATCCTATCCTATATTATAATTTTAATAAATTCCACAATGAAAGTTTTGCTCTAAAAAAATTAAAGTATACATTTTCAATCAGGCTGAAAAAACAACAGCAGTTGCTGAAGAAGCAATAAGCAATATTAGAATTGTACGTGCATTTGGTATGGAAGATCAAGAATATAAATTATACAGTAATGAATCTATAAGATCTCAGAATTTGAATATAATGTTGGGTTTTGGTATTGGCATATTTCAAGCTGGCTCAAATTTATTTTTAAACGGGTTAGTTATAATTTGTAAACTATGTAAATATATAAATAGAGTAAAATTTATTTTTTTAGTAAATGTTTGTTTGTTTTTATCATTTTACTGGGAAAATTCTTTTATGAAAGAATGGTATACATTTTCTTGCATGTTTGGTAATTACATATATATTTCCTTAATCTATTTATTTTAAAAAATCTAAATAGTGATCATGTTTATTTTTTAACGGTGTTCATAAAATTAAAGTTAACAATTTATATATATATATATATATATATTATATGTATATATAGAAAACAGAGAACTCTGACTCTTGCTCACTATATTTATGGGTATATATATATATATATATTTGCATAATGCTATTTAGAAGTATTGTATGATCATAGATATATTAATATATATTATATATATATATATATATATATATATATATATATATATATATATATATATATATATAGAGAGCTATAATTCCTGCTCACTACCTTCATTGACCCTAAATAACGTTTGTCAAATGCTTGCCTCATTTTTTCTTAATAACTTATCATATTTGGTAACTGTTAATGTTCATGATCAGAATAAATATTAAAATGTTTGTTTTATGAAAAGTTTTTATCATTTATCTTTTAAGTCAACTTTAGAAAAAATTGTAAAAAAATGCCTATCTAATATTATTTATATTATGAGTATGTGTGTGTGTGTGTGTGTGTGTGTGTGTATATATATATATATATATATATATATATATATATATATATATATATATATATATATATATATATACACATATATAAACAACACTACACATACAGATATCTACATATAAAAGTGCATAAATATACAATACTTACATGTAAATGTAGTATGGATTACTTTATATTTTATTATAACTTCAGACTCCCAATATATGTATTTGTATATATATGCATACATACATACATCAAATTAATAATATTATAATTTTTGATATTCGTCCAGTCAACTCGTATTTGAATGAGTGCATTGTGTATGAAGGAAAAACATTTAAATTCATAAATAATTGTATTAAAATTATATTTGATATTTTTCTACACACTATTTTTAATTTTTCTCATTGCTTATTTATATTTATAATATTTTTTATTACACTGATGCACTTTTTTATTTTTTGATACACAATTATATCAAATCTATACACAGTCATCTTTATTTATACTACATAATAGCTGGGTTTAATGTTTATAACATCGATTTTTTGATAAATTAATCTAACTTTTTATCTTTGTGTCCTTGATTTGTTTTATTCCCTTAATCATAATTTCATTTTTTGCTTAATTATAATATAATAAATCTATACGAAATTTAAAATTTTCTGTAAAAATTCAACATAATAATTGTTATAACTTATTTAAACGCATATTTGTTTATACTTATGTATGTATTAGAATTCTAACAAAATAAAATGCGGAATTTATTTTATTTAGTATAATAATTGCGCTATTTTTATAATAAATTAGTATGGTATTAACAACTCTTTATATGGGAGGACATTTGCTTTCAACAAATGAATTGACTGCTGGACAATTAATGGCATTTCTCATGGCTACTCAAACTATACAAAAATCATTGGGTCAGCTTTCACTATTGTTTGGGTCGGTCGTAAAAGGCATGGCTGCTGGTTCCAGAGTATTTGAGGTGAAAACAATTTTGTTTTAACAATGTGTTTATTTGATAATATCTATTTTAATAAACAATTATATTTTTCAATAATTGTTTTTAATTTTCTTATTAAAAATAAATTATTACAAATTTCAGACATATATTTTTAAATTTGTTTAAAATTTATATAAAAATGCATTATATGTTTTAAAACAATAGTAAATGTAATTTTTATAGTGTAGTTATTCCGTTTAAATAACAGTTTTGTATATAATATATAGATCGATGTACTATGACAAAACACTCCATTTAATTAATATCTTAATAATTAAAACTGCGTTGTAATGCCTCTTTATTTTGATTTTAACTTGCAGTATATAAATATGCAACCAAAAACTTCTTTAATAACTGGAAAAATTATTCCTTATCATTCATTGATTGGAGACGTTTCTTTCGAAAACGTTTCATTCACTTATCCAGCAAGACCTGAAAAAGTAAGCAGCAGAAATATTTATAACAAATTATTAATTATAAACATGTTTAGTAATAATTATTTTCAGACTGTTCTAAAAGACTTCAATCTTAAAATTCCGGCTGGAAAAACAGTAGCACTTGTTGGTGCTTCTGGAAACGGTAAAAGTACTGTCGCGTGTTTATTAGAACGTTTTTACGATGTAGACAGCGGTTCGATTAAACTAGATGGACATGATTTAAACACCTTAAACCCGACGTGGTTACGTCAAAGAGTTCTCGGTTTAATAAGCCAAGAACCAGTATTGTTTGCTACAACAATTAGAGAAAATATTCGATATGGAAAACCTGAAGCTACTGATTTAGAAGTGAGTTTTATAAAATATTAAACCTTATATATATATATATATATATATATATATATATATATATATATATATATAACTAGGTGGAAGATGCGGCAAAATTAGCAAATGCAGATAGTTTTATAACGAGTTTTCCTCGTGGATACGAGACGGTTGTCGGAGAGAGAGGCGTAACTTTGTCAGGAGGTCAAAAACAAAGAGTTGCTATTGCTAGAGCTCTTTTAAAAAATCCATCTATTTTAATACTCGACGAAGCGACGAGGTATTTTCATTTACACAACGTAATTACTGAAATAATTAAAAGATACATATCAGTTTTAATTTCACGTGTTTGCTCTTCATAGTGCTTTAGATTCAGAATCTGAAAAAATTGTACAAGCTGCATTAGATAAAGCACGATCCGGACGTACAGTTCTTGTTATTGCTCACCGCATGTCGACGGTTCGTAACGCGGACATAATAGTTGTCATCAATGATGGTGAAATAGTCGAGGTAAAATGAACATTTAATTATTATATGTAGATTAGTTTTCATTAAAACAATAAATATTTTAAATTTAATTCTAGTCATATCATTAGATGTACACATATTTCAGTAGCAATATATTTTTACTTATTAACAATCATGTATTAATTAATTAAATTAAATTAAATTTCATTCTGTAAAACCAATCAGATCGTATTTATTATAAGGAATATATCATTTTTTTGAAATTATATAAATATATCAAAACCAATCTTTTGTACATACAAGTTATATTTTTTTAAACAAATTCTTTTTATTTAATTTCCAAAATATATAATCTTTGTAATTGTTTCATTTTTGAGTTAAATTTTAATAACCTAAAATTTTTATAAACCTCATAATTATTATTATCAGATATTTGTATCGTTATAAATCCAATTTTTCGTTTTCTTTTTTTTATTCATTCATTACAAAACAACAATAGCTGTAAAATATGGATTATCCCTGTATTAAGTTTTAATGTTTTTCTAACATATTTTAATATCGAAAAGACCTAATTTTTATCGTGTTGTTTTAATTATTCATAATTCATCATTTTTTATAAATAATTGTAAAATAGAAAATATGATAAAATCTTCATTAAATCTAACGTATCTTTTTAATATTTTGTTTAAAATTAATTCAATGTCCTATGTGTGTGTGTTAGTGTGTGTATATATATATATATATATATATATATATATATATATATATATATATATATATATATATATATATATATATATATATATATATATATATATATATATATATATATATATATATATATATATATATATATATATATATATATATATATATATATATATATATATATATATATATATATATATATATATATATAGTATTATATCACCGCGTTATGCGGGATATATATATCCTCGTTTTCATCGAGGGTTGAGCATGAAGGCCGACAACCTCATCTTGTAAAAATATATATATATATATATAAAAATATATATATATGATAAATATATATATTGTGGCTATTATATAAGTGGACTGATGTGGGCGTTATGATGATGATGATATATATATATATATATATATATTTATATATATATATATATAACAAACATTTTAAAAAAAATATTAATTTTATAATCAATTTCCATATTTTTTTCTTTCTTATCTTAATTCAAAAACGTTGTATGAATTTATAACTTTATTATTACTATTTGCTTTGTTTTAATCGATTTTAAAAATGAATTATTAATTATTAATGAGAAAAATGAATTATTAATCATAAAATGAGAAAATAATTTTCATTTTAAAATTCTAGTTAATATATTATTAAATTCAGTAATAAATAATATATTAACTACTGAAATTAATTAAATAATATAAATTTTTTAAAAAATATGCAATAGTGGAACGTTTAATTCTTTAAAAAACCTATGAATTAAATATCCAATATGACATTGAATATGTATATATATATATATATATATATATATATATATATATATACATATATATATTATATATTATATAAAGTTATATAACAACAATTACATAACTTATAATTGTTGTTAATTGTCGTTTATTTAGTATTCTATTACATATATATTATTTTTCTAACAATTTTGCAGGAAGGAAACCATGAATCATTAAAAAAAAAGAAAGGTTACTACTGGTCATTAATTCAACAACAGACCGAAACAAAAAAATCTAAAAAAAATATAGGTGAATAATTAAATTGTAAGGTGTAGGTTTTTAATAATTGAATTGTACAGATTATTATTTATGTGTTATAGGAATATATGTATTACTATTAAATAGAAATAAATAATTGAAATAATGCCTTTTTAAAACTATTAATTTTTATACCTATTTTCAATATTTTTTTCAAAGCGGTAAGTACTTTTTTTAAATATTAAGTGAAATACTGTTTAAAATTTAATTATACGATGTGTTTTATAGTAAAAGATTTTTTAAAAAAAAAATGTTTTAAAAATTATTTACTTTTATATCACTATTTCGAATGTATGGATAGAAAAATGCCTCGAAAGTAATTTATATAATTATATAAAAGTCTTAGTGTAATAATCCCGTTTTGTACAATACGTAAATGTTATGAAGTAAAATTACATAATATGAATCACAAAGTACTTGGGTATTGAACAGTCTGTATGTATCGTTTAGTGTATAAAGTGATAGTGGACTAGAGTAGTGAATTGTGGTGAAAAATATTTGTTGTGATTTGGAATAAAAAAAATCTCCAAGACACATCCAAGTAAGTAATTTAACAAAAATAATTTATTTGTTATTATATATGTATGTGTATATATATATATATATATATATATATATATATATATATATATATTATATGAAGTTTTAAACTTTATTTGAATTCTCTTAATTAAAATTGAAAATTGTTTCAATAATCAAGTTATTTTAATTAAAATCATTAAAATTAATTATTTATTATTCAAAAACGTATCTTTCCCTAATTTTCTTTACAATGAAAATAATTTATAAAATTACATCTTTGCCATAATATTCTATTAGAAACGCCATTTTCTATTTTGTTATTACAGTATAGAAAATATGAATATATGAACCTTACGGATATTAATTTTATTTTCTGCTTATTTATCTATAAATTCCAATTTTAACCATAGTATCGGTTTAATTTTTAATCTTTTCATCAAATTTTGTAGAGTTTTCTTGTTTGGATCTGTATATGTTATATTTTCTTAAATAATATATAAACTGTAACAGGATTTATCAACGTGTTTTCATTTCTCAAAAATTCTCATAATTTCTTATATAACTATCTATAGGAATTTATTCTTAAATTGTTTTTAACATTGAATATATATTTTTTCCACTGTTTGTCGGTTATATATATATATATATATATATATATATATATATATATATATATATATATATGTAATTTATACATTTTCAAAAATTATTTTGTAATGAAAAATATATACAATTACATATCGCTTAGAGATAATTGCATATATATTCACTACACTTACTTAATTTTTTTTGTAAGTATAATAAAGTATAACAATACTATATTTTTGTCACCCCGTGCATAAATAAAATTTAATTACTAATGTTTATATTAAAATAAATAACATTAATTTCTGACGATTTAATTTATTTTAATATTAATAACTAAAATTTATACTACCTAATATAGCCATTTTCATTTAAATATTAACGTGATTTATTATTTAATTTTTTGATATTATTATATATGATCGTAATTTAGTTACATTATATTCGAACGAAAAATAATTATTTTAATTACAAATTGTATTATAATTATTGATGAAATACGTTTATATACATATACATACATATATATATATATATATATATATATATATATATATATATATATATATATATATATATATATATATATATATATATATATATATATATATATATATATATATAAATTTTTACCAAAAAATACAACCAACGAGTATATGTTTAATTAATTTTATTAATTATATATATATATTATTTATAGTACACATCAATTTTTATATTCTCATCATTTGTTTCGTTTTTTTACATTTTTCTTGCCTAGATATAATATATATTTATTTAAATTATTTCATAAAATCAACAACACAATATGTTTTGTTTCTGTTTTCCGTAAAGTCTATTATTAAATTTATGTTAATATGTCATTTTGTTTTTGTTAATCACAGTACGTAAACATTTGTTAGTGTGTTTTCCAACATTTCTTATATCAATCTTGTAAATGGATAGAGATAAATCACTTCATTTTTTTACACACAAATGAAATTTCACATTTAATTTTGAACTATGTACAGGTTTTTAATTTACTGTTGGATTGTAATTATTCGGTTAAGGGTTTTCAATATATTTTATCTGACAATTGCAACCATACTATAGATGCCTAATACAATCACAGAATGTATACTTGTTATGTGACCTCTACTACTTGACGTATTTCTTCTCAGAATAGCAGCCATTTTATCTCCTGAAACAAAATATATGAACGTTATTTTTATATGACATAAATAAAACATTTTGAAGTAGGATAATATAGAGTTTTAATAAAAATAAATAACTAATTATATATTTAAAATTATATGGCTTATTATTTAGTAACTTATAGATTTTTTTTAAATCTATAAAATTTAAAAATTATGTATTAAGTTGAGTCGTAAATAATTTCCTTTAATAAGAATGCGTTTTAATGACTCATTGACTCATCCCAGTAACTCATTACATATAGCAAGGTTTTACTTGTTTGAATTAAGTGAGTAATTTCAGTCCGGTTATGTCAGTGGTAGTTTATATATTGTATTCAAATAATAAATTATTGGCTGTAAAATGAAAGGACTGAAAATGCACATTCGTCATATAATGTTATGAGAATTTAAGCAAGGGAGAAATACTATGGAGACAAGTGAAAAAATAAAAAGTGTATATGGTGAACGAATCTTAACTGACCGCCAAGTACGGAACTGGTTTGCAAAATTACGTTCCTGAAATACGTCATTGAAAGATTAACCTAGACCAGGGCTTTTTTCATACTTGCATACATACAATAAATACATACACATGCATATGCACACACACTCACACACACACACTTGTACACACACACACTTGTACACACACACACTTGTACACACACACACTTGCACACACACACACTTGCACACACATACACACTTGTACACACATACACACTTGTACACACATACACACTTGCACACACGCACACACATACACACACTTGCACACACGCACACACACTTGCACACACGCACACACACTTGCACACACGCACACACACTTACACCAGCACACACACACACACACTAGCACACACACTTACACCAGCACACACACACACACACACACTAGCACACACACACACACACAAACACATGCGCACGCACGCGCACACACACACATACATACATACATACATACACACACATACATACATACACACATACATACACACACACATACATACATACACATACTTACACACACACAGTTCTAAGTTAGAGAATACATGATGTTTAATAATGCTCATTATATTCAACAATGTGGCTTCTATCTACAACTAAAGATTTGTTAATTATTTATTTGATTTTTTTACACTTTTACTTATAATTAATTATTTTTATTAATTATTTTTTCACTTTTACTCACTAAAAAAATAAAACTAAAAAACTATTATTCGAATCATTTCAAGAAGTTTTAATTTATCAAAAATTAAAATATAAAAATCATATTATGGAAACAAATTTCTAATTAAAAATTATAAAAACATTTTTTTTTTACTTTGTTAAATCTATAGATATAAACGAAAATAATCAAAGTCAAATAAATTTTTCTCACATATTATAAATGCTTTTTGCTTTATATTTGTCTAAATAATTAATAGGTACAATAAATATAGACTCTGAATTTAATGGCATGGTGTGTTTATTAATAAATTGATGGTACCTAAATAAATTAATTTTTGGATACAAAGAATGTGTTGTAAATTATGTATGTATACATTTCAAATGTGCTTTTTTCCAAAGGTTACAAAAATGAATATTAAATTTGGTTTATTTTAGCATTTAATATTACAATTAAACGTTTTAATATTTTCATTTTATGTATGTAATTATAATGCAGTAAGAGATAATATCTTTTTATTGTTTCTAAAAAAGACATAATTTTACATTTCCATGAAAATAAAACAGCTATAACCTCTTATGCCCTTATAGTCAGGTAAATGTAATATCATTAATAAATAATTTTGAACTTTACCTTAAATTTTATGTTATTTAAAGTGTTTTTTTAATATATATTAAAATAAATCCAGTAATTTTTACTATTTGAAATATATACGATTTTAATATAGATAACTAATTCGGTTCACTAATTTTAAAAATAATCTTGTTTTTAAAATTCGGATATGTTCTAGTGTAAATATTTTACAAACAATTCTAAATAATTAAGTTAATTTATATATTTTTCATGTCTCAAACTGTTATCTAGATTACAAAAAATAATTTATTTTGGAATTAATAATTAGAAAACAAATATGAGTTTTGGCATCATAAACGTTTACCTTCAGAAACGAATACGTGAATAGAAGCCTTTTCCGCGTTTGCTGCACTGCACGTGTAATTACCCGAATCTGTTTCATGAGCCGTACGTACTGTGAGTCGACTACGTGTACGAGATGCACCGGGTTCAGTATGCACATGCACATTGCGTTCAGTATCGTAATTGATCATACGGTCGTTGTGGTACCAAAACACATATTGTGGTGGTGTTGGACTCCGTTCAATCACACACACTAATGAAATAACGCTTCCAACATCCACATGATGTTCAGTGTTTCCACCAACTATGTGAGCCTCTGGAATGACTATGTGCACATGAACCATATGAGATATAACGCCTGTACCTGTCGATACCTGAAACGAGTTTTTCATAAGTATTTTACATAGTTTTTTGAAACGTATCAAAATTCTTTGTACATTTAAAATTTTATTTTTTTAAATGAATTTTATAAAAAAAAGATATGAATATCTTCGTTTCCTAATAATTTAATTGATTATTTTTAAAAAAGTTAATATTAAATAAAATAAATACAATTTTAATTTTTGAATTTGTTTAAAGATATTTACTTTTTATTTCCATTCAGAGTTTAATTTTAAATTCTCACAGTTTTAGCAATGAAAATAGGAATTTGATAGCAATATTTTCATGACTTATTATATTTAGAAATTACTATTCAAAATAAAATAAGGGCACATTAATTACATTTAATAAAATGGATAATTTTGAAATTATTAATTATAAAATAAATGTAAAAATCAATTTTTTAAGGTATTTACATCAAATAAATGCATAATTGAACTTTTAATTAGGAAATTTATCTTTATTGCTTTTGTTGTAGATATATTATATTTTTGAGGGGTTTTTTTTGGACTTACTGGCAATAAATTAAATTAGTAACTTATTATTTTTTAATATCTTTCTTATTTTTCTTATTAAATTTTGTATTAAAATAAATTAAAAAATATATAAAATATAATTTTGTTTAAAAATATGTAATACAAAAAACTTTTTTAAACTACATTTAGAGAATAGACAAAATATTTATTTTTAATTATTCTTTATTATTAAATTAGTTATTGTTATCTATTTGTCATAAAATTATAGAAACTATTTTATTTCAAAATTAAGGATTAAAAAAAAATAAAGATTACAAGATAATCAAAACTGCATGTAATATTTCATATATTTCACAAATAAATTAAAATGTAATTTAAAAATTGAAATCTTATTTACCTGGCATTCGTATGTACCATTATCTCTCTTCTGTACATATTTTATCTGCAATGTCCAGTCATCAGAGCCTTCAGGATGTAATACTTGAAATCTTTCATCGTTCGTGTACATAAACATTCCTGAAGATAGAATGTGCCAATCGCGACGTCGAATCCATGAAACTTGCTATTAAAAAAATACATATTTGTTAATAATGTAGCATTCTCTCTCTATCTTTATATATATATATATATATATATATATATATATATATATATATATATATATATATGTATGTATGTATGTATATGTATGTTGAATATAACATTTTTCCTAAAATATACTCTAAATGTTTTTTTTTACCTAAAAATAAAAGCAAATGTTAAAATGCATTACATGTTTAATATTACATAGAATCTTATTTCCAAATATTAGGTACTTCTCAGTTTTTAAGGAATGATATATTTGAATGAATTAGAAAATTGTTATAAAAAATATTTTTCTTTATTTCCATAATTACCTCTGCGCCTGTGATTCCTCGATCTGCATTACGTACTCGACAATGTAAAAACGCAGTTGCTCCCAATTGTGTTGTTACGTGATGAGATGAAGCATTATGCGGTCTCAAAAATCTGTATTCATTATGTAGTAGAAATCTTTCTCCGTATGCATTCCATATCCGTTTATGAAATCTTCCAAAATTTCTCGAATCTGTACAAAATTTATCATAATTATTAACATATAGTAATAATAATAATGAATTTTACTATTTTACGGCAATTATTTTCATTTATTTAGACCTTTTTTAAAAATAAACTGTAATTATAAAACGAATAAAGTATATCAAAAATATTATCCGGGTACACATATAAAACAAAATTTATTTTACGATAATAATTTCCCATTAAAACAATAAAATAATCGTAACAAATCATTAAAATAATATTTAAAATTCAATATTTATTAAAATTATTACATAAATATATAACTAATTAAATCAAAACCAAAAAAATAGAAATTATTGTACATATACTACTGTATATAAAAAAAATTCTAAAACGATAACTGTCTGTAATTAGTAATCTTTATTTATTTATTACTAATTACTAATACGAAAACATTAATATTCAATTTATTTTATAGAATTTGTTCTTTTTTTAAAAAAAATATCACAAGCAATCAAAAGTACTTTTCTACATTAGTTAAATGGATTAAAATTGAAAAATACCAAACACATTTGATATTTTCTTATACTTATCATGAATCTCTCTTGGGCATTAAAGTTATACTACTGATCCATGCTTTATTTGTTGATATAACTAGTGTTTTAGGAAAATATATTCGAAAGCTTAACTCATTATGCTTGTAAATTTAAAATACATAATGTAAAAAAGTGTTCGTGATAAAATTCAACTTGAATGTTGATACTAAAATGAACATTCAACACACATACATATATAAAATAAATATACAAAAGGACTGAATATTCCTAATATATATTTTATATATATATATATATATATATATATATATATATATATATATAATTTTGAATTATGCACATTTTGTTTGAGTAGTTATAATGTTGAACAACTGGTATAAAAAAAACATAAATGTTATTGCTTCATTATTAAAATAAAAAAAATATATATATGAAATAAAAGTAAATAAGTATTTATAATAAAAATGTTTTTTTTTAAAAAAATATTATACACATAAAATTCAATTTTCGTTTTATTGATAACTGGGAAGAGATATTTTAAAGGAATGATACTGATATTAAAATACAATTTTGCTTTTTAGATAATATTAAAATTAATAAATTTATTTAGAATACTATAAGAACCAGATTTGGATAAAAAATTAAAATTATATTCAACTAATCAAAAAGTTATTTAAAAAAAATTTTTTAATATTATTTTAATATAAATTATATATATATATATATATATATATATATATATATATATATATATTATTTATATCTGTATATAAAAGAATTATCGTTAATTAAATTATCATTCATAAATTAATTAAATTATCATATCATTAATTAAATTATCATTAATTAAAAATGAATATTTTTGTTTCAAAAAATGAAAAAAGTATGCAATAAAGCTATACAATTAAAAAAAAGTTGTAAAAACTAAACAAAAAAATTGAATAGTAAATATGTTTACAAAGTGAATCTCTTATTTTTGCCATATTATTAGTGATTATTTATATTATATATATATATATATATATATATATATATATATATATATATATATACATATACATATACATATGTGTGTGTGTGTGTGCATAGGTGGGTATGTTTGAACGTGTGGGTGTATATATTCCATATGTGTAAAAAAAATTGACAAATGCTGATTCAATCAGTTATAAAATCAATTAAAAATTAGTTTTCATGAAAAAGTTCATCAAACGCTCTTAAATAATTAATTCAGTCATGTGAATTTAACAGTCAATTGTAATTTTGATTAATTTGAATGGTTCCAACCCCAAACCACATTCAAATAACAAGTGGGACAACGTTATAAATAAATTCAACTTTCTGCATACATCAGCACCATGTGTTTACATGTGTCACAATGTATTCAAAACTGTCAATAACATCCTAATTACATAACTGTAATCAGTTAATTACGTGTGTGTATACGTGTGACTGTTTACAAACTCGTTTGACTGTAGAATGAGGTGTCGAATGTATGGGTGAGTGCGGAAGTGTTCGTTGGCATTAGGGTATGAATGGGTTTCAATGAAAACTGGTGGGATTTCAATCACGTGATCGAGAGACAAAACAATATCGATTGAGTAACTGTGGTCCCTGTATAGTGAGTGTGTTCCTCTGAACGGTACATGTGTATCGGTTAAATACTATACGTATTAATTACCATGAATACAAAACATCTCGATAAAATTTAATTTACATCAAGTCAACTGAAGCATCATTACTTCACAAAATATCCGCTATAAAAAAGATTGATAAACGAAGTTTTATGTTTTTGAAAAATACGATATCAAAGCTCTTGTTTTTTATTTCTTAACGCCACTTTTAATTCTTCAACAAATTTTCATTCAATCTAAACTTAATATAAATATGATATTACACTTAATTATTCACTAAGAATTGAAATTTTATATCATGTAATAAAATACATAATTTAATATAGTAGAGTTGATTAATTTAATACGATTATTATTTAAAGTTTTATCTTAAATGTTAGCCATGAAACACTAGGTTCTGTTTACTTGAAATTACATTGATTTATGTTTATTATATATGTATATAATTTATTTTATTTCTTATTTCACTTACTATAAAATTTCAAGTAAAAAATGTATTTATTCAGCACATAGATCAGTTTGTTAGTTGTGTTATAGTTTTGTATATTTTTTTTATTTTAGTGAAAAAATCAACTCAAAATAATTTTATTATTATAAAAAATAGAATTCAATGCAACTCGGTTATTTATGTATATGTATATTTTGAGACAAAATATATTTTTATTATTTTTTTCAAATGACTTTCGTCTGTTACCAAATTCAAAATGTACACAGATTAATGAATAATAAATTAGTTGTTAAATCAAATAATAACATTAATATATCTTCAATGTTATATATTAACTTGTAGGTAGTTTATAGACATGTTTATTGAATGTATATGATTTATCATGTTAGTTTAATAAATATGAGTGAAAATGAGTGATAACCAAATTGTAAACATGTATTCTCTAATAATGGATTATTGAACATAGAGATTAATCATAAATTGACAAAATTCCTTAAATATATTATCTTGAATAAGTGTTTTTGTACTAGTTATAAAGTGGTTAGTTTAAATGTTATCCTTTTAAGAGTTGAAACAAGTATACATAAATTAATAACATTATGATTTATTGAAATAAATTAGCTATCAAATAAGTTCTTTATAACATAATTTTCCAGAATGATATAAGGAAAATTTTAAAAAATATATATTAATTATATATTAAAACTAATCTTTTTGTAAAACTATGAAATTTTTCTACATTTCTTTGTTATGAAATATTTGTATAAGTAAAAAATATATTTTAAATTTTCAAAAAATACTTTAGTATAATTTATCAACAAGTACCAAACTTTTATTGAGAGACGTTTATTTTACAAATAATATATATACGAAAATTAAATTAAATATATTGAGTATAATATTAAATATATTATCATTCATTTGCATTTCTGTATGTTCATATAAATATTTTGATTATTCATTTTAAAATCAACAAATTAATAATACGTTAGTTTTAATCAAACAAAAACATAAATGTTAAAAAAAACATTCAATTAATATCATTTCGAAATTTAAAACTCAATTAATTAATGAAACGAATTAAAAATGTATCAAGCAAAATAAGGCAGATAAATGACGCGTCTAATTATACAAAAAGCAGACATAAATACAAATTATGAACCTTTTACGAAACTGCGTCTATATAATATCAATTTAATAACACATTATTTAAAATTGAGACGTGAAACATAATTACAATTTTGATATAATTTGAAGTTTCCTCCCCTTCACCATTATGTCTTCATCTTTATATTAAAATAACGCACGGCACCCTACTTGCTTTTCTATGTACATATATATATATATATATATATATATATATATATATATATAATTACATTTATGTATGTATATATGTAAATACATAGATATATAGATATATGCATGTACATGTATATAAATACAGATATGAATTCTAATATGTACAAATTGTTCATAATATATACATTACACGCTCATTAGCAGAACACATTTGTTAGTCATTCTACAAGAATAATATTGTTTCAAAATGTTCTCGTTTTATATAAAATGTCTCATTATGCTTTTGGTTTTATAAATAACATTTTTAAATTATACTCTAAGCAGTATATATATATATATATATATATATATATATATATATATATATATATATATCTTTTAACATTATTCATATAAAAAATTCGTAAAATATTACAAATTAATCAATTATTATTTTGAAAAAAATATCATTTCTTTTAAAAAGTTATATTTCATTTTCTATAAAGATTCAATTAATGAACCTAATATTGAAATAATTGGACAAAATTATATGTTTTTATTTCGTATAAAATTATGATTTGTATATTTTAAATTTAATAAAATAATTAGTGTATATCATTCTTTTTTCTGAATTTTTGACAGAAAATAAAAATTAATCCACGTCTATATTATGCATATTGAATATATATATATATATATATATATATATATATATATATATATATATATATATATATATGTTTGTGTGTGTTCTTGTGTGAATGTAACATTACTTTTTTAAAATATTTAACTTATCTACAAATTAATTCCTCTAATAAATATACTAGAGAATTGTCTGTATCTTATTTGTAATCAATCAAGTTTATGAATAATTCAAAATTTATTATGTATGTATGTCAAAAGTTTAGCGAGTTGCAAATTATGTAAATTGTACCCACAAAATATTTCTAGTTGCACGAAAGCTTGAAATATTTTCATGTACATATATATATATATATATATATATATATACATATTTAGTCCGGAAAATAACGGAAATTTCAAAATAAAACCTATAAGAGGTTATTTATTCGTAATATTTATTTTGTTGCCTTCAAAGTACTCTCCATTGAAAGCAATATACATACGCCAACGCTTATTCCAGTTCTCGAACGCCCCCACAAACGCGTTTTGTGATATATCCTTCAGTTCGCACAACGAATTTCCTTTTAAGACTTTAAGTAACTCAAAACGATGCCCTCGGAGCGGCAATTTGAATTTTAGGAATAGAAAAAAGTCGCATGGAGCCATATTAGGCAAATACTGAATTTTCTAAACGATATTGATTGAGTTTTTGGCCAAAAATTCACAAAAAATTCAATGTTCTTGGCACCATACGAGAATCGATACGTTTTATGCCCAACATTTTAGCCAAAATGACATGGAATTGTGTTTTTGAAATTCCCGCCTCAGCTGCTAACTCTCTGACGTACATACGACGATTTTTGAGTACCAATGCCTTGACTTGAGGGACGTGTTTGTCGTTGATGTCGATAGGCGTCCAGATCGTTGTTCATCATCGACAGCTTCACGGTTCTCTTTGAACGCCTTATGCTACTCAAAAACTCTTGTTCTCGATAAACAATCCTCAGGGTATGCTTTTCTTAACATTTCCAACGTTCGCGTAATATTTATTTGGTTTGCAACACAAAATTTTGATCAACTGATTTTGTCATCGTAAAAATCACCATGAACAACAATTACCGTCTAACAAAAACTATTGTAAATTATTTACTAATGAATGTAGCGTCATGAAATTTAACACAAATATCATTGACAGATGTACCAACTTAAAAAAATTACAACACGATATTCCACAATCGCACGCAGTTTAAATGAAAAAGTTCCGTTAGTTTCCAGGCTATATATATATATATATATATATATATATATATATATATATATATATATATATATATAACAAGTTATAATATTTGTATTAAAATATGAACAAAATATTTATCAAAAAGCTTTTCTATTAAAAACTATTGATCGTTATATTTGATGTTTTTTCATGTGTATTCTGCAAACATAGATGTTAAATTTTGGTATTAAATAAAATATGTTCAAACTCCGAGACATTATTGTAGTTTTCACTAATGAAAACATAGTGTTGTGGTTTAAAACCCGCATAAATCTACAGGTTTGTACGCTATCGATACTCTTACAACCGCGAATGTATATCACTAAAAACCTTTTACTATGAGAGTGGTGTTCATTTTGTGAATAGAGACAAGTTAATGATAACTTGTACTTTATACACAAACACGATTATATATGTACTATGTACACACAAGCGCACTCACACATATATACATATATTTATATATGCGCGTGTTCTGTAAAAACACGTTTACTTTAATTCTGTAATTACAACTGAAATTCCGCTCACGTATTCTATGTATAATCTTATATATATATTTTATACTAAAAAAAAACTTTAGTTTGAATAAATATCAGTGACGTCAATTTTTAAAAAATATATTAAATATATTAAAAGATATATTTTCAATTCTTAAAAAATAATATGAAATTATTTATTTTTATTAACAGTCAATTTAATTTTTATTTTATGATTTTGTTTTGTATAAAATATTAGTTTAACCCTCAAAATTGCATTAAACTTATTAATATACAAATTATTTTTTTACAAATATTTTCATTGAAACTAATAACTTCTTGTTTATATTTTCTTAATGTTAATTTATCGTAAATTTCTTTAGAATAGTGACAGAAATGAAAATAATATTTTTCGTTTTGTTTCAAGAGATCAATGTTATTGTTTTAAATCTAAATCAAAGTCTTGATAATCAATGAAATTATCTCGAAACAGAGAAATTTCTAAATTTAGAGACCTATCTGGTACCTGTTTTCATGTTCACTAGAGCTATTATCATCAGATTCATTTACCTTCGCTATAATATCCACATTTCCAAATTTCAAGTATTTCATCAAATTCTATTCAAATATTAGCAAAATTGACAATATGTAATGAAAGAGAAGATATCACTACTTGAAGATAAATGCTACAGTCCAAGTTCATTATTTACAATATATATTCTGAAATATGAATTTCAGTATACTAAATAGTTTACTATATCTAGTATATATTATTTCAAGATATATCTATTTAATAAGTATTAGTGTTATTGTAATTACAGTAAAATATTATATATATATATATATATATATATATATATATATATATATATATTCTACTAACATATTTTTTATTCATCAGATAATATAACAGCATAAAAAATCCCTCAAAATAAAACGTTTTCATTCACTCTATATATTTTAAATAATATTTACTAACACAAATGAATTTTAACCTCAACACCACAATAGTTTAAAGTGAAGAAAGGCTCTAAGGATGATGGCATCGCCTTCGAAATGCATTAACCGATATAATTATAGACTATATAATTATAAATAATAAGTGAACAATAAGTGATTATTGAACACTTTAAACTATTGTGGTGTTAGGGTTAAAATTCATTTTTGAAAGTAATTAGTCACAGTTTCTAAACAACAAATAATATTTATTAATTTTGTAATTTTAATTTACTATCTTTTTATATTTAACAAACATTTTATATATATATATATATATATTAATTATAAAAAATCAATAAAAAATATTTCCTTTTTTTTAAAAAAAAGTTTATAGTTATGTGTAAATGTGTATAATTTGTATATCATCATTATCAATACATCGGCCCACCGCAGAAGAGAAATTTCACTAATATTACTAATCACTGATATTTTTATAATCGAGTTAATGAAAATTTATCATCAACCTCTTTTTGTCCACTATGAATAGCTCTACCAAAATTTTCCACTTCGACCAATGCAATGCTTTTCTTTTCCAGTCCACTTCGACAAATGTTCTTATATCTTCGCCTCATCTATCATTACGTCTCTTCCTGGGCTTTCTTATAAATCCAAGTTCCCAATCAATAACTTCACTTATCCATAGGTAGTCCCCTATTCTTACTACATGACTGAACCATTTCCATTTGGAACTTCTCACTATTATTATAACATCCATAAATTTTGTTTTCGTTCTAATTCACTCAATTCTATTTCTAACTTTTCCTGTAATTCCTTGCATATATATATATATATATATATATATATATATATATATATATATATATATATATATATATATATATATGTATATATATGTATATGTATATGTATGTATGTGCGTCTGTGTTTCTGTATTACTCCAATAAATTTGTAATAATTTATATATATATATATATATATATATATATATATATATATATATATATATATATATATATATATATATATATATATTTATATATATATATATATATATATGTATATATATATATATATATATATATATATATATATATATATATATATATATATATATATATATATGTATATATATATATATATATATATATATACATGTACTCAGGCATGTATATATATATATATATATAGACTAATTATATATATATATATATATATATATACGTATATATTAAGTACGAGGGTCTTTTGATAAAAAAGTAAAAAAAAAACTAAATTGAAAAATTTAATTAAATTAATTACTTAAATTAAACAATAAATAAATTAACCATACTTATTAAACGACCATCGTATATATAGAAAATATATTCGAATATTTACATGCTATATATACAATGTACAAAATAACTCACCCCTTAAATGAGAACTCGAAGCCAATAGAATAGCGCACGTCCATAGAAGAAGTGAAATCGGCCAGTAATTTATTGGCCCCGTTGTCTTCATTATACAGTTCACATCAGAAAAGAACCTGAAATTGAATAGCACGTATAAAATACATTTGCTTTAGTACTCTCTCTCTCTCTCTCTCTCTCTCTCTATATATATATATATATATATATATATATATATATATATATATAATTATCTACATTTGTTTTTAAATTAGACTAAGAGCAAAATATAAATTGTTTAAAATTAAACAAAATTGTTTTATTATTCTAAAATTTAATTAAATATTAATTTTCTATTTTAAAGGAAAAATCTTAATTAAATAATTTACTATAGAATTATTTTTTAGAATTAGTATCTACTTATATTTTGATAAGGCTATTAAAAAAAATAATTTATAAAAGAATTAGGAAGTCTGGAAGAAAAAATAATGAATTAATAAGAAAATTTCTTTAATGTAAAAATAAGAAATTTAATATTACTCTGCATTACAAGGGTTTTTGCATTAACTTTTTTAAAAACACTAAACTATATATATATATATATATATATATAAAACACATTTTTTTTATGTTCAGCTTTAAAATTTATTACTATAATATTATTTATTTTTTTGAAAACAAAACATATTAGTATTTGTGATCTTTTATATTGTATTATATAGGGTCATCCAAATGCTATGCCTAGTTTTGTGTTTTATTAAAAAGAAATAAAAGCACTATACATATGTTTCTTTTTAATAAAACACAAATCTAGGCGTCACATTTGGATGACATATTTTATAAATATTAATTACTTATTTTGATGAAATTTTAAAAATGTTCAGTTTATACGTTTTAAATGATGAATACATAAATATTGAATAATATATATATATATATATATATATATATATATATATATATATATTTGTTTATGTTATTATTGCAAATATTTTTTAATTTTTTAAAATTTGTAAAAATCAATGAAATAAAATATTTTTTAAAAAAATCGACTCAAATGATACTTAAATACAAATATAGTTTGAAATATAAATTTGTAATTGAAAATCTTTGTCTTTAAATGTTTTTCTTTTATTTTTAAAATTAATTTACTATTTTTATATGGTAATATTAGTTATAGTATTTATTTTATTTTTGTAATTTGAGAATATTTCTATAAAATAAAGAATAAACATTTTCGAATTGAAATTTATTACATTTTCTATCAAATTAATTCAAATAATAATCATTTAAAAAAGACAGTTTATTTTAATATTAAAAAAATATTGTAACATCAGAGATTTTTAACTATTTATATTATAATTTAATATATAATGTTATATAACAAAAATAATAATTTATGTAAATATTATCAATAAAACAGTTCAATATATAATAATATAGTCGTATCTAACTACTAATTTAAATAAAGTATGTATATTTATCATTAAATAAATATGACAGGTAAACCATAGAATATTGAAAATACATGTTAATATTATATTATAATAAATATATATTTTCAATATAATCTAACCAAAAATTATACATAATACAATAACTGTAGCATATCGTAAATAATTGTTGACATATTCCACTTTTGATAGTTGTTTGTACATATAAACAATATAGATTAATATATAAACGTCATACAATATCTTTATGAAAATTTCAGTATATTTTGTTTTTTTTTTCTACTTTTTATAAATTATTTTAATATGTATATATATATATACTAATAAATATATTAATTAAATAAATGTTAAAAAATTTTAAAATTTTAAATAAGAATAATATTATATTAGGTTGGCAAGTATCTCCCTTCCGCTGTTAACATAGCTGCGAAATTCAAAAGACCAGAAGGCGGAAGGCGGAAGGGAGATATTTGCCAACCTAATATTAATGTTTGTGTTTTTCAATTTTAATTTAATGTATTTTCATGACTACCAATTTGATTCAGAGCAAAAATTAATTGGAAGAAATCACCATTTTATTTTAAATTATTTATGGTACATCAACGATGTTTTGATTTACTCATTATTTGTAATCTATCATTCAAAAAATTGATTTAAAAAGACAATAAAATTGAATTTAGTTAATAAAAGACATCTTTAAAATTTCATTTAACTTCATAAAATTTTTCATTGTATATGGAATGTGAATAAATAAAATCATAAAAATAAATTGGTAACTAACATTGATACAAATTGTTATGCGAATTACAAAAATTACATTCATAGCATTCATTCAGGTGAACAGTTTATTATTTCATTTAATGAGAAAACATCTTCGTAAAAAGTAAATAACGTTAAATATTCCGCGAACATGTCCAATTCTTTTAATAAATTTTTGTGATAGTATTTCATTTTATCCATCAGCCACGTCTATTCTCAATTTCGTTTCCTTTTTACTTTCTTATCTCGAAATCTTATTTAGTTCATCGTAAATTAATTCCAGCTTTTGTCTTTCTATTATCTACATCACCATCCTTATTCGTTCACGCCTAGTTATCTATTGAAACACGACCTTTTCTTAATGATTTTTTTTGATTATATATAATGAAATCATCAAATCATTTGATATTGGTTTGTTAAGCAGAATTTACAAACTGTGACCTGCTTTACATTTTTTTTTATTTTTCCTTTTTATACGAATACATTTAGGAAGTTTATAATTCAATAATTTATCTTAAATTTAAGCATATTCATTAAATAATATAGAGAAAAAGTTAAAATAAAAATGTTCACTATATTTAATTAGAATTTAAATAATTTTTAATAGTAATCATTGTTATTATATAAAGAAACTGATACAGATGAACATTAAAATTTTCCATATATAATTCATTATTAAATTGAAATAAGTTTTAAATTACGTTAGAATAATATTTTTTTGCTAAAATCTATTCACTTTTATGCTATATAATAACTTTCGAAAATTTAAAAATATTTTATTACTTTTTAATAAATTAATTCATACACTTTTTGAAATTTATTAATTTAATTAAGATATAAAATGAGTTTATTTTATAAACCTATTAATATGTTTGTAATTATATAAGGAAAAAATATATTTAATTACACAAATTTAACTCAAAACATTTAAAAGTTTATTTCGATATTACGAAATAGGTTTGCTAAAGGTTTACTATTTCATTATCTTATTGATAAATAACGATATAAATATTCATATACTAATGTCTATATATTTACTGGTGTAAATTGATGTATAGTACATAAATACATACGTATATATATATATATATATATACACTCAGTTACACACACACAAATATATATATATATATATATAGAATTGTATTTTTTTGTTTCCTATAAATAAAACTAGAATCCTTTAATAACGGCAATACTTTTAAAAATATTAATATTTTTTTCATCACACAGAAGATAACATTAATATCTCTTATTTAAGTGTAAAATTGGTCTGTTTTGAATGGATTTGTATTAAATTAGTAATTATTGGAAATGGATACAGGCAATTTATATTTTCATCACGTCATGTTATTGGAAATTTAGAAGGGGTAAAATGTTTTGGCAACGATATAATCGAATATGAAATATAGAGAAAGAACACATTATCAGATTTATCATATAATAATTTTTACACAATGGTAGATATTTTAAAATGTTAGAAAGTATGAATGTATTTTAAAATTTGATGGTTAAAAACTGCATCTACTAACTGGAAAAAATAATAGATAGGATTTCAACATGCATTTTTAAATGGAATCATTATTAATTTTTGAATTTATTGATCATTGAAAATGAAAAATGTAATAAGAATATAAATGTAATAAGAATAAATGAGCAAGTTTAATATTATTTAATGAACTCTTTACAGTCACGTCAAATCTTTATTTGGGTCCCAGAAAGTTTCAAATATATATATATATATATATATATATATATATATATATATATAATAAAACTAATTATTAAATTCGTATATCAAACACTACAACAAATATTTTAAAAAATACTTTTTGGAAACAAAATTATTTATTTGATTTTTGTATTCATAGTGAAAATATGTTTTTAAGTAACATATTTAAAAATAAATATAACTTGTAATACTTTGCTAAAATTTGTAATTAAAATAGAAATTAACTATAATTAAATAATTTAATATAATAATAAAAAAAATTAAAAATATTTTTATTAATTTTAATATGAAAATATTTGTCTAATTAAAAGTGAAAATTCATACATCAACAACACATATGACGTTCAGTGTATGTATATGTATTAAACACAAATTCATTCTTTCATTTCATTTAATAATTTTTGTGTTTTTGTACAATTTAGAAATAAATATGACAAATATTTTTTTCATGAAATGTTTATCAGTAATATTAATTGAACAAGTTCAATTCATTTTAAAGTTTTTTGTGTTTTAGTAAAATTACTTTTTCCATTAAATAAAAATTTTATTTTTAACTTTAAAATTTTATACTTTTTGTAATTAACACACTACCTACTGACACATACATACATATTACATAAATATATATATACATATATATATATATATATATATATATATATATATATATATATAGAGAGAGAGAGAGAGAGAGAGAGAGAGATTATTTTTATTAAAAAAACTGCTTACTTTTAATGAACATAAATCAGAATTTATTATATTATTTTTGTACAACACATCAGCGTGAATTTTATCTAAATTTTGTTGCCTCGAAAAACAAAACATTAGTGTCATCAAAAAAGCAAAATATTACACACATTTTCATCTGTAGCAGCTACATTATCTCTACCTTAATACTGAATATATGTATACATACATACATACATACATACATACATACATATATATATATATATATATATATATAAATGTAAGTGTATATATTATGTACATAGGATATTATATACGTTCTTGTATAAATTGTAACAGTGCAGTATAACGTGCAAAACAACAAGGAAATAAATTTATCTTTACTGGATGTTGTCAATGCCTCATTTAGCACGAACATGTCTCGAATATATAATATACATAAATAATACGTATAAGCTCGTTACATATATATATATATATATATATATATATATATATATATATATATATATATATATATATATATATATATATATATATATATATATATATATATATATATATATGTATATAAATGTATATATGTATATACACACACACACACGGATGTATATGTATATCACTGAGATGACATTTAGTTTGCATAAAACATAATTTCGTATAAACTATTCACGACGTGAAATTAAAATTGATATAGAAGCATATATATATATATATATATATATATATATATATATATATATATATATATAATGTACGCATATAACATGTTGGTTTTTTAATGAATAATAAATTATTTGAAAGCTTCAACACTAATGAAGTATTCATTCAAATGTATAATTTATAATCGTTATTTTTCAAAAGATATTATTTCTTTACTTTTTATCTGAATAAAGAAGACAGCTTGATTTTTAGATGGTGTTCATAAATTTTAAACTATTCCTTGTATTTAATTTTCAGTCAGAAATTAATTAAAAATTATATTATAACACTCTTCATGTCGCTATTTATATTGAAATTTGTAAAAACATTATTTATTTCATTGACTAGAAGTTTATTAAGTATATTTGAATATGTTTTTTATCACATTTAAATAAATTAAAATCTATTTAAACAAAGCAAGTTATTTAAATAAAAAATAGTATTTATTATTAAAATGTCAGTATATATATATATATATATATATATATATATATATATATATATATATATATATATATAGGATGGACCCAAATAAAACTGAAAATATTAGACATATATTTACTTGCTTACCATCATTTACTTAATATTCTTTACTATCCTTTAATCACATTTAGGCCACCTTTTATAATCCCATATATAATAGTGTTATTAACATACCATATTCAAAAATATTTAGTAAATTATTATTATTAGTTTTGATATCATGAATATAATACGATATCTATCATCTACAGAGAATAGAAAATCAGTAAAAAGGACTATAACTAATTCTCTGAATTTAAACAATATGTGTTAAGATAAAATACCAAGTAATCATAGCTGTGTTTATACTAATACAATATGTAAATAAATATCGTATTTTTTCTTTTCATTTATTCATTTAAAAAATAAAACATAAATTTGTTTGCTTTTAGTATTGTAAATTTATATTTAATTAATAACAGATTTTAATTTTGAAATCAAAACTATATATATATATATATATATATATCAAAATATTTTATGTGTTATATCATTTATTATGAAATGTCTGATTTCTCATCAGTTAATATATTGAATGAATATATACGTCTCCCTTAATATATACATATATAATACTTTAAATATATATTTCAAAATATTTTATGTGTTATATCATTTATTATGAAATGTCTGTTTCTCATCAGTTTCTCTTTGAACAATCCGACATTTAATATTACACGACCTAATACTTTAAATAATGTATTAAAATGATCTAAGTAATAGTATGTACTAAAATCCCTTATTATATTGCTTCTAAAACATAATATTTTAATTTCTAAACCTATTGCATTGTTCTTTACAATACCTACTTTAAAATTTCAAAAAATACCTTGAATTTTTTCTTGTTTTATTATATATATATATATATATATACATTCATAATGGGGCACTAAAAAAGGTTCTCCTATATTACCTAGCTCACTTCAATTCTGATTAAGTATGAGTATAAATTTTCTCAAGCATCCGCATATATGTAGGCATAGAAAAATATGGGCTGTACATGAATTCGAGTATTAGGTTATACGCGATATATTCACATACACATACGTTCCAAACTAAAAATTCCAAGTGTGTGATGTCATACGACGATGAAAACATCGCGCTAGGAATATTAACGACGTCATAACTCGTCTAATTTCTCATGATGGCTGGTAATCGTCGCCTTTGACAAAAACATGTCTTTGCTCTTAACGAATTACCTGTGTAGAATACTAATTCAAATTCGCATCGTCGACTCGGATTTGTTGACAGGTGATTTGCGATCTTATATTGTAAAGAAATTAATATAATTACTATACATATACATACAAGTATACATTTACACATACACACACATATGCATACATACATATATATATATATATATGTAGATCACCCAAATGAGACTGAAGGATAATAAAGAATAGTAAATAACAATAAGCGAGTAAATGTATATCTAAACCGTTCGTTCTTATTTAGGCCACCCTATAAAACATTGTCAAGCTACAAATTCTTTCAAACAGCTCATTCAATAGCATTTTTTAATAAAATATGACAAATGCTGCGATGGTACGTTTTTTCTTACGACATATTAAAACGTTTATTAATAAATCATAATTCTTATAATTTACAGCTGTTTATAAAATTGATATTCTTCAAAAAAATATTTAAGCGAAAAAAGTCACAAGTTATAAATATAATAATTTATTAAAATTATTGTATCCATAAATAAATAATCATTTAATTATAACGAAATATCATATTTAATTCTTTACATTTAATTATACAGGACTTTATATACTTATATATATATAGTCATGCAAATGTGACGCCTAGATTTGTGTTTTATTAAAAAGAAACTATACACATGTATCTCTATACATATGTCTCTTTAATAAAACACACATATAGTCGTCACATTTGGGTGACCTATATATATATATATATATATATATATATATATATATATATATATATATATATATATTATATGAGTGTAAATTAGTGTATTTAAATTTAGTTTATTACTTTAATTCTTTTATTTTTCGGCGTTTTATAATAGTTTTATCTTAAAATAAATAATCATATGAGAGTCCATACTGTGATCTTAGGCTCATAAATAGAATTGTACACATTGATACTATAAATAAGATCTTAAAAATAATAAATTTTATCTAATTAATACAAGCTTTCCATCAAGTTATTTTTAAATTTAACTTTAATTGTTTTATTAAAACTATAGGAATTAATTTAAATTATTTTAAAATTCGTTAGGAGTAATGTCTAAAATAAATTTTAAACCAATATTAAATGTTAACTTTACATGTTGCCGATATATATATATATATATATATATATATATATATATATATGCATTTATATATAATGAAAACGGACAGCTCGTAATAAATATTCAAAATCTGAATTATCAACTGAAAACAGTGTTTACTTCTCGCATTGGTTATGAGAACGGCATACAATCGCTCCACAGCTACGGACAGAACACTATACGGACGACCCAACCATATTATGGAATTTTATATATTTTCGCCCGGAGGAAACGTTTTTAATTTTGTTATATCTCAACTGAGATCGGTGTGAGCTACTTATCTTCAACAAAACAGAAATGTAATCGGGTACTGAACTCGCAGACCTCGAAGTACGGTGCGAAGCGGTGAAACTTAAATTTACTTCGCGTAATATATTACGTATAAATGTTGACAGACATCTATTTTACAATTATTCGTTTTTTCTTGGTACTTCTTATTGGATTTTTCGTTTTAAATTTACTTCTTTAATCATGAAAATATATAATTCATTTACTCATAACGCAATTAAACGAATATATATTTTTTCACGATATATACATATATATATATATATATATATATATATATATATAAATAAAAGTAAATGAGTAGAAATAGAAAAAGTTAAAAACTATTTGTATTTAGGACAATTATTTTATACTAAAGAAACATTTATAAGTAAAGTTACCAGAAAAATATAAATGAGATGATTTCAAAGCAAAAGAAAAATTTATATTATGAAGTTAGATATTCCTCTATAATTAAAGAAAAAAAATTGATTAATGCATTATACCTGTTCTCACTTATGAGAGAAAAACGTGTATATTAAATACCAAAATAAATCAACATCTCCTGATGAAACAAATAATGTTACGCATGTTGCGTATCACACATAGAAACAGAAAGATAAATGTATGGATTAGAAAGAAAACCAAGATTATAGATATTGCAAAAATGAGGAATTTTAAATGGAAAAGAGCTGGTCATGTAGCAAAAAATATCACCGATGGATAAAAGAAATTTATAATTGGGAACTCGGAGATAGAAACGAAGCTGAAAAAGAAATTCATGAATAGATTAGATAGAGACTTACAAAAATTCATTAATTTAAAATAAAAGAGAAAATCATTGAATCGCTCGAAATGGAAAGTTTTGCGAGAATCCTTTATCCAACAGTAAATAGAAAAAGATTGACTATATATATATATATATATATATATATATATATATATATATATTTATATATATATATATATATATATATATATATATATATATATATATATATATATATATATATATATATACATACCTACAATTTTTTGTATATCTTGATATACATACATAAGTAAGAAGTGAGAAGTTGTAATATAAATTAAAACATTTCATTGTCATTATCTGAAAATTTTAGCTATCAAGAGAAGTTCTGTCTATTATATACACCTTGATGTATATTTTAAATTGTTATATAGTACTTTACTTTAAACATTTCTACTTGAAATATTTTTAAAATATCCGTTTTAATAACGTGAGATTGAAAACTCAATAACTACTTTGTTATTTATAAATTATTTATATATTTCAAAAATATTCCTAAGAATGTGTTTACTGATATTTAAATTTCAATTTTCAGTAAAATAAATGTGATAATATGAAAAAACAACGGAATTTATATAATATTTTTATTAACATAATGATATTTCAGTGAAAAATTTACATTTTTTAAAAAAATAAGAATTTAAATAAAATAAAGGTTACGTTAGAACAAAAATCAGAGACGTAATTATAGCTATGAATAAGTTTAATAACGTCTTTAATAATTTCCACAAAAATTTAAATAAAACAAATTTATTACTAAAATTAGGTTTTTTACTAAATGTTTGATAATTTATTTCATTACCTTTTATAATTTAAATTATTTTAAAATATCAATATAATCAAAGTTATTAACATTAGAGAAAAATCATTTTTTTAATGAAAGACAATATATGTCGGGTATTTTAACTCAAACACAGTCATAATTATCACTAGCCAGATGTGCTACTTAACTAGAAGTATTTATCAATTTTTTTATCCTTATATCAATAAAATAGAAATGAACACGGTTAGTTAATAAAAAAATAAAACTAATTAATTGAAATATTTGTTGGGCTATGAAAAAAATATTACCATTTTTAGACTCTTAAAATAATTTATTAAATTGCATTCATAATCTTACTACACGTACACACACACATGTATTATATATATATATATATATATACATACATACATACATACACACATACATACATACATACATACATACATACATACATACATACATACATACATACATACATACATACATACATACATACATACAGGAATACCTCGCATAGTACTACTCCGATTAGAACGGTATCACTATAGTACGGTTTGAAATTTCCAAAAAAATAATTATGTGCAAATTATACTCATCGTATGCGCAGTTCTAGTTTTGTGATCTTTTTTCTTTTTCTATTAGTTTTCGATTTGTAACTCTAGAGTAAAGTCGTTTTTTGATAATTAAATTCTAATTGAAAATCTATTTAAAATGAATTTATAAACCCCTGATTTTGTTTTGTTGATACATACAAACATTTGAATATAGTACCCTCATTTTATTTACTAAAAAAACTGTAAAAAAATTTATTTGGAACCAATTAATGTTTTTTGTATTTAGTTAATGTTTCGATTAGTCCAGTTTCAAATAGTCCAGCAAATCAATAGAACCGATTAGCCGTACTATTATATAACTATTAGTAACCGATTAGAGGTATTCCTGTATAACATATTTTTGAAATCAATTGTATTCGCTAGTTAAAATGTAGCGTACAATTGAAGTTAGATGATAACAAAAGAATCTTTACTTTGTTCAAACAATTTACCATCTAAATTATTGTCATTTCAATAAGTACATTTGTAATTTGTATTTATTTTAAAATATTTCTAATATATTTTATATCACAATAATGACAAAATATCTTTTACAATAAAATATCAATTTAAAATAATATATATATATATCATATCTTGAATTTAAAATAATATATTAGGTTGGCAAATATCTCCCTTCCGCCTTCTGGTCTTTTGAATTTCGCAGCTATGTACAAAAAAAAAAAAGCGGAAGGGAGATACTTGCCAACCTAATATATATATATATATATATATATATATATATATATATATATATATATATATCAATTTAAAATATATCATATCTTGAGTATTAAAAAATAGCGTTTATTTTTATTAACATATTATATTTAAATATATATATATATATAAAATGTTTATTTATCCATTGTTGGATGAAGGTTTCCCCTAAAATTTTCTACTTCCAGTAATCCAAGCCGTTCTCTTCCTTTTAATATCAACTATTTTTTTTATGTCTCTATCCATCCTGAGTCTCATTTTATTTAATATTTTATATTCCTACAATTTCTGTTTATTAGTGATTGTTTTAAAATCTATCCGTAATTTATTTATTGCTTAAATACACTAAATATTTTTTTTAGTTTCTCTTGTTATTACGTATCATTTCTAACATTTAAAATTCCATGATTTTTTGTGTTGATTTGAGTTGCTGAATATTAGCACTTAACACTCTTGTTTCACTACCATATACGAGTGTATATATATATATATATATATATATATATATATATATATATATATATATATATATATATATATATATATATATATATGATTACACAAATAAGACTGAAGTGGATAAACATACGTTTTCTTGCTTACTATTATTTATTATTCTTCACTGTCCTTCTGTCTCTTTTAGCTCCTCCTATATATAGTTTTATATTATATATATATATATATATATATATATATATATATATATATATATATATATATATATATATACATATATATATATATATATATATATATATATATATATATATATATATATATATATATATATATATATATATATATATATATATATATATATATAGATAGATAGGGTATTCCAAATGTGACGCCTAAATTTGCGTTTAATTAAAAAAAAAACTCTACACTTGTTTTCTTATACACTACCCTATACACAGGTTTTTTTTTTATAAAACACAAATCTAACCGTCACATTTGGATGACCCTATATTTATAAACCATATACATTTCTATTAAAAAAATATTGGGGAAAATTAATAAAAACATTATTAATGTAATACTTTTATATGAAACATTTATAAAATCATTAATGTTTATATTCGTTTAAAAATATAGACGGAATTTATGTTAAACGATAAGAAAAATAATTATTATACTATATACATATATATATATATATATATATATATATATATATATATATATATATATATATATGCATACATACATATATAATATTATATTATTTATTGCTTTACGAGACGTATATGATTTTTTATTAAAATAGAACAAAAAGAACTCGAATTCAATTATTTTATTTGAATAATTCAGTATATACATTTTAGTATATTTTCATCTATCTATGTTATAAAAAGAATATATTATTTTTAAAAAAAATTAAATAAAAAAAATCATTAAAAACTGATCTTGTATTGAAACTCTGAACACGAACGAGCACGCTTGATGCTTAAATAAGTGAAGCACAGAGATGGTGTCGACACAGAAAAATTGGATCCAATTTAAAGACGTACGTCACTGTCTGCGAATTGAATGGGAGTTGAAAACCGGCAATAAGTGTTACGATTTACTTGAAACCCAATACGTGCATCGATATTCAAAATAACGTCGTCGACATATTAGCTTTCAAATGCATACACACACATTTATATTTACATATTTACAGCATTTTCAGTTATTAATGGATTTATATATATTTATATATATATATATATATATATATATATATATATATGAATGGTAGCATTCATTGAGTCCTTCGTCCAGTAGTGGATTGATATGGGTTTATGGGTTTTATGATGTGATGTGATATATATATATATATATATATATACATATATATATATATATATATATAATATCTCCCTTCCGCTTTTTTTTTTTTTAATATGAACTTTCAAAAGATCAGAAGGCGGAAGGGAGATGAGATAGTAAAGAATAGTAAATTTATGTCTAATCCATTCAGTCTTATTTGAGCCATCCTCTCTTTATATAATTTTTATATATTAAAAATCAGATATAAAAATAGTAAATTTTTCTATAAAATCAGTTTATTTTAAAAAAAATCACACGAAATTCATATATTAATTAAATAAGTTATAATTAATAAAACTTCCAAAAAAAATGAGTTAGATATATATTATCTCAATAAATACTAGAATGATAAAAATAGTTTTATCAAAATTGAAAATGTTCCGTAATATTTGTAAATATATAACACTATTTTTTTAAATTCTTATTTGTGTTCTTTTAATTTATTATTTTATTTATAACATATTTAAGCATAAAATAGTTTTATTCAAAAAATTACTAAATTAATAAATTTAATCAAATTAAATATGCATTTCACATCTGTTTTTCAAAATACAGAAGTATTTCATTATCATAATAAATATAATTAGAACCATTTTAAATAATAAACTGTGATATATTTTAGATTTAACAGTCAAATAATTTGTTACAAACCTTGTTTAAAATAATTCAGAGTATCGAATATGTAGACAGTTTTCAATTATAAAAAAGATAAAGTGTCATTGGGTATCGCATCTTTTTTTATCAAGTATTTGAACTCCTGACAAAGGAAAATTAATTATATGTTCATTGACCTCATATGCGACTAGGAAACTGATTTGTAACATCGTTGTATACAATCGATTGATATTGAGACCTTAATCCATTTTCTATTCATTGAAGTTCTGTACATTTACAAAAGTTTTTTGTTGAGTTCACCAACATCATTAGGAATTATTAATGAATGTAGAAATTGTTCTGCACAAATCATTAGTAATAGCATTATTTTACAAAAGTTAAAAAAGCAGAGCATTTATTAATTGAAATGAATATTGATTACTCAGCAAAAACATTAAATTTCATTGAATATCAAACAAGTTATTTAAATGTTGATTAGGAAAATGTGTATTTAAATCTAAATGTGATGTCATATTTTATATGCCAAGATATTATATTGAAATTTATATATATATATATATATATATATATATATATATATATATATATATATATATATGTATATATATATGATGACGACCCCAATAAGACTGAAAGGTTTAAAGATACATTTGCTTCCTTAGTATAATTTACTATCCTTCAGTCTTATTTTGTGCCATCTTTTACAAGTCTTGTTGATTTTTCAAAATCATTTATATTAAAAATATTACACCTAAGAAAATTCTGTCGTTTTTCAAGAAGTAAAATAAGTTTGATTCTTATAGTCTGTGAATTAATTTGATTAATTTTTACTCCTTGAATAATAATTAAAATTCATATACAATTAGAACAAACACAATATGAGCAATTTGATATTTTAATTACAAAAAAAAAAGATTTTAATTTGTATTATTTTTTATATTATTATAAATAAAATAGTTTTAATAGTTTATTTAATAGTAATATTAAATAACGTAGACTAATAAAAAATGTTGTAATTAATTTTCGTCAGATAAAATTATCAATTTAATATTTATTTATTTTAAATTTTGTATTTTCAACAAAAATTTCATAAGTATTTTTTTTAAAAAACTGCTTTTTTAAAAATAGTATTACACATAAATATATTATTACAAACAAGTACTGCAGCCGAAATTTATATATCAAACTATTGTAATTTTTAAGAATAATTAATTCATATTTAATTGTTTGTGGAATTAACCAAATAGTTAATTAAATAAAATAAATACAACATTATAAAGAAGAAATACTACTTTATATATAGTAATATTGTTTTTATTTATGTTCAGAACATTATATATATATATATATATATATATATATATATATATAATGTTCTGAACATAAATAAAAACAATATTACTATATATAAAGTAGTATTTCTTCTTTATAATGTTGTATTTATCTCAATATTTAATTAACTACTAAAGATAATTAAAAATCAGTGATGATTGTTTTAAATAATGTTATATAACGTTATATAATGTTATCCTTCAGATATTATTTTACAAAATAAATAGAAATAATAATGAAGATATATATATATATACAAAAGCAGAATTAAATTTATAATTAAAACAATCTGAGGCCATTATGACAATTGTGACATTTTGAAAAAAAATATGCAAAATAATAAAAAAAGTTGAACAGTAAACCTTCGTTCCTCACTTAATTAAAAAAAGTTAATTGAAAAATGATCTATTTTACATATAAACGTTCTATTACATCATTGTTAATATTTTTGTGTATATATATCACATATATATACACAATTTCGTGTATGTATATATATATATATATATATATATATATATATATATATATATATATCACACACATACAAATGTACACATACACAAGCGCACCCACATACACACTGTCATTTGATTTTTACGATTCGTTTTATTACCGATATCACTTTTTACTATTTCCAAAATATTTTTATAACCTCTGGAATAATTAATTTTATATATATATATATATATATATATATATATATTCTATACAAATAAAAAGTGAGAGATCGACACATATATTAATAATTCTATACACAGTCGTAGAAAATGTTTCACCCATTCACTATTTATACATACAACACAAAAGGTCAATATAAATGGCATAATAGTTGTGTATATATGTATGTACATATGTATGTATGTTTGTATATATATATATATGTACTCAAATTCATATACACTCAAAATTCTTCACAGACAATTTTAAAAAATATATAAAAAAAACTTACCAAATACATTATTTTTCAAGTTAAAAACTTTCTTTTCCATTTTATTCTTTTCGAATTTAAATTATATATACTATTCAAAGTCATACATTCTTATTTCATACAGAAAAATAAATAATTTATTTTTTCAATTCACGTTTATTCTGAAAGACAGGAATACGTTTTATATAGATTTATTGAAAACTTTTTAAGTATATGCCCCTAAAACTTATTTATTTCCTTAAAAATTCAATCGTATACTTTATTTATTAATATTTTACACTGTACGTAATATATATATATATATATATATATATATATATATATATATATATATTAAGGAGTAAATATAAATGAAGTGATGCTTAGTCATCTAAGATTTGCTGACTACATTATTATTTTTTCAAAATACCTAGTTAAATTTAAAAAAAGTTAGATAAAATAAATCAAAAACATCTTCGCATGATAAACCTCAGTAAAATAAAAATCGTGTACAAAGAATTTTTAGATCAATGAAAAATCAAACTAGATTCAAAAGTTCGAAATTTTGTAAATATATCTAAGACAATTCAATAACAATAAATGGACATTTATAATTGAAATAAATAAAAGATTAAAAATAGAAAGATGTTATTCGTAAGTGATTCTTTTATTAGGATGTCGAATATTTATCTAAATATGTAAAAAAATATCTTTAGTAATTATTATCTATATTTTAAAATATTAAGTGTTCGTACAAACTTTATTTTAAACTTATCAGAATAGCAAAAATAATTGTGTATGTATATATATATATATAAAGAAATATGGCAATAGGCATAAATTTTCTTATTACAAAATAATATTACACTCGATCATAAAAACATAAAATGTCTCGTAAATATTTTAATGGCTTTTTCAATATAGAATAACTAAAAAACAAACACAGGTAAAAGCAAAGTAATGAATTTTTTATAATATATCGAATTTATTACAATATTTTTTTGTAATTTATAGCTTAATAAACACTTAATTGAATTCTTTTTGAAAATTTTATTAGTTTCATTTTATGATAATATGAATAATTTTGAAATTAAATTCATATATATTAATGAAATTTAGAATAAATGACTTGTTTATTTCATTTAGGAATATCCTTTATATTTATAATTTGATTTTAAAGAAAGCCTTATATATATATATATATATATATATATATATATACAAATTACTTAAGAATCATAATTTATATTCAATTGATTATCGTAAATTTTCTTAATTTAACTATATGATCAAACTTTTCATACAAATATGTACTTTAAAATTATACAGTAACTACAAATCAACATTATTAAATAGTTTAAAGGTATTAAATTACAAATATATATTAATAATATTTTTTAAACTTCTTGATATAATTTCCATAATTATCTAATAAAATAGTGTGGTTACCTGTTTTATTTCAATTGTAAATTTTCGGATTACATTTTCAAATAACTTAAAATTTATTTTAAAATATTTACCTACAGCATAATTATATCTTAAAACACTATTTTATTTATACTGGTAAAATGTAAGTTACATATACACATACAAATATATATATATATATATATATATATATATATATATATATGTGCATATGTCAATTTATTATGGAACTTTAAAAGCATTAGGTAATTTTCCAACTTTATATTCTGTAAAAGTTTTATACTTTTATGCAGAAACAGCAGTATTTTTATGATATATCTACTTTTAAAAATTATCAGGCAAATATTTTTGTGTACACTCATATAAAAACGTTACTATTTTTAGTTCTGTTTGTTTTTCTTTTTAAAAATAATCAAATTCCATTTTATAATTTTAGATAATACATATTAGTATAATAAAATTATATAGAAAAAGGTTATGTATCAAAAACTATACTTAGATATGATAAATATATGTAGATAGCTACGTACAATATAATATTTTACATTTATTTACTTCTTGAAAATGTTTTTAAATATATTTAATAATTATTTAAATAAAATTATATCTACAATTTTTGCTTAAAGTTTTGGTTAATTAAAATTTTTATACAATAATTGATTAACACTTTATATTATATAATAATTATTAAACATAATTTTGTTAATTTAAATATATTAAGTGAGTAAAAATATACCATTTCGAATGAAATATTATTTCTTTTTATAATTATTAGGTTTTTTATTTGCAATTGGTTAGAATCGTATTTGAACAACCTTTATTGTTACTTTAAATCAGAAAAGTTTTTATTTTTCAATCTTAAAAAATGTAATCTTTTTTATAGATCTTTATACTTTGTATATTATTGTATATACTTTATATATCTGTCGAATTTCAATCGAACGACGATCGTTCGTTGAGTAGAATACTTTTAATTTTTCTGTCATTTCATGCGATGTTTGAAATATTTCCATTCAATACTTTTTTTACCCATTTTTTCTACTAAAATTTAACAAATCATCTATCTAGCATTATTTACGCTATCTTTTCTGATTATTCTAAATACACATTAAATTTTCGTTTGAAGCAGAAATAGATTATATTTTAACTCATATAATGTAATTTGATAAATATAACAATTTTTCATTTTCACTTTTAAAGTTTAGCAAGCTAACAAATAGCTAGTTAGATGTTCTTTAATTAAATTAATTTTAATTAAACTAATATGAAATAAAGAAGTTCTAATGTTTCACATAAATGAACTATCACCTCAACACCACAAGATCTAGTAATGTTGGGTGGGTGGTTCATTTGTGTGAGAGTAAATTCGCTACAGTTCTAAAACAAATAGTATGTTACAATGTTATTTTAAGTCATATATATATATATATATATATATATATGTATGTATATATATGTCTATATTAAGTTTACTATAAAGTTCTGTTCGTTTTATAAGGAAAAGAAAATAACACATTTTTCCTTTTTATGAATATTTAATTATCATTGTAATTGCCATTAATATTAACAACTTCTTTCTATTTTGATGGAAGCTTTAGAATTTCTCTCCGATAAAATGACTCTTCCCTAGAAGCTAAAACCCATCCAATGCCTTTTAACATCACCATCTTCATTATTTTTTCCATTTAAATTTTTTTGTAAAGCCAAGAATAAATAGTAGTTGAAAGATATATTTAAAGAATACGCTAGTTAATTTTGAACCTCTCAACCAAGTTCCGTTATTTTAATCTGAGTTACTAAAAAAACATATAGCTTTACATTAAAATACTGTAAAATATCTTATTTCCTATTAACAAGACCCGAACACTTTTTTAAGTTCATTGTTCAAACTGTCCAATTGTTGAAAATCTTTTTCAGAATTAATCGTTCCCCGCCATTTTAAAAGTTCATTAAAAATAGGTCGACTTTTATATCACCATATAGATAACATTCTCTTTTTCACACTCACAGTGAGTTATTCAGTTTTACAGTATGCTATTTTCTTCACTATATTTTCATATATAATCCAATTTTTATTCTAAAATACAGGACCAAAATTGATTCATGTTTATTAATTATAATAAAAACCAGAAAACGTTTACAGGATTCATTTGGTACCCATCAATTCAAAGCAGTCAATTCATATGGTATATTATATTTATTATAAGCTCATGTCTATAACAATAACACTGTGGGTGTAAATTTGTTCTTTTTCAATAATAGATGTATAATTATAGTTAATACGAAAAATATTAAATACAACATTTTTATTGTTATTCATATATTTATGCTATTAAGTCAATTTTATAACTATATTTAAGTAATATCCCCACAAATATTATAAAACAATTAATTTGATTAGATATATCATTATTAACTAGCGATATTTTTTTAAATAATTTGTTATATAATTTTCATTTTTTAAATTATTTTCATCTAAAAATGAATTACAAATATTATTATATATCTGTTTTGAAAAATAGTTTAGAAATTACTAACACATAAGACACTGTTTATTTTTTTTTATTATCAATGTATAAAAATGTAACAAAAAGGGTTTATTGGCCAGTAAATTGACAATAAAATTTAGGTTTATATTATATATCAACTAATTCACAATTATTCAAATGTTTTGATTCTTTTACTAAGTCCTAAGTCTATCATATAGCTAACATTATACGTATTTAGATTTTTTTATAATGAAATATTTCTTAATTAAAATTATTGTTATTAAAAACCTTCTTATTTTATTGCATCTTATTATTCATGTGTATAATAAGCCATTTTATTTTACACATGTTATATTTGTCTAGTGATATTGATTTTTTGGTGTAATTTATATCTATAACTCTGAAACACCAGTTCAGTTTAATTATAACGTATGTTGATTTTAATTAAAGCATAAGTGTTTATTTGACGTTACGTAATTTGTACTTCCATTCAATAGCATTCTAGTAATGGAATTGTTGGGTGTATACTTAAGTTCTTTATATATATATATATATATATATATATATATATATATATATATATATATATATATATATATATATATATATATATATATATATAAAATTAATAAGAAAACAAAAATCATGAAAACTTCACAATAATGAACTATACAATCATTTCCTACGTCAATGCGTCATTTCGCAAAAAGCATAAAATAAAGGATATATTTTTTGCTGATATTTCCTATATTCATATGATAAAAATATTTTATTATATTTGTTTTTATCCAAGCCTCTAGGTAAACGTTGAATTAAACATTGCTTTTATAAATATCATATTTTAATGATATTTGTTTTTTTAAAACAACTAATTACTTCAAAAAAATCAATTCTAATTTTTGTTATTGTATGATTTATAATAATTAATTTTATGTACATTATTTGTCTTGTCTAAGTTAAAAAAAATATATTTAATTTATTTAAAATAAAATCAACTTAATTTCAGAATTTTTCATTGATATGCATAATAAATAAATGTATCTATTTTAATAAGTAAAAATTATTAGTAAAATGACATAAATTTAATTTTAAAATGATTAGTAATTTTGCTTATATTATCCTGTAAAATAGAAAAAATTATACATTGAATAAATTTAAAATATATTTTCTTCTTAACTATAATTAACTTTAAAACGACATACATTTGAAATTTTAGAAATTAACTCAAATAATACATACCTGTATATATATATATATATATATATATATATATATATATATATATATATACATATAGTGTATTAAAATAATATTATAAAAAGATAGAAAACAATATAAAATGTATGTATAAAATAAATTAGATCACTTTTTTCATCTACATGATGTATGTGTATAATACAATAAGTGTCGCAACTAACGATGTTATATTACTATTTCGAACATATTTATATAACGTTTATGTATTTTCACATACATGGATGAGTGTGTTTTTATATATAAATTAAATAATTTCTGTACATAATGCATTTAAGGTAATTGAACAATAAATAACTAATTTAATTAAAGTTTGTCATATTAATAATTAAATAATTTGTATTAGGCATGTACTTTTTATATTTGTATTTTTCTCCTTCGTTGCAAATACTTTCATCATTAAGAAAAATAATTTCGGTTTTTATATATATTTTTATATATACCTAATACTTTTAAGAACCTCTCTCTCTCTTCCTTTCTCTCTCTTTCTTTATATATATATATATATATATATATATATATATATATATATATATATATAAACGAAATATACCTTTGCAGTAAATATTTAAAGAACGAAAAATATCATTAAATACTTAATCATTGTGCATTAAAATTTCGAACACAAAAAATGATCTTTTTAATAAGTGAAACGTTTTGATTTTCAATAAATTTAATATTTATCGAAAACTAAAACGTCTTTATTTCAATCTTTTTACTTTTATTATAACATCTCTAATTGTTGTTCCTTTCTGATCGATTTATTACTGTTTTTTTATTTTCGTATTATTTCCAATAGCATACTTTTCTGTATTTTACGAAATCGTTAAATCATTCTGGCATTCAAGACCTATGTTTCACTTTCATAGATAAGAATAGATAGGATGTATAACAGGACACACACACACACACACACACATATACATACATATATATATATATATATATATATATATATATATATATATATATATATATATATATATATATAACCAGCTGGTAGTTTACTAGGTAGCTAACATCACCGTCTCTAACATGCAGAAAAATTCATTCGATCTCCGGTTAGAGATATAGGGCAAGCAAGGCTCTCAATCTTAGAGAAGGCAACCTCAATAAAAGTGTAAAACCTATATAAAAAATTCTCACTAACCCATTTGGTTAACTTGTTGAGTATGATCAAATATCAGTGAATGATAACATTAAATCTTTCACCCAATGATAGGATGATATAAGGTGACTGATTATAAATATACGAAGGTTGTTTGATAAGAATGGTAAAAAAATAAGAAAAATTTAATTAAATTAAGCAATAAATAAATATACCATACTTCTCAAACAACCCTCATGTATAATATATATATATATATATATATATATATATATATATACACATACATACATACATACATAAGTACATACAGACATGCATGCATGCATACATACAAACAAAGAAACATACATATGACCATTAAACTTCACCTAACACAAATAGAACGCCCATAACATAAAACCTCATGTGTAACATGTACACTATTCACATCTGATTGGAAATAAATCAGTGTATGAATAAAATATAATCATGTATATTTGAGGGGCAACTCAATCGAAACCATGAATTGATTTCAGCTGGATTAATGTACCCAATGAATATTTGATGTACAATAAAAGAAATTACCCACTAAATGTTTATGATCTACAATATATTAGCGTGTTGTCAGTGACATATCAGCTTTTTTAATGCATAGTTAATTTCTTGTATTCCAACTCTACGCATCGATATTTTATCCTTAAAAGTTTTATTATTCAATAACTTTTTTTAACGTTAATTAATAAAAGTATTAAACGCACACAAATTTTTTAATTGCATTTAATAAAATATACATTGTCTTACATATGTTTTAATTCAGCTCTTATTATAAAGAACCATATTATAATATAAAGTATTAATAATATTAAAATTATTTTTATATAAATATTTTAATTAAAATATTAAACTTACTTTTATATAATAAATAATAAATGTTGATTTTTTATAAAGAATATATATATATATATATATATATATATATATATATATATACAATAGAAAGGAAAAGTAAATAAAAAATAAACTATTTAGTGCTTCTTCTTAGAAAATGTATCTTATACACAAAAACACCATTGCCTAGCTATATTGATTTTTATTATGACATTATGTAAACATATTTTATTATTATTTATTGATATTACATATATATATATATATATATATATATATATATATATATATATATATATATATATATATATATCACCACTGAGACATTTTACTTTAAAAAAATTTTTTTTTTCTAAAATTTCTTATTCGACTCGAACTTAGAATACATTATTTTAGGATTTATATTTTCTCTCTTAATTTTAAAGTAATAAACAAACAGATGTATACAGAACAACATATTTATCCTTAAGAAGTATTTCAAAGTTACAACAAAAATATATTTCAAGTTTCATAATGTTGACGTAAATTATTTACAAGATAACAAATAAATAGTAACGAGACAACAAAAATAAATATAAAAACAAGTTATATTTCTTCTTATTATATAACTATGTTATAGATTGGAATATAAGATATAAAAATGAAAATATAATGATACAGAACTTGTATATACTAAATTCACATTTCAGTAAAAATATACTGATATTTGAATGTTACTTGTTTTTTATGTATATTTTATATATATATATATATATATATATATATATATATATATATATATATAATAGTAGGTATCTGATATATTTCTTAAATATAATAAAATATTTTATTTTCTTTAGGAAAATATACATTGTACACAGCTATTTATTATGTATAAACAAATATTTTCTTTACAATAATAACGTTTTGAGTCTAAATTTAACAAAAAAATATATTTTTTCTTGTTATTAACATTATGATGAACTTAAGTTAGTGTTAAAATAATTGTTTGTAACCTATTACATAATGCATTTTACCTAATTATTCAAATCCTTTTTCAATTATATATATATATATATATATATATATATATATATATATATATATATATATATATATATAATATGCTGTATCTAAATATAATTTTACAAATATTACCATTACATTTTATTTTAAATGTAAATAATTTTGATTTTGTTAATGTTGAAAAGTTATTTTTTCAAATTTTATAAAATATTAATTCAGAAATTTCTAATAAAAATATTCCATTTCTATACTATTTAAAATAACCAAACTTATTATATTTTATAAAATATATTAGTAGTTTACATCTATATTAATTCCAAAAAAATAATTGTTTTTAAAACACAAATTATATTAAATTTGTTATATTCGTTTAATTAAATTTAAAATAGTTCTCAAATTGTTTATATAACAAATTTCATTAAATTGGTGCAATAAAAATAATTCAATCAATTATTAGGAAATTTGAATTTATAGTGAATTCATTGAAACGTATTTCTGTTTAATATTTGTAAAGAATTATATCCAATATCTGATGTTTGTATGTATAAATATATATATATATATATATATATATATATATATATAGATATATATGTATGTATATGTATATATGAATTTATATACACATATACACCCTTGTGGTAAAATATCTTAATAATTTTCACTAATATTGCGTACATTTCAATTATGTTATAGTTTTTTATACCAATTTAAATAAAAAAATTACAAAAATAATCTTTTTTTATCTAACATTTTTATGTAAAATTAATTACATTCTACAAAAAATACTTGTCTTTAGCTAAATTCTTTTAAAACGAGTTCCGAGATGTAGTAAGTAACAGTTAAAATTATTTTCTTCCTTTTTAAAAATTTCGTCACCGGATTTCCTCTTCTTGCCAAGTGTATTTATTATTTCATTTGTTTGGAGGAATTGTATTTAAAGAGTCATAGTATGTACATATACATATATATATATATATATATATATATATATATATATATATATATATATATATATATAAGTTGCCCAAATGAGACTGAAGAATAGTAAATAATAGTAAAAAAGTAAATGTTTACCTAAATCTTTCAGTTTTATTTGAGCCACTATCTCTATCTTTTCTACACATTCACACATTCATTCATTACATATATATATATATATATATATATATATATATATATATATATATATATATATATATATATATATATATATATAATATACATCATTTAGTAGGAAATATTTTTAATATATTTCGAAATTATTACTGTTACTAAATAATTCTTTTTTTTACAGAATTTATTTTACAATATTAAAACATTTTAATTTTACAGATTATTTACTAATTTAGTGTTTTAGTAAAAAGATAATCAATTACGATCAACTTATTTATATTTATATATATATATATATATATATATATATATATATATAAGTGTGTGTGTGTGTGTGTGTGTGTATACGTATTTTTGATAATATAAAGTAATTTTTTGTTACAACTGGTTTATTGTTATTATCAGCAGCTTGCAGGCAAAAACTGCAGTTTAATACTTCCACAGATCATTGACGAACCGCATCTAACAATTTTGACCTGAAGCTCTGTGTCCCATTTTCTGATAAAAGATAAAACCAACAATCTTTCTAAAACATAAATATTGTTATATCTCTAAACTCTTAATAGAGCCAACTGCACCGCAAAATTAGTTTTTTTTTTACTTAAATATATCTTTTTAAAATCCCTTAATCTTGTTATTGTTCGTGCCAATTTTCTGGTACATTTATTTTTACATAAGATATAAAATAGAGATAAAACTTTGGTTAAAGAAATTAGTGACAATTCAACCAAAAATAATTAATTTTTGAAAATGCTAATAATATAAATTAAAAATACACATAATTTTTAGATAAGTTACCAATAAGATAAATAAATAGAAATTAACTAATTATTTAATACTAATATTTTTATTTTAACATGAATATTTTCAAATGAGTTCATATTTTATAAAAAAATAAGAATATATATATATATATATATATAATGAAATATTTATTAAATGCATACAACAATTAATAAAACGATTTTGTTTGTAAAAAACGCAACCTGTAATTAGGTATAATGAACGTTATTTGAATAGAAATTTACATTATTTTAATTGGCTTATATATATATATATATATATATATATATATATATATATGTGTGTGTGTGTGTGTGTGTGTGTGTGTGTGTGTGTGTGTGTGTGTATGAAACTTTACAAGTTTATCGTGATTACAGTACCATCTTTATTATTCATACAAAATATATCAAATGAAAAAAGTTAGGATTGTAATTACATGGAAATAAAATATGTCCATACACGGAATGTTTTCGTTAATTTCAAATTAAATACGGAATTCAACGTTTTATATGAATTTTTAATTGAATTAATCCGACATAATGAACATGAAAAGAAAACTAAATGATTGTTTATTTAATTTATTATGCTTGTTAATATTAATTTATATGTCTAATACTTAAATATATTAAACGATATTTTACATCAGAACGATGTTCTCGTTCTTAGTAGTAATGATTATTTATTCCGATATAATAACGAAAAAATTTTATGCGTGCGTTTTATATATATATATATATATATATATATATATATATATATATATATATATATATAATGTCGGGTCGAGATTGGAGTGGATAAATGATAGGATGAGGGTGAAAGATACGAAGATATTATATCTTGAAGGCAAACGCTACGATCATTTATATTCATTAAACTCTGTAAATGAACAAGTAATTCTGACACGAGATGAGTAGGATTTAAAATAATGTAAGAGAAACTTGAAACAGATTATGAAAAATTGAGTCGTATCGTAGACACAAAAAAATGTAGCTGTGTTTTTAATTGTCAGTTTAAAACTGAAAAATATCTTGCACTTTTATTGTTATTAATTTAGCATCTCTTTATGTAATTTTCGCAAAAAATTCAAGTCTCCATTAAATATTTTTTGTACACTATTATGACGGTTATAAATAAAATTGTTGAATTAACGTTTATTTTCTCAAATGTAAAATTTTAGATAGAATTTTATTGTAGTTTATTCAATTTATTATTTTGTTTACATTAATTTGGTGATTTCAATTCAGTCTAAAATATATTAGAATAAACGTAGTAATAAAAATTTTAAAAAAATAGTCACTTGAAGTCAACGAACCGTTTAATGAAATTATTTTGTTTTCTTTTATTTTTTGAAATAGTTGTAGAGAAAATAAACTATGTTTCTGGAGTTGAATTAATTGTTATTTTCTTTTACTATCTGGTTTTTAGGTCATCTATACATGAATGTAAAAAGAAATAATAGTTAAATAAGTTTTAACACTTATTGCTTAATTTTATCTTATATTTATATCATGGTAATAAATTATGTTAACATTTCTTAAAAAAATAAATAAATAATTATGTTCAAAGAAATATTTACAATTAATTATAAAAGATTCCTAGAAAAGTTTATGTATTTAAATAAATATTTACTATAAAATAGTTATAGTATTTATTTTCGTTTTGATATAAAATATACATATACCGTATGTTTACTTTGTCCATATTTCTATTTTTCATATGTATTTATCATTAATTTGAAATATCAATAATATATTATATATATATATATATATATATATATATATATATATATATATTATTTTAACATGTTCATTAATAAATCGATAAAATATAATCCACATTTTCTATACAATAGAATGATTTTAAATTTTATATGTATGGAACTGTTTCTTAAGTAAAGAATTTCACACCAATTTGCTTTAATGTCATAGGAGGATACCGATACCATCTAAAAGTTTCTCGGAACAAATTTTCTCTTCCACAACACTTGAAAATAAAATTACAGAAAACATTTTTCCAACCAGGCGATGAAAGACGTGTTCTACTGATATTCAGTTGTGGATTGAACCAATATATGTGATAAATTTCATAGTCAATTTAATTTAACTATATTGCTTATCGATTTGTATCAGATCTGACTGCGGAATTCCGCATGAATTATCTTTGATCTTCCGACTGAAACTTATATAACATTAATAATATTATTATCATGATAAAACTTACTTCATAATTGAATTTGTGCAGTATATTAAAATATATTATTTATAAAAAAAATATTTTTTTAAATGCAATCACAACTTTTAGATAGTTTTAGGAATTGAACATACAAGTAAAATTGTAAAAAAATAAATCTATAAAAAAATAAATAAGGTACTAATAATATGATATGAATTTTTAGTATTTCTTTATTTACTTCTGTTGTTTCATTTTCTTATTTAGAGATATTTTTTTTATAAAAAGTTTATATATATATATATATATATATATATATATATATATATATATATATATATATATATATATATATATATATATATATATATATATATATATATATATATATATATATATAAAATAACTATAAAAATACTATTTCTAGACGATTAAAAAAATAATATTTATATATTAGGAGTGGAAATTTTGTTAAACCCCGACTTAACGTGATTTAACTGTTTGGAAATGTTTATATAAAAAGTTTTTGGAAATAAAGTGAACTTGTAGTTTTTATAAAGATCGTTTATTTATTAGTGATACAAAAGTGACACATTACGATTCCGTCGTATGGTCGTATACAGATTGACATAATTTTTTCCTTGCCCGGCGTATTTATACTAATATCGCCGATATAGTTTATCGCTGTTCCTTACAAAAAGAACAAATACCATTGTCTTTAAACTATGAACAATGACTCACTGTCATAGAGTCAAAGGTTTATTGACTGTGAACGGATCGTATGCTATGTTCACATGTAATATCGCACGTAGTTTTTGCATACACACTTAATCTTTGTTTTGCCAAATGTTATTTCGATCACCATGATTATTGCTAAGCACCATACTCGAAGGACCATTTGTACACTTTGTCACAAACTTGAAGGTTTATTGACTGGGAACGGATCTTATGCCCTGTTCTCAGAGACTGCTATCACTATCACCACTATTACCGCTAACGCACGTGTGGTCTTCTGGTAGATGTTATTTTGACTACTATGATTTTTCTACGTAACAAGGAGATATTTTATTAATATTGACACATATTATATTAAATGATACGTCGTGAAACAGGAGAAATTAATGAAGGTAATGATCAGAAAAAAAACCTTATTTTTTAATAAAAACTATAAAATAATAATTTATAAGAAACCAACAATGATTTGACTTTTGTAGTTTAAATGAAAGCTTTATAACTTACTCAATAACCGATATACTGGTATATGTATGTATGTATGTATGTATGTATGTATATACATATACATATATATATATATACATATACATATATATATATATATATATATATATATATATATATATATATATATATATATATATATATATATATATTAGGTTATCCCGTAAATAATGCAGTTTTTAAAGGAAGTTTTGAAATAAAACAAAAAAATTACATTTTGAGTAGTAATGGAAAATATATTCTAATCCGAAATATATTTTCCATTATTATTCACAACTTCTTTTCATCTTAATCTTGTGTTTTCAATACCCTAGAAATAAAACTCTTAATTTTAGGCTATAGAATAAATCGATCTTCTTTTGAACATCAGTCTCTATATTAAACTCGTTCTGAATAATATTGTTCTGAAGACTTCAAAATAGATGATAATCTGATGATATCAGAAGAGAAAAATATGACGGATTTGTCATAATTTCACATTCAAACTGCCTCAGTTTTTGGAACATTTCTTGTACTGTGTGAGACCGAACGTGTTGTCGTGGTAAAAAACTAAGCTTTTCTTGTTGGTTAGTGCTGACCTTTTTTCGTCGATAGATCGCTCTAACTAGTCATTCACAGCATAACGTTTTCATGACGGATTGATTGTCTGATAGTAACTCATAATTGATAATTCCATCCGTATCTCATCAAATCGACAATATAAACGTCCATAGGTGAAGTCCTCCTTTCGGTTGTAGACAACGTATCTCGTTGTAGTTAATCCATTAACTTTGACGTTTAATATTGTTATAAATAATCCATTATTAGTCACCATAAACAATTCAATTAAAGAATGGTCCCTTTTTTAATCTACAGAGATGAGAAGTGGAGATATCCATTCCTTGCCTTCAATTATGCTCCAATAACTCATAAGAAACCCTCTGATCCAATTTAGTATCTTTACAAATTATTTTTAGTTATTGATGACCCATTGAATGTTAATTGGCGCTATTCAGCTATTTTTTATAGTTAAACTAGGATTTTGCTCTACTAACTTACTTAAAAAAATATCTCATTACTTATGAAATGATCAATTAAGAATTTTTATGTATATTAATAAGATAATGTACATAGAAAAAGTATTTACTGTATATTATAATATATACCTTTATTAAACCTAATATATTTTTTATATTTATATATGCGAATGTATATACATTTTATAAGTCTACAAATAAATAAAATCAATAATTTTTTTTATTAAATTATTTATATTGATATGAAACTGTGTAAATAATACAGTATATATATGTTTAAATATGAAATACTGAAAATTTATATAAATAAAAATATTTTTCAATGAAACGAAAATGTTGTTTCTGATTATTGATTGAACAAACAACATTGTACATTCTCTAGAGAATTTAGTATGTTTATTAAATATATATAAATATATATATATATATATATATATATATATATATATATACACACACACACACATATATATATATATATATATATATATATATATATATATATATATATATATACAGAAATAGTATGAGAAAATGTATAGAATGAGTTTTTAAATTTTATACTTAGTTAATATAGCCACGTTTTACTCACGATGAATAATAAAGGATAATGGATATGTTTGCAATAAACCACCTTTATTTGGTTTTCATTAAAAAAAATTTTTATCAAAAAAAACTATTTAACATTATATTGTTTTTAACCAAAGAAGTTATATATATATATATATATATATATATATATATATATATATATATATAATCATCGCTTTTGGTCTCTTTCAATCTACTACTGAATGAAATATATGTTTGTTTTACATGAAAATAAAATCCAACGTTTTTGAGAAAATATAATAAAATAAAATTTTAATTTTGAAATTAAAAAAAAACAGTATTATGATGATAAATAACAGATAAATATAATTTACATCACTTATGTATATCATCATCAGTCTCTTTCCATTCGGTTCTAAATAAAGGCGTATCTCAAAACTGTATATATATACATAGGGTGACCCAATAAAACAAAGCTTTAGACATACATTTATTGGCTTACTATGATTTAATTTTTTTTTACTCTACTTAAATCTCATTTAGACTACCTATATATTCAGTTTTCTACGAAGTATGAACGTTAAGCGATCGTAAATAGTAATGAATTATTTGACTTCAATTAAATTTCTTTTCCTTTTTTAGTATTATGTACAAATATTATTTTTAAATAATAG
>CP092089.1:26485125-26510125 GCA_029203775.1 Neoneuromus ignobilis
ATTTAAACAGTGAAAAAGTTATCATTATAATATACATTAAGTAAGTGGAAATTTCATTGAATATTACATTAAATTCATTGAAAAAGTTAAATCAAATAAATTCTCTCTTTTTTTAAAAAAGAACACTTATATATTCTTAATTAATCCAAATTAATTTAAAAAAGATATTCTTATATTTATGTTTACTAATCTTTAATAATTGTTATATATATATATATATATATATATACATATATATATATATATATATATATATTAGTACATAAATAGATAAACCCTAATTAGTCGCATCAATAATTAACTATATTAAACTGGAAATCTACGAGAAATCCAACAACTTTTTAATCAGCTAATATGAATTATATATATATATATATATATATATATATATATATATATATATATATATATATATATATATATTAAAGTGACTATGAGAACACAGTAAAAATAAACAAAATGAGACATTAAATAATTTATTTAAATAGGTAAGTATAAAAAAGAAGAAAAAATATTTAAAATTTTAACTTTATTTCAAAAAAATATTTCATATTATCTTTAATATTGTTCACTTTAATTCATATTTTATTCGCTAATCATTTTTCTTCATTTTTATGATACTTTACACAGTTGTTACACTTACATTTCATAACCTTTGTTAAGTTTGTTTGTAAATTGTGCTTTCAGATTTATTAATTCAAGTCTTTTGTATTCAATCACCTTTCTACATTTTTTATTATTGCATAAAATATAAAAATATTATCAAAAGTAGCCTACGATAATTTATATGTAAATATCCAAATTCAATTAATCAAAAATTCAATTTTTGTATCCAGACATTTGATTTTAATATTTTACAATTTTGTGACTTTAAAAGATATTAATTCCAAATATATTTTTTTCATTATTTATATAATGGTATGTTCAAAGGAATACTGAAATAAATATTTAAATAAATATTTCTTTTTGTATAATTTTCATGCACGAGTAATTCAAATTTCGAAGAAATCATTTATACATACTCGATATTTTATGACATATTTCAATAAAAAATACTAATGTAAAATTCATAGAACAGATTTTATATATTAAAAAAGTAACCTTTCATTTTAATCGGCAAATTTATATTTATTCCTTAATTTTCATTTTAGAAAATATAATTATTTGTATTTAAATTATAAACAAACCATAAAATTTATAAAAAAGTATTAAATTTATTTTGCTCAACGTGTAATTGTGTTTTTTTAGTCATTTGATAATGTTTGTAATAATGTATTAATGTTTATTTTAAAAACAAATAGAAATTTATTACTATATATATTTGAACATACCACGTACAAGTATTATATATATATATATATAATTACATGATTTCTATATGTTTCTGTACATATGTTTATATTTACTTTATACTTTCCTACCTTTCCTCATATTTGTCGAAATGCCAACGTATGTGTGCGTAATGAACATATTTGTATGTATACATTTTCGTTCCAGATTCAGTCGTATTTAGTATTTGTTGGTTGTTTATTCGAATTTTGATTTTTATTTTAATTGGCATCATATTTGGAATCCTTAATAATACACAAAATCCAAATATAGGTTATAACAGATTCATATCTTGTATGAAATTAACACTAAAATACGGCGAACGGTCAAACGTTTTCCTTTCTTTGTTATAAACACATATTTTAAGATCGTATCTATGAATTAATCGTTCGTTTATTTCATTTCGTTGTGTCTGTTCGTATTTTGTAATTTTTATTATTTTTGTTCCACTTACATTACATGTAATGGGATAAATATGACTGCTATATAATGTTATATTTTGTTATATAATTTTGTGTATCTCTAAAATTACGTGACAAAAATTATTAAAATTTTAAAATGCTTTTTTTAGAATTAATATGGAATATATTTATTTAACGAATACTATTAATTATCAAATATAATTACGAGGGTCGTTTGATAAGTATGGTAAAAAAGTAAGAAAAACTAAATTGAATAATCTAATTAAATTTATTAATTAATTAAATTAAACAATAAATAAATTTACCATATTTATCAAACGACCCTCGTATTTATACATATTGTACATTTATAGTAAAATATATTTTCCTGTAAGTGTAAAATAGTTTAATATTTAAAAATTTATCGCAAATATATTTTTTTAATTTTATTTAAATACTTTTCAGTAAATAATAATAATTTTAACTTCAAATCGCGCAAAAATAATTAATAAAAATAATAAACCATTATTTTCAAAGATATACTAATTAAAAAGTTTAATAAACCTAAAATACAATAATTATTCAAAATACTAAAAATCATAAAAATAAAAAAATGTTTCTTTTTAGTTGACTACTCTCTTTAAAAAAATGATATATCTTTCTTGGACGCAGGATTATTCTAGAGTCATAGGCGTATCTAATAATTTATCCACATATATGAGCATAGATCTAATGAGAATATCATTTGAATATTAATGTACAATACTTATATATAATAGTTATTTTATAATTCAAATTTAATAAATGACCATATTTATTTTAGTTTTTTAAATTTGATTAATTATATAGCTTAATTATTTTTTAAGAAAAAAATTATTATTAGTAACAAGTTTTAATTGAAACAATATTTTTTTATATTACACAGTAAATATAAAAATACGATAGATTATTTAAAAAAAATAATGGCTGACATACACACTAAAACAAACATTCAAATATATATATATATATATATATATATATATATATATATATATATATTATATTTATAATACTTTAGATTGTATAAATATTAGATTTTATCTAAACCTACATTGATTAAAAATTGATTTGAAATGAATATTTTATAAAAAATATTTTTTAAATAATCTGATAAAAATATTTCATTGTCATTAAATATTTATGATTATCACTACAAGGTGAAATATTTAAGATATAGAAGGATTAATATACTAAAAAATTAAGATTTTTAATAAATAAAATCTCATTGAAAAAAAATCCAAATTATTATAATAGTTAATAAAAACAAATAACAAAAAAATATTTACTTTCTTCTAAGCATCAGTAAACAAATATTTCACAATATATATATATATATATATATATATATATATATATATATATATATATATATATATGTATGTATATATATATATATATATATATATATATATATATATATATGATGTATATATATATATATATATATATATATATATATATATATATATATAACACGTATGTCAATGAAATTCTTTTTTTGAATATACATAATAAACACATTTCCTAGCAATAAACAAATTTTCACTAACAAACATGTTGTAAAAAAACTAAATCTTTTGAAAAAAGACTGCACATAAATTCAATTTCTCAACTTTCATCCCTCGTCACAGACAACAAAAATCTTATTCCTGTGCATTGTTACAAATACAATGTTCACATAGTGTGAATTATTGATCGATTTTGTTCAATTTACATGTTACAATGTTGTTAATGTTTTTTCAACAATTTACCACATAAACATTTCCAACAAACAATAATCGTTTTTTTCAGTAAGTTTCAATGAAGTCTGTTTTTAAGTATTCATCAATTTGAATTATTGGTCTTTTTTATACATTCACCTGTGAAATAACGTTTCAAAGAAAAAACTATGTTAAATGATCTGTGATACGAGAATTTTGTGAACAAAACGTGGAAAAAATATACCGACATTTATTTGAAAAATGAGTATTATTTATTATTATTATTATTATACGTAAAAAACAGAAAAAACAGTGGAAAATATTAGAGTTATATTATTGAAATATTCTTTTAGATTTCCATACGGAAGAAATACGTATTTATTTCGAAATGGTTATTTTTATTCGACAAATTTTGTAGAAATAACTCTTATAATGATAACAAATAAACGAATAGTGAGACTATCGTTAAAATAGTTACATATATTATTGGGAAAAACATCGCCAATTTTATTTAAAATATAATTCACTAAGATGATTTAATTATTCCACAAACAATTATAATAAATATTATGTTATTTCGACTGTATTCCGGTTAAATAATTTCTGTAAATTACGCGGCCTAGTTCTTTACGTGTATCCGAAATAAATACCCCCGTACCGCGTGATAAACGATCATTAATAAATTCAGATTTAATTATTTTAAACGTGCTTAATGCGTATTCGTTTTAACTAAATGAGCACAGACGGTTATCTCGTTCCAGTGTACCATGTCGTAAATCCATATCGTATTAAAACAAACTTCGTCCTATCAACGCTGCAAGGAAACCTTAAAAGGATTTTCCAACAAACCAACACGCTCGATAAGATATTAAACATGTAGCGACAAATTGTGATGGAACACTTATCATTTCATCGTATCAGTGTCGGCAACAGGTTTGTTTCCATTCATTTTTCGATTGCACATACATGTTTACATATACACATGTCTAATGTATACATACATAAATAAATACATACATACTTATATATATATATATATATATATATATATATATATATATATATCCTTTAATCTTTGTTTGTGGGTATACGTTCACACAAATGTGAAAGATCGTGCTTATGTTCTATTTTCGGTCAATGTTGAGAATGTCAGGCGTGGCCCAAATGGGTGGGTTTTGAGGATATTACGTTCAGTGGTAGTAGGTGACACCACCATGGTGTTGTTATGTACTCCTTACGTTGGTAATTTGTATCTGCCAACTTACGGAACACGCTTCAAGATGGTGACAAATCGCCTTCTCCGTTTCGCATGAACGAAGCACGTCGGTCGTGTGAGAGCTTTCCAAGTAGGTAAAACGACCTCGGGCGAGTCGTAGCACGACGACGACGACGGTATGCGTCTACATGAAACGGGTTACATTCGTACCACATCGATTTCCGTTGCCCATTTTCAGAGAAGACCGCGCGTAAGTCAGAACACCACATAGAACGGTCTTCGAGGAAACCCATAAACCAGTTGCTTGATTAAAAGTCTTTTCGAATAGGACGTGTATGTCTTTCTATTCTGCGGTAACATATTAAGCTATGTCCGTTAATCTTTCTTGATGTTAGATTATTTCGGTTTTACAATGAATTTGCGTAACTATATTAATATTGTATTTGAATATATACATAACACACACACATGCATACACACACACACACATATATATATATATATATATATATATATATATATATATATATATATATATATATATATATATATATATATATATATATATATATATATATATATACGATGGTCGTTTGATAAGTATGGTAAAAAAAGTACCATAAAATTTTAAAATTTAATAATTTTTTCATAAATTTTAAAATTTACCATACTTATTAAACGACCCTCGTATATGTATGTATGTGTGTATGTATAAGTTTATAAAAGATATTAAAATATATTTCATCGATTATAACAAATCATTTTTTTATAATTATTATCTGATTTATGAGACGAGTTGCTCAAAATCTTAACATACTTAATATGCAAATAAATATTTTAATCAATGTCATTGTTTTCTTATAAATTAATCAAATCCGAACAAAAATTTACGTGCAATACCAACATATTTCAATCTCAATATAATAATGGGCGTTCTCTATATCTTATATTATTGATCAATAATTATATTATTATGTAATGTAATTCTTATAATTTTGATTTTATTTTATTCAGAAAACAAGTATCGGTTAAAATGAAAATTTATAATATAATAACAAGTAACTTTTGAAAAATAATTGTAAATTTTAAAACGTTATAATTAAAGAAGACTTTTAAAACATTAACTACTTTTTATTACCAAATTAACAACAATTATGTTACAGAGAATTGAATTTAAATAGAAAATACAATAAAATAAATGTATACATAAATTATTATTTTCTTATTTATAATAATTTTTTATTCCAATATCGGAGTTTGTTTTAACTTCAAACGTAGATTTTTAAGCTTACAATGTATTAAACAATATAGTATGAAACATATTATTTGAGAATTCCAAGAACATAAAATATTATAGCATTAATACATATACTTTAGTCCAAATTATTTTTGTTATTTACTTAATAAGAATATGTGAGTTTTTTTGATTTAAAAAAGGTGGTTTAAATACATAAAATAATATTTTTGTTTGATAATTACATTATAAATATGACAGATATACACATGCATAAATTATATATATATATATATATATATATATATGTGTGTGTGTGTGTGTGTGTGTTTAATTATATTATTAAGTGAAAGAATCTAATTAACTTTTTTTTAATCATTTCGGTGAACATTTTTTATATAATTTTTATATTTAAATTTCATTTAACTTTAATTCACTAATTGTGTATAATTATATTTTTTTCTAAATGAATGAAATTAATTATTTAATTCTTTACGTTTACAAAAAAAACATGACATTTGATGCTACTAACTAAAATAAATCAAATATTATATATTAGCAATAAGAATGTTTCTTTGAAGTAAATCAACTATAAATAGCGTTTTATATTCAAATAAAAATTCTTAAAACATTTTTCGTTTCAAACATTTTTGTAATATAGAGAAAAAGTATTTTAATTTTAAAAAAATTCAACTTGAAAGTCATGATGTAACTCTTCCGAATGAAAAATGTTAACTTGTAGAGCTGAATAGAATAATACAAGATAAATTAGAATTATATTGCTTTTTTTAAAGAACACAACACGAACTACCTACAACGAAACCGAAAATATCGCTTTTTACATACCTTGTAAACGTACCTGTCGCATTGAAAAATAACATGTCTATTTGGAAAGGCTCATTTAAATATTTTCAAGCGCATTGTAGACAATTGTAGAATTTTTCACGATTTTTCTATAATTCAGAAAATAGTGTAACATGCTCATAAATACTTTAGTTTGATACAATATATATAAATTGTATATTACTTTTATTATATTGGAATTTTATAAACACGCACAATATTTGAACATATATGAGTACACAGTAAAAATAAATTTATATTTTTTTTATATAAATACCTACTAGTAACACCAAAATAAATATGAATTATAAAATATTATTTACAATATATATATTAGGTTGTCAAGTATCTCCCTTCCGCTTTTTTTTTTTTTTTTTTGTACATAGCCGCGAAATTCAAAAGACCAGAAGGCGGAAGGGAGATATTTGCTAACCTAATATATACATATGTATATATGTATATATGTATATATATATATATATATATATATATATATATATATATATATATTATATATATATATATATATATATATATATATATGTATAAATTATGAATATAATATAAAATGATAATTTGTTTAATACTTGGGAATATCTATTTTGAAATACTTTCTATGTCCAATATCTATTGTATTTAGATTACATGTAGGAATTATTTGAATTATATTATATTTCTATTCACTATTTTGTATTTATTGCAACGTATGCAGACACATTTTATGTAATTCTTTTTTTTATATTAATAATTAAGTATATAAAACGAACGAGTAATTTCAAAGACAACATATTTATAATTAATTTATTATATAAAATATATTTTGTTGAAAGTCATTCCACAGTTTAAATAAATGTACTAACGTTGCAAATTAGACTGAAAGTTTAGATTCATATTTACATATTACAAACTTCAGTGTCATTTGGGCGACTCTATAGTACCTGCTAATATTTATAACCAAGTTATGAAAAATCACGCAATGATAATAAATTAAATTATTATATTAAATAAAGTAAAAAAATTAGATAAAATTTTGAATAAAGTTTTAATTCTTCTAGAAAATATTTATTAATTATTTTTATTATATATAAATGAATTTTAACAGCAAAATAATAATATGTATAATTAAAAAATTCTCTCTCTCCCTTTCTGTTTTATATATATATATATATATATATATATATATATATATATATATAAAGTATATAGGGTCATCCATATGTGGCGTCTAAGTTTGTGTCTTATTAAAAAGAAATTATACATGTTTCCCTATAAATCACTCTATATACATGTTTCTTTTTCATAAAACACAAATCTAGGCATCACATTCGGATGAATCTATACATGCACACACACACACACACACACACACACACATATATATATATATATATATATATATATATATATATATATGCATGTGCTTACATGTTTACACTATTTTTTAAAATAATTCTTTATTTAAACATTTATGAAAAATATAAAACTGTTTTCAATGGATTCTTTAGTAATATTAAATATATAATTTTTATAAGTATATATATATATATATATATATATATATATATTTATTTATTGTATATATGTTACTAAAATATATAGACTGTTTTTAGATTGTTTAACATTTTACTGGGCTAGTTTTTTTAGTATATTTAAAATATATGTTTTTTGATTAACTATTTTATGTATAAAATTAGCATATTCAAATAAGAATAATAATACTCTAATACAATTTGAAAAAAAGTATCATGCAAATTAATAATTTCTATGCAAAAGATATTCAAATGGAATCATTTCAATTTCATCAGAAAAACTGTCGAGTTTCAAAATGAATATGTACATACGTATTTAAAGTTATATATATATATATATATATATATATATATATATATATATATACCAAATTTATATGATATACATATAAATTTGGTTCCAAGTAAATGAACTGTTATCTACGAACTATTTAATGAACTGTTAGTTTTTAGCGATACAATCTAAAGCTAATTAATTTGTTGTCTTAGATAAGAAATCAAACGTAACACGCATTTATTTAACAGACATTACTTTATCGACCGTCACGAATTGAGTCACATACACTAACACACGAGCATACAATGGACTCAAGAAGAATAAGAGGAAAACTCTTCACTTTGTATAAAAAGACAGTGTGAGAAGACACCTTGAAAACGTTCCACGTATACATTCTGTCCATTCATTGGCTCACCTGTCTAAGATACTTCTGCTCTTGAAAGTAGCACCGACGTTATTTCAAACTACACAATAGTATTATAGTAGTTGTAGAAAATTCGCATTCTTGCACAAGTACAGTTCCGGATTCAGAACAATGTTCTATCGAGCATGAATACATTTTTTATATTGAATCATAGAAGTCAAGATTTTTTACATTTATGTCTGTTTTGAGTTAAAAATATATAATATAATATTTTATCGACAATATGTTACAAAAATATTGCCGTTTGTTACAAATTTCTACATTAAATAAAATAATTTTTTGTTGTCTTAAAATAAGATTTCCTAAAAATACTTTTTAATAGATACTTTTTATTTTTCACAATTAAGTATTATTTTATTTTACAAATATTGTTTAAAGTAAATAAGAAAACACATATCACTAAATTTAAACACAAAATAATATATTTACGTTTTTCTATTCGTTGCTGAATCTAGAGTAAATATTTAAAGTAAAAATGAAGTGTACAACAAAAACAATGTTTAAAAAAATGTACATTATAAATATTTCTAACGAAATAAAATGGTTAGAAATAAGCTTGATTTCAGATGAATTAAAAATCATAATTACAATTTTATTGTTGATAAATATTAGTAGAAATATATAACATTTTTTTAATTAAGATTTCATACTTTTTAAATAAATTTCGAATTGCAAATTTATACGAATTAACAAACATTTTATTTAAATCAGAAAATAAAAATAATGTTAAGCATTTCAGTGAAACATTGAACATTTGATTTTGTTGTTACAGTTTTAATTAGTTAATGATTTCTACATAATTTTCCACCTAATACATACGTAAATATAACATAAAACTATTATACAAGATAAATAATTTTAATTTGTATAAGAATTAATTCACGAAATAACAAAAATATATTTTCACAAAAGCACGTACGTAATTCTAAGGTTTACGATGTAAATTAAACTTTGCAATTTTAATTAGCTGGGATACTTTGTATATAATAATAGTTCGTATACACAATTTCTATACGTGCATAATTTAATCTGGTATTATACATTACTTTGTTTGTTTAGGTTGTTTATTAAATAGTTATTATTTACTCCTAACAACTTTAATTGTTGTTTAACTTGAAAATTTAAAAATATATATTTTTAATAATTTTTATAAAACGATTTTTAAATTAAATTCGTTAAGAATTAAATTATACACTTCATTTTTATATCAGATAAGTTATAAATTAATATCTAAAAAAACATTATAATAATTATACAAAAAAATATTTTTTATAATTATTAAAAAAAATAATAGGTTTTTCTAAATTATAATCTCATTAACAATTAAATATTTATTATCATACTATTGATTGGAAATATAATTTAACGAATAATTCATAATTCTAAAAATTATATTTTTATCACACTTTTAAAAAATTGATTACATTAATTTTGATATATAGAAAATTTGTATCTGAAATATTGATTTACTTGTCAAGAAATTAATGATAATATATTTATGAGAAGAAATTGAAAAGATATGGAACGTAATTTATTTATTGTATTAATTAAAAACTTTTTTATTTGATAAATATTTTGATATTAAATACAGAGAATTGTTGATTCGCAAATGGAAAATGTCGATATTTTACTTCTTATTTAAAAAATAATTTCTATAAAGTTTCTACGTTTTCTTTGTAGCATCTCTAAGGAATTTAATATCTACAACAAAACATACTTACGGTACATCGATAAATAATACAAATATATTTGATCATACAACATTTTTAACAAACATAAAACTTTTAACTATTACTTAGTAACTACGTAAACATATTTTTCAAAATTTATTTTTAGATGTGTTCACTTTTTCGTTCGTCTTATTAGTATTTCTTTATACAAAAGTTAAATATTTACCATTTTAATTTTCAAACATATTTTTAGATATTCATCTACTTACCCATCTATCTTCCTTTCTTTATTCTTTCTATTTATCTTCTTTTTTCTCTCTTTCTTTATATATATATATATATATATAACACTATGAAATAATGCATTTAAAAATAACACATAAAGATAAGATGAAATATGTGCATTCGAAAGAAAATACAGTTACGAACATTACAACAAGAATGATGAGTTTAAAATGTGACGATCAACAATAAAGCAAGAATAAAAGATCAGTGATGGATAACAAAAATTTTTAACTGAAAAACTAAAAACATTAAAACGTCCAAGAAGAAAATGATGGATAGATGGAATAAACACATGAAAAATTCGTCAATTTAGAATAAAAGAGGAAGGCATTGGATTGCTGGAAGTAAAAAAATTTGAAAAAGCCTTTATCCAACAAAAAATAGAAAAAGCTAATAATAATAATGATTATATATATATATATATATATATATATATATATATATAATAGATTGAAATATCATATAATACAATGATTACATTTGAATTTTTTTTTTAATAATTAGAGAATTTTCTTCTATATAATAATATACATAAATGTTTTCCAATAAATTTTAAATACATACTCTATATTCGAGAATGTTAGATATTAAATAAATAGACATAATTCTGTAATTGGTTCATTCAAATCCGCGTACATAATAATAATATAGTAAGTTTTTTTTAAAAAACAGAATGTCTACTTTTTCTATAATTACAAAAGTATATATATATATATATATATATATATATATATAAAAATTTAAGAAAAAATAAATACCAAATATACTTTAAATTTTAAAACCATATTTTTTTATTATTATTATGTTTTAATATTAGATTTTTAATTTTTATTGTTTTATATCATTTAAAATTATACATTTTTCTTATTTTGTTAAAAAGACATAACTATAATTTACAACATAAATTATTTTATGTAATTTTAACAGCAGATTTTTAATTATGCATTGTTTATGTATTTGGTTTTTATTTTATCATTATTTTTTATATTTTTAAGAATAGAACTAATGAGATATAAGAAGACTAATATATTGTTTTTTTAAGAAAAACTACTACTCTTCTTTCCAGACTCAGTAAATGGATTTTTTCTTAATATATAGAGTAAACCAAATGAGACTGAATGGTTTAGACATAAATTTCCTTAATTACTATCATTTGTTATTCTTTACTATTGTACAGTCTCATTTGGGTCATCCTATATATATATATATATATATATATATATATATTCAAAAAAATTTTTATATATCATATTTTTATTTTCGACTTGATTATACGTTATCAATTATTTGAAACATTTGAACTAATTGTGTTCAACACTGATTAATGAAGATGATTCTGTACCCAAATTTGTCACGAATAGCATGTTGAACTTGCATGAAACTGTCAGTTTTGGTAAAATGTTTTTATTATAAATACATGCTGTTTCTACGCTGTACACCATCTTGTTTACTATTGTTCTACTGCCAGGGGCGACATGAAATTGTTTCTAAACTCTCAAAATTCCTACACGCACTCAAACCAGTTACAGTAATATTACGTGTATGTAACTTTGGGAAATATTAGTTAGGGAATGGGTTAGGTCTTTTTTAGAAACACACTGTGTACATCGTATACACGTTTATTCGTTGAAAAGTTAAGCATCAGTATGTTTATATACTGATAATTTATTTTGTTCTTTTTTGGGTATATATATATATATATATATATATATATATATATATATTAAATGATTTTATCATTTTAAAATCAAATAAAAATCACCTCAAATAAAAATGTACTTTTCTGTAATACGATGAATGAATTTAAAATTGAGTAATAAATTCCTAAATATTTTTTACTGCATTGAATAAATTTCTTAATAAAATAAACAGCAGTAATAATAAATTTTATATTATCAATATTTATTTAATTCTAAAAATATTTTTCATGATATAATTCATTATAAATAAATTACGTTTATACATGAATATGTTTTTATTTTCCCGAAATATATATTTTCTTCATTAAATCCCGATTTATTGCATTTTAATTTTTTTAATATTAAAATAAACATTGCTAATTGTAGTTGCGTGCTTTAAATAAAAATGTTAATGAAAAGCATATCATATTTATTTTTATGCTGTAGTGATTTTATTTCCATCAATCATTTTCGTACAAAGAATAAATACATATTTTCATTGTTTATTGAAATTTCATTTACAAAGTACCATCTACAACCCTGTATTGTAACACACATTCATATACGAAAGTACTCACTCTCAGACTATCAATGGTAGTAGGCACGCACGCACACACATAACGGCACGCATTTCGCTTTTATTGTTTGCGCGTTTTTGGTGCTACCGCTGCTGCTGCCATCGCATTCTCCTTCTTACCCCTCGTACGGCCGCCGCCCTGTCGATCAAGACGCCGTTAAAACGTTGCCGAGCGCTCATGTGAAAGGTCACGCGTGCGAAAAACGAGAAAAAACACGTTTAACAATCGGAATCCCGGCTTAGTGTTACGGTTTTTATCGTAAGATAGAGTCGTCTTTGTCGTTCTCGTCGCTCACACGACGGACATCGAAGCTATACTATCCGAACACTTGAAAAGTCCTTTTAAAAAAATATTGCCGACGAGACTCTTTCGTATAATAATAATATAAAGTATATTGATAGTAGAGAATCGATCATCAAATTTAACCGTAACGTGCTTTTAAATTGATAAATGAAAAAGTACTGTAAAAAAACGAAACATGTTACGAATTATATTTACGTATTGTTATTTTATATATATATATATATATATATATATATATATATATATATATATATATATATATATTGAAAGTAAAAAAATTATTATCACAAAAAAAGCAATGTGAATGTTTACTTAAAATATTTTAATTTACTTAAAATTATTATAGTTTCATTTCTAATATTACTAAAACAAATAATACTAAAAAATTCAATTACTTTATACAATAACAAACAAATATTATTTATTTATATAATTTCTTATTCTTAGTAAATTGTCTTATAATGTTTGAATAGAAATAACGTAACAAAATGAAAATAATAAAATATCATAAATAATCCCGCACAATATAATTAAATAACTTTATTTTTGATAAAGTTTTTTCTATTCTGAAACTTTTTCAATATGTCTAGCTCTTACTATAAGATTTTCATGAAGTAAAACGCTTACATGCCTAACTTTAATATTAAATTTTGATGTTAAAGGTATTTATTTATATATTTATATTATTTTTTATAAACTTACAAATTTTTACAAACAAAATAATATCCAGATTTCATTTATATTATCTTGATATAAGAAAATTCTTTATTTTGATTTTGATAATTTTTACAATCAATATAAGAATACTGTTAAAACATTAGCCAATGTTTTTTATTTTATAAAAATGTTTTTAAGTTATCTTAATATAAATAATTATTAACTTTGTTTTAAATAATAAAAATAATTATAAGTAATAATTTTAATACCACTAATCAATAATATAATATAGACAGGACATAAAATCATTAATAATTTTATTGAGTAGTAATTATTTGGTTCATGATTTAATATTTTATGAATAAAAAATACCAATTTTATTCAATTCAAAGAATTTAATGAAGTCGAACAATTAGTTATTTATTCTTATACACGCTACAAAAAAAATACAGAAACTGATTGTCAGTGTTTTAAAAATATTCAAACGATATTATTATTTAATTTATATTCGAATATCAGAAGTTTTAGATGTTGAAGTATTTTAATCCTCCAAATAATCGATAAGCGTATAATTTACATATATTCAAATTCACTTGTATAATTTACATCCAAACAAGTGAGATACATTAGTATACATTTTAAAATGTTGTGTATAAGATGTTCCATTTTAAATTTAAATGGATTGTTTACTTCAATAAAAATAATTATTTACAAGGTAAAAATTAATAATAATTTTGTGTAACCCATTAAATACTTTTAATATAAAACAAATATAATTAATGCACATAAATCACTGTACTCCAAAAAAGTTTTGCTATATATCACTTTTCCATTATAATATCAATTAAAATTCATATATATATATATATATATATATATATATATATATATATATATACACATATACATACATACAAAGTATAATTTATTAAATCAAACAACCAGAATAATGATAAAGTATAATTAACAATATATTTACCTACATTTATGTATTTTGTATGAAGTTGAGTTTTTGAAACATCATTAAATGTTGCTTTATATTTTTTTTTTGATATTTTACTACCTTGTTTAATGTCGATGTAAATATTTTAATAAATGAATGCTTAATATTTTCACTAATAGTCAATAATATTATAAATAAAAAATATTTTATGTTATATATCATTAATTTAAAACTTAGGTAAATTATCATATTTACCTGAAATTTAAATTTTGTGTAAACTTAAAAAAGTATTTTGATGTTTACTTTAAAATATATTAGAATGTCAGTTTACTTATTATAAATATTTATTTATGTCAAAATTAAACAAAAATTTTTTATCTGTATGAATTGTTTACTATTAATTATTTAAATATATAATATACATATATATATATATATATATATATATATATGTGTGTGTGTGTGTGTGTGTGTGTGTGTGTGTGTGTGTATCAGGTGTGACTTTTCATTAAGTCAACGATGCCAAGTTTAATCTCTAATTTTTTTAAACTAACCAAATAATTAATTTGCAAGAATTGTTATAACATTATTTTTTTAAACAATCTGAATTTTTTATAAATAAAAATTATTTATCGTGAAAGAATATATTTATTGCTAAGTTTCTGCTGTACTTGAATATATTGGGTCTCGTTAGATATACTATAGATAACAGATACAAACACACACTGTTACCACATTGACGAACTAAACGTTATTCGAAGTTTATATTAGAAATATTCGAGCCAGTTCTTTCGATCTGAAACGAATTTGATCAGTATATTTCTATAATTATATACACTATTTTGGGCGTTGTTTTATGTTTCAGTTTTATTATCGACTTACGTGGTTTGCTGATTAATTATTATTACTCTTATTTTGTAAAGGTTAGCTTTTATAATGAAATATAATCATCAGTCAGCCATCTACTAATCAAACCAATTTCTTTATTAAAATATAAAGAAAAAATTATAAATTAGACAACTTAGATTACATAAACTTTGAGATATATGAATTATTTTAAATTACTTTGAAAAATTAAAAATAAAACTCTACGGCTTGTTCATTTCTTTTTTTTAAAAAAAGAACATTGAGATAGTTCAATTATTGCAGATCGCTAACAATTTGCGAAAACAATATTTTCCAATTTATCATATTTATACTATTATAAAAAATATTATATACAAAAGTGAAACAAGTCATTTCAAATTTAATTATCAAGTGTGAAAATAAAAACATTAATATCAATACTAATTATTTTTTGTTTTGGAACCGTGGCTGATTTACTTTAACACACATGAATTTTAACCTCAAAACTACAATGGTTTAAACCATTGTGATGTTGGAATTAAAATTCATTTGTGTTAAAGCAATACTAATGTTAACGCGTTGTCAAAATTTTAAAATGATAATAATTTAAAAGTGCAATTTCAAAAACATCAAATACAATATTATTGTATGATTTTTTTTAGTACTTTGAAACATATTGAACAGTTCAGTTTCAAATGAATAACACACACACAGAAATAAATATATGTATATATAAATATTAGATGTAAACTACTAAATGACAAAATATATTGGAAAAAATGATTTTGATGTAAAAAAAAGATTATTTAAAAATGCAAAATATTTTTAGATATTTGTTTATTAATTGATTATTTTATCATTTATTTATTAACTAATAATGTTTTTATAAGTTTGTATGGGGTATCCCAAATAAAACTGAATGGTTTAGACATACATTTACTTAATTACTATCATTTACTATTCCTTACTATCATTAAGGGCACCCTATATTAAAAAAATCATGCTTTTTTAATTTAATGTATTTCTCACTTGCACAAGACGATGAAAAATAAGTACTTTTGTTTAATGTACATTTATGCACACACACACACACATATATATATATATACATACATATATATATATATATATATATATATGTATATATATATATATATATATATATATATATATATATATATATATATATATATATATATATATATATATATATATATATATATATATATATATATATATATATATATATATATATATATATATATATATATATATATATATATATATATATATATATATATATATATATATATATATATATATATATATATATATAACATATATTTAATCTCGTGTGTTTTTTCCTGATTAAAAGTAATTTGAAATATTTCCAACTTTAAATTTTCACGTGCCTACATAAAGTCAACCCTATTCATATATGTTTTATATTTATATATATATATATATATATATATATATATATATATATATATATATATGCTATATGTGTATGTTTCATTACTTCTGAAAATCGAATAGCACGTACAGCACGTAACATATAAATCACACATTCAAACATTAACTAATAGGACGTACAAAAAAGCAATAGTATCCCAATGTAAGAGGTTAGTTGACAAATTAATTGCCTTGACTGACTCTTGAAAAATGGCCCACAACATCGCATCCGTTATTCATTGGGTATTCTAACTTACTGGTAATAAATCGATCAGACATGCAAATAAATAATATTATTTCTTATATGAATTTAATAAGAGATATTATCTATCTATCATATATATATATATATATATATATATATATATATATATATATATATATATATATATATATATATCATTATACTCTGCCAAACCATATAGTAAACATTTTTTTTAATATTCATTAAAATGATAATATAATTTTCTAAAAAATAACAATTCCATAATAATTTTCATTTATTTTCCAATATTTGTTAAAATGAAATAATGTCTTGACATATAAATATTTTGACTCCAAATAAAATAGCTTCTCGTATACATAATAAATTTTAATATATTTTTTTATATTAATAAAAAATAACATTTGGTTATTTAATTTCTCATTATTTTCACATAGATGAAATTTCGTTTTTTTATAATATTTTTAGCATTTAACAAAACAATTTTTGGTTAGATATTGATAAAAATTATTATTTATAGAAAATAGCACATACAACCCTATTAACTCTATGTTTAATATTTATTATTAATTTCAGACTGCGTAATGAGTTTAAAAACTTGCATATTAAAAAGTTTCAAGCACATTTTTTTTAATTTTTTAGTAAATTTTTTAATGAAATTTGACAAAATATAAATTATACTAACATAGATTATAAGTTCAGTAGTATATTTTAGAATAATATATTGCAAAATCAATTAATCAGAGGTATTAGAAAATAATATAATTTATCTATTTATGTTAATTTTATTTATTACTTACTTTTTCAATGATATCAAATCATAAATTTATTGATCGTTTAATATATGAACATTTTTGTTAGACTTTAACACTCAGCAGTTATTCAAATATATAAATACAATTTTTAAGTGGATGATTCATTGAAGAGTACTTGTATACGATTTGTAAATACAAACAAATATTAACTCGATTTACATTTTTAGAAAAGTAACAAGTATACAATCAGCTTAATGTAAATACCTAATACTAAATTAAACTTTTTCGCGGAAATATCACATACACAAAATTGTTAATAATCTACAAAATTATTTAAATTTTTATTAAAATTATTACATAAAATAAAAAACTAAATTGACCTTAGTAAATATATTATTGATTTAAGTGATATGCAAAATTCATAGAATGTGTAAAATTTATGATAAAAAATAAATACAAGAAAATATCGTGTTTCATTTAACCTAAATATTTTAAATTCAATTTTTAAGAAAATGTTTAATAGTAAAATATTATATAGTGATCAAAAAAACTTACTCCGTTAATTGACCTTCTTAAATAATTTAATAAGAAATCAGCATCAAAAAAATTTCATAAAATATTAGCTACTGTATTGTTGATAAAAAAATAATATTTAAAAATATGAAAATAAAGATTTTGAGGATATAGATGACATTTATAAAAAAGATATGAGCGAGTAATTTACATTCAATAGAAAAATGAAAATGTGAAATTGTAATCTTATGTTCTAGAACTATTCACTATTTTTATCAGATTTCAGTAAAATATGGTAATTGAGAGATGATTTTTTTTTGTTACCAAAAAAATGTAACTTAATAAAAAGTATTGTTTTTGATATTATTATTATTATAATAGTGAATTATATAAAATAATAAACAAGACTTAAACATATTTCTTCAATATATTGGAATACTAAGTTTCTATCTAAATTCCAATATAGTGTACAATATCAATGTTTGCATTTTATCTAAGTAACTATAAAAGTAAATATAAGCAATAATAGCCATATTAATATATATATATATATATATATATATATATATATATATATATATATATATATATATATATATATATATATATATATATATATATATATATATATATATATATATATATATATATATATATATATATGTATGTATGTATGTATATATATATATATATATATATATATATGTATGTATGTATGTATATATATATATATATATATATATATATATATATGTATGTATGTATGTATGTATGTATGTATGTATGTATGTATGTATGTATATATGTGTGTATAACATACTAAAGTAAATAATAAGATTTTTCAAAAGATATATGTAAAAAAAGAGATTTGTATATATAAAGAGAGAGAAAGAGAGATAGGTAAATAACTTTTCCTAATTAATTTTATTAAAGAAGAATTATTTCTACATTGAAAAATTTATGTTTTGAAAAATAAAAAGAAACCTATTTGTATTGTAATATATAATCATCTATTAAAATTTTAATCAACTTTCAAAAGATATATATAAATTGTATTTTATATAAATGGATTTTTTTTAAAAAAATACTTCATTGTAATTTAACTGTGTATATACATCCAAATATTTTTTTAATTTAATCTTGTCGTCTTACGAATCTAATCATGTCAATTTACTGTTTATTTATGTACAAGCATTGTTTTCAAATTGCTTCTGCATTTAATGTTCATTCAACTTTCGTTTTTACATTTTTACACGAAGTCTTGGTTAATTACGACTTTAATTTAAATTATTTCACATTTCTTTTAGCATTGTTTTTTTTATCAAATTTAGTGACTGTCTTAAAGAAATATGTTTTTGTATTATAGGTTCTAGAGAGTCGAATTAAAATTTAATTAAAAATTAGTTTTTTGTATAAAACAAGATTTTTATAACGTAATATTTTATTCGAATTAAACAAGTTCGTCAATATTTGGTAAATAAATATAGTATATATAAAAAAGCGTTTGATGTGATTCACGCAACTTGAATTTAAAATTGTTATTCACCAAGCAAATAATATAATACTATGTAACTTATAAAAAATCTAATTTATTACGATAAAATAAAATCTTACTAGTTATTTTTAACACTGTGAGTTAAAACATGTATATATATATATATATATATATATATATATATATATATATATATATAATGTTACTAGACGTGAAAAATAATTTACGAGTTTCATGTTTTCGTGCTAATCAGAAAAAACTTCATCGATTTTAAAATGTCAGATATTCTTTTAAAAAACTCTTAATGTGAAGTAGCATTTTTTTATTTGATATCTGACATTTTAAAATTAATGACTAATGACTAATATATCAATTTTGGAAATGTTATAAATTATACGAATATTAAAATAGACTGCTATTTTTAAACGCTAGTATTATTTTAGACAGTTTCAGATAAAAAAATACACTTAATGACATTTGTAATCATCGTAAAAGATTTAATTAAAAATCGTATAAATTTAAATGATTGCCAATTACTAAAATTGAATACACGTGGATAAAAATATTATTTTTATCGTTACTTAAAATAGTTCAAATATTTATTTGTTTCATTTATTTTAGTAATTTTATCAAATTTCATATTGATATATATATATATATATATATATATATATATATATATATATATACATTAACCGTACAATTATACAAGTATTATCTAACCTAATCCAACACAAGTTTCAATTCTTGTAAAAGCAATTAATTGTAGGTCGTTAACAAATAATAATTTCGGAAAAAATTAAAGTTGCGTTAATTATGAGAATCATTGATAAAATTTATAATTAGTAAAGTTTTTTCGTTAGTCCATTTCTTATTTAAATAACTGTACTATAAGAATACAACACGTTTGTGTTGTATAAAGTACACTAAGTCGATTTTTATTATTAAAACTTTTAATAATACTCTTGAGTTTGTACAAAAATCAGTCTACTTCATAAATAATTTATTTCTTTTTATATGAAAATCTTTATTTCAAATATTTAACCTTGACAAATAAGACCCGTCGTCGTTTGAAACAAAAGGTTTTAGCACAAAGCAAAATCTCTGTGTAAGATGAAAAAAATATACAACGAATGAAATATAAAAAAGAAATGAATTAATTCACGAATTACAGTATGTTGGCTGGCTGGTTGGCCGAACGGCCGACCTACAGTGTTCAGTTTTCTCTGGTTTGAGTTAAACGTGTCGTAAAAAATCCTCAAGATAATACGCTCAAGGGGTTAAAGATAAAAGCTACACAATTTTACCATTTTCTAAGAAACACATTCAGCATTAACGTCAAATACAGATGGCTTCAATGTACGCGCTTCAATAAGTACATTTTACACCCGAGGCGTGTACAGAATGGAATTCAAGTTCATGGTATGAACATCGATTCAAGGTTATTTTCAATATTTGATCATTTTGCGTGCCATCGTTTTTATTCATCTGTATTTTACAGTTGATTAACCTATTCAATGTGTTCAAGTTTGATTGAAAAATAGTTTTTTTATAACCGTTACTTATATAAATTGTATAACGATTTTTTTACTGCCGCCGAAAACCATGAACGCTTTTTTATACGATCTGATGTAACACCAAATCTTTTTTATTATCCAACTCAAGTTTAAGTGGTTATTAAATATTAAAACTTCAGAAGAGCGACTAAATCGCAAATGTATCCATTTTTAATATTAAAAGTCACTCTAGTGTAGAAATGTTGAAAAGACACAATGAATATATTTCATTAAGTACACTCCGTCTCACGTTTAACTAAATACAAATAATGAATATTGTGCCTATTCAAACTGGAGATATCATAAAAAGATAAAAAGTAAAACTTGTATCACATTAATCATTTTAAATGGAAAATGTTTGAAAATTATTTAATTTTTTGATTATAACAATTGCTCTTTGAATTAAGAGATGAAAATTAACTGATTTCTTACATTAATACGGGTTAATTTCAATATTTACAGTAATAATCATCGAGAAAAATATTTCAATTATATAAAAACATCTAAGAAATTCTTGTATTATTTCACTAAACATTTTTTTTATTTTTTCAATATTATATCAATTACTAATTGAAAATAACTTCAAGAAATAAAAAATCAATTAAAATTTATTTCAGTAGGTAAAATTTTTATTTGACGACATAATTTATTTGCCATTTATGTAAAAAATACTATAAATAACTAATTTTTAATTTGTTCTTAATATTAGATTACCAAGAAAACTCTGTCGCTTTTGAGAATAAAATAAAAACGTCTGTATGTCTTACTAAAAATAACTTAATTAATTAAAATATCAACGTTCAGATTGAGCTACCCTGTCCCAACAAAACAAAAATTATAAATTTTATTTTTATAAAATTAGGATCTTTTTCAAAAAATTGAAAAAATTCTGCTTTTAACGTTGTATCATTAATAAATTCTTTAACACACATACGGTTATCCAGAGACAACAATAAGTGGAAATCCGATGATGATATGTCTGGTAAATACACGGAATGAGGGAGAATTTCCCATCCTAAATTCATTACCTTTTCTCTTGTCATTACCGCAACATGTGGCCGAGCGTTATCTTGTAAAAATAAAACTCTTTGACGATTTACCACCGCTGGTTGTTTTTGTTGTAATGCATTATGCGCTCTTTGTAGCTGTGCTCTATAAATGTTCGTTGTGAGCGTCTGACCAACTTGTAGATACTCATAATAAATAATTCCTCTTGAAGTCCACCAAACACAGAAAAGACTTTTTGTTGGAGTAAATTTTACTTTTGGTGTTTATGGAAAAGGACCATTTGATAACAGTAGTTGGAATAAAGAATCCATTTTTCATCACAGATCAAAATTTGATTCAAAAAGTTTTGTGATTTTATCCGTGAAATAAAAGATTCAACAAATGTTAAAACTCTCTAATTTGTTATCGCAAATAAAACATGCAGTATCCATTTAATTAATTTCGATCTTTTCCCTATTTTATACAAATGATTCCGTATTATTTCATCATTTACTTAAAATTCTACAGAAAACTGTTGATACATTAAATTCGAATTTGTTTCAGTCATTGTCTAATTCATCGACATTTATATTTGATGATCTACCTGATCTAACTTCATCTTCTAAAGATTCATCTTTTTGAAACTATCTTTAAATCGTTCTTAATAAAACTGCCCCTTTTCCAAATATGGTACAATTTTTCTTGCAACTTCAGCAGCGTTAAAACCAAGTTTAATTCGGCAAGCAAACATGCACGTATTACACTATTTTGCACAGACATTTTGAACTGTTAAATTTGTATTTTAAATTAACATGAACACATTGAGATGCAGTGAACGAATGAAACAAGGTATGGTACTTTATTATTCAGTTAATGTGTTCGGCTTAATGAGTCATACGATGCATAAACAATTTTTGGAATTATAACACAGACAAAAATGACAGAATTTTCTAGGTTACCTGATATATATTAATATTGCTATTTTTATTTTCACATCCGTGTTTTATTTGAATGTTTGAATATTATAAAATATTTATTGAATTAGACATCGATTTTATTAGTAATAATTAATTATTATAACAGTTCACTACTAAAACAGATTTATAAATCATATTACATATAGGTATATATAAATAATATAATATATTGTTCATTACTAATTTTTCTGAGGAAAAAAAATATTATTTAACATCATATTATTGAACTAAAATAATTTTAAAATTATATATTATTCAGAAAAGTTAATGTGAATTTTACTAATTCATAAAATAAAATTTAATTATAATTTTAAAATGTTAAATATTATAGCTCGTTTCCTGTTTAATAATATACAAAATAAAATATACAATCAAAAAATATAAAAATAGTTCAAATATCTAAATTTTTAATATCATATTGCAGTAAATTATTTTTCTTTTATAAATAACAAAAGTATTCGCAACTAATTGAAATCCTATAAAATATTTTATACAACTTTGTTCAATAAAATGTTCCATAAAAATTCAATTTCAATATACAATATTAAATATTTTTACTAGACTTCATGAATGTTATCCGTAAATTAGATATATCTACCGTTAAACAAAGTTTTATGAAACAAGAAAATGAATAATATAAATTGTATTTGTTAACCATATAGTTAACAATTTTTATTATAATAATTAGTAAAAAAATATACTTTAATACTTTGAAATCATTTGCAACTTACTTCGATTTCACTTAAATTGGATTCAATTACATATTATATATCAGATATAAATCTAAAGAACTCAAATAAAAAATTAACATAATTAATTATAAAATAAAAAAGTTTATTTTTTATGAGAAGATAAATAACAGCATTTATTTGTCACAAAGTTACGTGTTTGCCCGTAACGGATTAATTTGTTTAATTAAATTAAAACAGTCATGCGTTTTTCATCACAATGACGCTCAATTAAGCTTTAACAAATTCATTTCATGCTTGATAACACATTGATATTTTTATTAGTCGTCACTTTCTTTATTATTTTTTTCACGCACAAATATCACCCCTTCTGTTAAATGTTAATTTTGTATAT